>CM057073.1:4827136-5269328 GCA_029379335.1 Thymus mandschuricus
TTATAGCTCTTGGAATATAATTTCATGCGGTGAAAGAATAAAATGGATCCGGACGATTACGAATGATATATAGGCCTTTTTGCCTGCTGCCCTCCACGTTCGACCCAGATTCCATCGTGCCCTCACCGTTTTGGCCATATCTAACTCGTTTTAGATCCGAATGACCCGATTTTAAAACCCCTAGAAAGCTCATTTGAATGGCTACAATATGGACTTGCAACTTTTAGTATTTGACTGAGTTTAATAGGTGAAAATAGATTCCGAATCGGGCACCTTAAGCGGTTTCTCATTTACAAGAGTAATCGTTCAATCTAGCCTCTATATAGGAGCTAAAATGATGCAAAATTCATCATTTACCGCTCCAAAACATCACTGGGATGCTTTGGAATAATAAAATTTAGATTCCATTCCGGAGCGTTTTTGACCGAAACTCATAGGGGTACCACTAGGGCAAAAACTCATTTTTTCGGTCCGCCGGAGAGCGGCGGATTTTGTACCTCCGGAGTCCCATAATTATAGCTCTTGGAATATAATTTCATGCGGTGAAAGAATAAAATGGATCCGGACGATAACGAATGAGACATAGGCCTTTTTGCCTGCTGCCCTCCACGTTCGACCCATATTCCATCGCGCCCTCACCTTTTTGGCCATATCTAACTCGTTTTAGATCCGAATGACCCGGTTTTAAAACACCTAGAAAGCTCATTTGAATGGCTATAATATGGACTTGCAACTTTTAGTATTTGACTGTGTTTAATAGGTGAAAATAGATTCCGAATCGGGCACCTTAAGCGGTTTCTCATTTTCCGGAGTAATCGTACAATCTAGCCTCTATATAGGAGCTAAAATGATGCAAAATTCATCATTTACCGCTCCAAAACATCACTGGGATGCTTTGGAATAATAACATTTAGATTCCATTCCGGAGCGTTATTGACCGAAACTCATAGGGGTACCCCTAGGGCAAAAATGCATTTTTTCGGTCAGCCGGAGAGCGGCGGATTTTGTACCTCCGGGGGCCCATAATTATAGCTCTTGGAATATAATTTCATGCGGTGAAAGAATAAAATGGATCCGGACGATTACGAATGAGATATAGGCCTTTTTGCCTGCTGCCCTCCACGTTCGACCCAGATTCCATCGTGCCCTCACCGTTTTGGTCATATCTAACTCGTTTTAGATCCGAATGACCCGATTTTAAAACCCTTAGAAAGCTCATTTGAATGGCTACAATATGGACTTGCAACTTTTAGTATTTGACTGTGTTTAATAGGTGAAAATGGATTCCGAATCGGGCACCTTAAGCAGTTTCTCATTTTCAAGAGTAATCGTACAATCTAGCATCTATATAGGAGCTAAAATGATGCAAAATTCATCATTTACCGCTCCAAAACATCATTGGGATGCTTTGGAATAATAAAATTTAGATTCCATTCCGGAGCGTTTTTGACCGAAACTCATAGGGGTACCCCTAGGGCAAAAACTCATTTTTTCGGTCCGCCGGAGAGCGGCGGATTTTGTACCTCCGGGGGCCCATAATTATAGCTCTTGGAATATAATTTCATGCGGTGAAAGAATAAAATGGATCCGGACGATTACGAATGATATATAGGCCTTTTTGCCTGCTGCCCTCCACGTTCGACCCAGATTCCATCGTGACCTCACCGTTTTGGCCATATCTAACTCGTTTTAGATCCGAATGACCCGATTTTAAAACCCCTAGAAAGCTCATGTGAATAGCTACAATATGGACTTGCAATATTTAGTATTTGACTGAGTTTAATAGGTGAAAATAGATTCCGAATCGGGCACCTTAAGCGGTTTCTCATTTTCAAGAGTAATCGTTCAATCTAGCCTCTATATAGGAGCTAAAATGATGCAAAATTCATCATTTACCGCTCCAAAACATCACTGGGATGCTTTGGAATAATAAAATTTAGATTCCATTCCGGAGCGTTTTTGACCGAAACTCATAGGGGTACCACTAAGGCAAAAACTCATTTTTTCGGTCCGCCGGAGAGCGGCGGATTTTGTACCTCCGGAGTCCCATAATTATTGCTCTTGGAATATAATTTCATGCGGTGAAAGAATAAAATGGATCCGGACGATAACGAATGAGACATAGGCCTTTTTGCCTGCTGCCCTCCACGTTCGATCCATATTCCATCGCGCCCTCACCTTTTTGGCCATATCTAAGTCGTTTTAGATCCGAATGACCCGGTTTTAAAACCCCTAGAAAGCTCATTTGAATGGCTATAATATGGACTTGCAACTTTTAGTATTTGACTGTGTTTAATAGGTGAAAATAGATTCCGAATCGGGCACCTTAAGCGGTTTCTCATTTTCCGGAGTAATCGTACAATCTAGCCTCTATATAGGAGCTAAAATGATGCAAAATTCATCATTTACCGCTCCAAAACATCACTGGGATGCTTTGGAATAATAACATTTAGATTCCATTCCGGATCGTTTTTGACCGAAACTCATAGGGGTACCCCTAGGGCAAAAACGCATTTTTTCGGTCAGCCGGAGAGCGGCGGATTTTGTACCTCCGGGGGCCCATAATTATAGCACTTGGAATATAATTTCATGCGGTGAAAGAATAAAATGGATCCGGACGATTACGAATGAGATATAGGCCTTTTTGCCTGCTGCCCTCCACGTTCGACCCAGATTCCATCGTGCCCTCACCGTTTTGGCCATATCTAACTCGTTTTAGATCCGAATGACCCGATTTTAAAACCCTTAGAAAGCTCATTTGAATGGCTACAATATGGACTTGCAACTTTTAGTATTTTACTGTGTTTAATAGGTGAAAATAGATTCCGAATCGGGCACCTTAAGCAGTTTCTCATTTTCAAGAGTAATCGTACAATCTAGCCTCTATATAGGAGCTAAAATGATGCAAAATTCATCATTTACCGCTCCAAAACATCATTGGGATGCTTTGGAATAATAAAATTTAGATTCCATTCCGGAGCGTTTTTGACCGAAACTCATAGGGGTACCACTAGGGCAAAAACTCATTTTTTCGGTCCGCCGGAGAGCGGCGGATTTTGTACCTCCGGAGTCCCATAATTATAGCTCTTGGATTATAATTTCGTGTGGTGAAAGAATAAAATGGATCCGGACGATAACGAATGAGACATAGGCCTTTTTGCCTGCTGCCCTCCACGTTCGACCCATATTCCATCGCGCCCTCACCTTTTTGGCCATATCTAACTCGTTTTAGATCCGAATGACCCGGTTTTAAAACCCCTAGAAAGCTCATTTGAATGGCTATAATATGGACTTGCAACTGTTAGTATTTGACAGTGTTTAATAGGTGAAAATAGATTCCGAATCGGGCACCTTAAGCGGTTTCTCATTTTCCGGAGTAATCGTACAATCTAGCCTCTATATAGGAGCTAAAATGATGCAAAATTCATCATTTACCGCTCCAAAACATCACTGGGATGCTTTGGAATAATAAAATTTAGATTCCATTCCGGAGCGTTTTTGACCGAAACTCATAGGGGTACCCCTAGGGCAAAAACGCATTTTTTCGGTCAGCCGGAGAGCGGCGGATTTTGTACCTCCGGGGGCCCATAATTATAGCTCTTGGAATATAATTTCATGCGGTGAAAGAATAAAATGGATCCGGACGATTACGAATGAGATATAGGCCTTTTTGCCTGCTGCTCTCCACGTTCGACCCAGATTCCATCGTGCCCTCACCGTTTTGGCCATATCTAACTCGTTTTAGATCCGAATGACCCGATTTTAAAACCCTTAGAAAGCTCATTTGAATGGCTACAATATGGACTTGCAACTTTTAGTATTTGACTGTGTTTAATAGGTGAAAATGGATTCCGAATCGGGCACCTTAAGCAGTTTCTCATTTACAAGAGTAATCGTACAATCTAGCCTCTATATAGGAGCTAAAATGATGCAAAATTCATCATTTACCGCTCCAAAACATCATTGGGATGCTTTGGAATAATAAAATTTAGATTCCATTCCGGAGCGTTTTTGACCGAAACTCATAGGGGTACCCCTAGGGCAAAAACTCATTTTTTCGGTCCGCCGGAGAGCGGCGGATTTTGTACCTCCGGGGGCCCATAATTATAGCTCTTGGAATATAATTTCATGCGGTGAAAGAATAAAATGGATCCGGACGATTACGAATGATATATAGGCCTTTTTGCCTGCTGCCCTCCACGTTCGACCCAGATTCCATCGTGACCTCACCGTTTTGGCCATATCTAACTCGTTTTAGATCCGAATGACCCGGTTTTAAAACCCCTAGAAAGCTCATTTGAATGGCTATAATATGGACTTGCAACTTTTAGTATTTGACAGTGTTTAATAGGTGAAAATAGATTCCGAATCGGGCACCTTAAGCGGTTTCTCATTTTCCGGAGTAATCGTACAATCTAGCCTCTATATAGGAGCTAAAATGATGCAAAATTCATCATTTACCGCTCCAAAATATCACTGGGATGCTTTGGAATAATAACATTTAGATTCCATTCCGGAGCGTTTTTGACCGAAACTCATAGGGGTACCCCTAGGGCAAAAACGCATTTTTTCGGTCAGCCGGAGAGCAGCGGATTTTGTACCTCCGGGGGCCCATAATTATAGCTCTTGGAATATAATTTCATGCAGTGAAAGAATAAAATGGATCCGGACGATTACGAATGAGATATAGGCCTTTTTGCCGGCTGCCCTCCACGTTCGACCCAGATTCCATCGTGCCCTCACCGTTTTGGCCATATCTAACTCGTTTTAGATCCGAATGACCCGATTTTAAAACCCCTAGAAAGCTCATGTGAATAGCTACAATATGGACTTGCAATATTTAGTATTTGACTGAGTTTAATAGGTGAAAATAGATTCCGAATCGGGCACCTTAAGCGGTTTCTCATTTTCAAGAGTAATCGTTCAATCTAGCCTCTATATAGGAGCTAAAATGATGCAAAATTCATCATTTACCGCTCCAAAACATCACTGGGATGCTTTGGAATAATAAAATTTAGATTCCATTCCGGAGCGTTTTTGACCGAAACTCATAGGGGTACCACTAAGGCAAAAACTCATTTTTTCGGTCCGCCGGAGAGCGGCGGATTTTGTACCTCCGGAGTCCCATAATTATTGCTCTTGGAATATAATTTCATGCGGTGAAAGAATAAAATGGATCCGGACGATAACGAATGAGACATAGGCCTTTTTGCCTGCTGCCCTCCACGTTCGATCCATATTCCATCGCGCCCTCACCTTTTTGGCCATATCTAAGTCGTTTTAGATCCGAATGACCCGGTTTTAAAACCCCTAGAAAGCTCATTTGAATGGCTATAATATGGACTTGCAACTTTTAGTATTTGACTGTGTTTAATAGGTGAAAATAGATTCCGAATCGGGCACCTTAAGCGGTTTCTCATTTTCCGGAGTAATCGTACAATCTAGCCTCTATATAGGAGCTAAAATGATGCAAAATTCATCATTTACCGCTCCAAAACATCACTGGGATGCTTTGGAATAATAACATTTAGATTCCATTCCGGATCGTTTTTGACCGAAACTCATAGGGGTACCCCTAGGGCAAAAACGCATTTTTTCGGTCAGCCGGAGAGCGGCGGATTTTGTACCTCCGGGGGCCCATAATTATAGCACTTGGAATATAATTTCATGCGGTGAAAGAATAAAATGGATCCGGACGATTACGAATGAGATATAGGCCTTTTTGCCTGCTGCCCTCCACGTTCGACCCAGATTCCATCGTGCCCTCACCGTTTTGGCCATATCTAACTCGTTTTAGATCCGAATGACCCGATTTTAAAACCCTTAGAAAGCTCATTTGAATGGCTACAATATGGACTTGCAACTTTTAGTATTTTACTGTGTTTAATAGGTGAAAATAGATTCCGAATCGGGCACCTTAAGCAGTTTCTCATTTTCAAGAGTAATCGTACAATCTAGCCTCTATATAGGAGCTAAAATGATGCAAAATTCATCATTTACCGCTCCAAAACATCATTGGGATGCTTTGGAATAATAAAATTTAGATTCCATTCCGGAGCGTTTTTGACCGAAACTCATAGGGGTACCACTAGGGCAAAAACTCATTTTTTCGGTCCGCCGGAGAGCGGCGGATTTTGTACCTCCGGAGTCCCATAATTATAGCTCTTGGATTATAATTTCGTGTGGTGAAAGAATAAAATGGATCCGGACGATAACGAATGAGACATAGGCCTTTTTGCCTGCTGCCCTCCACGTTCGACCCATATTCCATCGCGCCCTCACCTTTTTGGCCATATCTAACTCGTTTTAGATCCGAATGACCCGGTTTTAAAACCCCTAGAAAGCTCATTTGAATGGCTATAATATGGACTTGCAACTGTTAGTATTTGACAGTGTTTAATAGGTGAAAATAGATTCCGAATCGGGCACCTTAAGCGGTTTCTCATTTTCCGGAGTAATCGTACAATCTAGCCTCTATATAGGAGCTAAAATGATGCAAAATTCATCATTTACCGCTCCAAAACATCACTGGGATGCTTTGGAATAATAAAATTTAGATTCCATTCCGGAGCGTTTTTGACCGAAACTCATAGGGGTACCCCTAGGGCAAAAACGCATTTTTTCGGTCAGCCGGAGAGCGGCGGATTTTGTACCTCCGGGGGCCCATAATTATAGCTCTTGGAATATAATTTCATGCGGTGAAAGAATAAAATGGATCCGGACGATTACGAATGAGATATAGGCCTTTTTGCCTGCTGCTCTCCACGTTCGACCCAGATTCCATCGTGCCCTCACCGTTTTGGCCATATCTAACTCGTTTTAGATCCGAATGACCCGATTTTAAAACCCTTAGAAAGCTCATTTGAATGGCTACAATATGGACTTGCAACTTTTAGTATTTGACTGTGTTTAATAGGTGAAAATGGATTCCGAATCGGGCACCTTAAGCAGTTTCTCATTTACAAGAGTAATCGTACAATCTAGCCTCTATATAGGAGCTAAAATGATGCAAAATTCATCATTTACCGCTCCAAAACATCATTGGGATGCTTTGGAATAATAAAATTTAGATTCCATTCCGGAGCGTTTTTGACCGAAACTCATAGGGGTACCCCTAGGGCAAAAACTCATTTTTTCGGTCCGCCGGAGAGCGGCGGATTTTGTACCTCCGGGGGCCCATAATTATAGCTCTTGGAATATAATTTCATGCGGTGAAAGAATAAAATGGATCCGGACGATTACGAATGATATATAGGCCTTTTTGCCTGCTGCCCTCCACGTTCGACCCAGATTCCATCGTGACCTCACCGTTTTGGCCATATCTAACTCGTTTTAGATCCGAATGACCCGGTTTTAAAACCCCTAGAAAGCTCATTTGAATGGCTATAATATGGACTTGCAACTTTTAGTATTTGACAGTGTTTAATAGGTGAAAATAGATTCCGAATCGGGCACCTTAAGCGGTTTCTCATTTTCCGGAGTAATCGTACAATCTAGCCTCTATATAGGAGCTAAAATGATGCAAAATTCATCATTTACCGCTCCAAAATATCACTGGGATGCTTTGGAATAATAACATTTAGATTCCATTCCGGAGCGTTTTTGACCGAAACTCATAGGGGTACCCCTAGGGCAAAAACGCATTTTTTCGGTCAGCCGGAGAGCAGCGGATTTTGTACCTCCGGGGGCCCATAATTATAGCTCTTGGAATATAATTTCATGCAGTGAAAGAATAAAATGGATCCGGACGATTACGAATGAGATATAGGCCTTTTTGCCGGCTGCCCTCCACGTTCGACCCAGATTCCATCGTGCCCTCACCGTTTTGGCCATATCTAACTCGTTTTAGATCCGAATGACCCGATTTTAAAACCCTTAGAAAGCTCATTTGAATGGCTACAATATGGACTTGCAACTTTTAGTATTTGACTGTGTTTAATAGGTGAAAATGGATTCCGAATCGGGCACCTTAAGAAGTTTCTCATTTTCAAGAGTAATCGTACAATCTAGCCTCTATATAGGAGCTAAAATGATGCAAAATTCATCATTTACCGCTCCAAAACATCATTGGGATGCTTTGGAATAATAAAATTTAGATTCCATTCCGGAGCATTTTTGACCGAAACTCATAGGGGTACCCCTAGGGCAAAAACTCATTTTTTCGGTCCGCCGGAGAGCGGCGGATTTTGTACCTCCGGGGGCCCATAATTATAGCTCTTGGAATATAATTTCATGCGGCGAAAGAATAAAATGGATCCGGACGATTACGAATGAGATATAGGCCTTTTTGCCTGCTGCCCTCCACGTTCGACCCAGAATCCATCGTGCCCTCACCGTTTTGGCCATATCTAACTCGTTTTAGATCCGAATGACCCGATTTTAAAACCCCGAGAAAGCTCATTTGAATGACTAAAATATGGACTTGCCACTTTTAGTATTTGACTGTGTTTAATAGGTGAAAATAGATTCCGAATCGGGCACCTTAAGCGGTTTCTCATTTTCAAGAGTAATCGTACAATCTAGCCTCTATATAGGAGCTAAAATGATGCAAAATTCATCATTTACCGCTCAAAAACATCACTGGGATGCTTTGGAATAATAAAATTTAGATTCCATTCCGGAGCGTTTTTGACCGAAACTCATAGGGGTACCCCTAGGGCAAAAACTCATTTTTTCGGTCCGCCGGAGAGCGGCGGATTTTGTACCTCTGGGGGCCCATAATTATAGCTCTTGGAATATAATTTCATGCGGTGAAAGAATAAAATGGATCCGGACGATTACGAATGATATATAGGCCTTTTTGCCTGCTGCCCTCCACGTTCGACCCAGATTCCATCGTACCCTCACCGTTTTGGCCATATCTAACTCGTTTTAGATCCGAATGACCCGATTTTAAAACCCCTAGAAAGCTCATTTGAATGGCTACAATATGGACTTGCAACTTTTAGTATTTGACTGAGTTTAATAGGTGAAAATAGATTCCGAATCGGGCACCTTAAGCGGTTTCTCATTTTCAAGAGTAATCGTTCAATCTAGCCTCTATATAGGAGCTAAAATGATGCAAAATTCATCATTTACCGCTCCAAAACATCACTGGGATGCTTTGGAATAATAAAATTTAGATTCCATTCCGGAGCGTTGGGCAAAAACTCATTTTTTCGGTCCGCCGGAGAGCGGCGGATTTTGTACCTCCGGAGTCCCATAATTATAGCTCTTGGAATATAATTTCATGCGGTGAAAGAATAAAATGGATCCGGACGATAACGAATGAGACATAGGCCTTTTTGCCTGCTGCCCTCCACGTTCGACCCATATTCCATCGCGCCCTCACCTTTTTGGCCATATCTAACTCGTTTTAGATCCGAATGACCCGGTTTTAAAACCCCTAGAAAGCTCATTTGAATGGCTATAATATGGACTTGCAACTTTTAGTATTTGACTGTGTTTAATAGGTGAAAATAGATTCCGAATCGGGCACCTTAAGCGGTTTCTCATTTTCCGGAGTAATCGTACAATCTAGCCTCTATATAGGAGCTAAAATGATGCAAAATTCATCATTTACCGCTCCAAAACATCACTGGGATGCTTTGGAATAATAACATTTAGATTCCATTCCGGAGCGTTTTTGACCGAAACTCATAGGGGTACCCCTAGGGCAAAAACGCATTTTTTCGGTCAGCCGGAGAGCGGCGGATTTTGTACCTCCGGGGGCCCATAATTATAGCTCTTGGAATATAATTTCATGCGGTGAAAGAATAAAATGGATCCGGACGATTACGAATGAGATATAGGCCTTTTTGCCTGCTGCCCTCCACGTTCGACCCAGATTCCATCGTGCCCTCACCGTTTTGGCCGTATCTAACTCGTTTTAGATCCGAATGACCCTATTTTAAAACCCCTAGAAAGCTCATTTGAATGGCTACAATATGGACTTGCAACTTTTAGTATTTGACTGAGTTTAATAGGTGAAAATAGATTCCGAATCGGGCACCTTAAGCGGTTTCTCATTTTCAAGAGTAATCGTTCAATCTAGCCTCTATATAGGAGCTAAAATGATGCAAAATTAATCATTTACCGCTCCAAAACATCACTGGGATGCTTTGGAATAATAAAATTTAGATTCCATTCCGGAGCGTTTTTGACCGAAACTCATAGGGGTACCACTAAGGCAAAAACTCATTTTTTCGGTCCGCCGGAGAGCGGCGGATTTTGTACCTCCGGAGTCCCATAATTATAGCTCTTTGAATATAATTTCATGCGGTGAAAGAATAAAATGGATCCGGACGATAACGAATGAGACATAGGCCTTTTTGCCTGCTGCCCTCCACGTTCGACCCATATTCCATCGCGCCCTCACCTTTTTGGCCATATCTAACTCGTTTTAGATCCGAATGACCCGGTTTTAAAACCCCTAGAAAGCTCATTTGAATGGCTATAATATGGACTTGCAACTTTTAGTATTTGACTGAGTTTAATAGGTGAAAATAGATTCCGAATCGGGCACCTTAAGCGGTTTCTCATTTTCAAGAGTAATCGTACAATCTAGCCTCTATATAGGAGCTAAAATGATACAAAATTCATCATTTACCGCTCCAAAACATCACTGGGATGCTTTGGAATAATAAAATTTAGATTCCATTCCGGAGCGTTTTTGACCGAAACTCATAGGGGTACCCCTAGGGCAAAAACGCATTTTTTCGGTCAGCCGGAGAGCGGCGGATTTTGTACCTCCGGGGGCCCATAATTATAGCTCTTGGAATATAATTTCATGCGGTGAAAGAATAAAATGGATCCGGACGATTACGAATGAGATATAGGCCTTTTTGCCTGCTGCCCTCCACGTTCGACCCAGATTCCATCGTGCCCTCACCGTTTTGGCCATATCTAACTCGTTTTAGATCCGAATGACCCGATTTTAAAACCCTTAGAAAGCTCATTTGAATGGCTACAATATGGACTTGCAACTTTTAGTATTTGACTGTGTTTAATAGGTGAAAATGGATTCCGAATCGGGCACCTTAAGCAGTTTCTCATTTACAAGAGTAATCGTACAATCTAGCCTCTATATAGGAGCTAAAATGATGCAAAATTCATCATTTACCGCTCCAAAACATCATTGGGATGCTTTGGAATAATAAAATTTAGATTCCATTCCGGAGCGTTTTTGACCGAAACTCATAGGGGTACCCCTAGGGCAAAAACTCATTTTTTCGGTCCGCCGGAGAGCGGCGGATTTTGTACCTCCGGGGGCCCATAATTATAGCTCTTGGAATATAATTTCATGCGGTGAAAGAATAAAATGGATCCGGACGATTACGAATGATATATAGGCCTTTTTGCCTGCTGCCCTCCACGTTCGACCCAGATTCCATCGTGACCTCACCGTTTTGGCCATATCTAACTCGTTTTAGATCCGAATGACCCGATTTTAAAACCCCTAGAAAGCTCATGTGAATAGCTACAATATGGACTTGCAACTTTTAGTATTTGACTGAGTTTAATAGGTGAAAATAGATTCCGAATCGGGCACCTTAAGCGGTTTCTCATTTTCAAGAGTAATCGTTCAATCTAGCCTCTATATAGGAGCTAAAATGATGCAAAATTCATCATTTACCGCTCCAAAACATCACTGGGATGCTTTGGAATAATAAAATTTAGATTCCATTCCGGAGCGTTTTTGACCGAAACTCATAGGGGTACCACTAAGGCAAAAACTCATTTTTTCGGTCCGCCGGAGAGCGGCGGATTTTGTACCTCCGGAGTCCCATAATTATAGCTCTTGGAATATAATTTCATGCGGTGAAAGAATAAAATGGATCCGGACGATAACGAATGAGACATAGGCCTTTTTGCCTGCTGCCCTCCACGTTCGACCCATATTCCATCGCGCCCTCACCTTTTTGGCCATATCTAACTCGTTTTAGATCCGAATGACCCGGTTTTAAAACCCCTAGAAAGCTCATTTGAATGGCTATAATATGGACTTGCAACTTTTAGTATTTGACTGTGTTTAATAGGTGAAAATAGATTCCGAATCGGGCGCCTTAAGCGGTTTCTCATTTTCAAGAGTAATCGTACAATCTAGCCTCTATATAGGAGCTAAAATGATACAAAATTCATCATTTACCGCTCCAAAACATCACTGGGATGCTTTGGAATAATAAAATTTAGATTCCATTCCGGAGCGTTTTTGACCGAAACTCATAGGGGTACCCCTAGGGCAAAAACGCATTTTTTCGGTCAGCCGGAGAGCGGCGGATTTTGTACCTCCGGGGGCCCATAATTATAGCTCTTGGAATATAATTTCATGCGGTGAAAGAATAAAATGGATCCGGACGATTACGAATGAGATATAGGCCTTTTTGCCTGCTGCCCTCCACGTTCGACCCAGATTCCATCGTGCCCTCACCGTTTTGGCCATATCTAACTCGTTTTAGATCCGAATGACCCGATTTTAAAACCCTTAGAAAGCTCATTTGAATGGCTACAATATGGACTTGCAACTTTTAGTATTTGACTGTGTTTAATAGGTGAAAATGGATTCCGAATCGGGCACCTTAAGCAGTTTCTCATTTACAAGAGTAATCGTACAATCTAGCCTCTATATAGGAGCTAAAATGATGCAAAATTCATCATTTACCGCTCCAAAACATCATTGGGATGCTTTGGAATAATAAAATTTAGATTCCATTCCGGAGCGTTTTTGACCGAAACTCATAGGGGTACCCCTAGGGCAAAAACTCATTTTTTCGGTCCGCCGGAGAGCGGCGGATTTTGTACCTCCGGGGGCCCATAATTATAGCTCTTGGAATATAATTTCATGCGGTGAAAGAATAAAATGGATCCGGACGATTACGAATGATATATAGGCCTTTTTGCCTGCTGCCCTCCACGTTCGACCCAGATTCCATCGTGACCTCACCGTTTTAGCCATATCTAACTCGTTTTAGATCCGAATGACCCGATTTTAAAACCCCTAGAAAGCTCATGTGAATAGCTACAATATGGACTTGCAACTTTTAGTATTTGACTGAGTTTAATAGGTGAAAATAGATTCCGAATCGGGCACCTTAAGCGGTTTCTCATTTTCAAGAGTAATCGTTCAATCTAGCCTCTATATAGGAGCTAAAATGATGCAAAATTCATCATTTACCGCTCCAAAACATCACTGGGATGCTTTGGAATAATAAAATTTAGATTCCATTCCGGAGCGTTTTTGACCGAAACTCATAGGGGTACCACTAAGGCAAAAACTCATTTTTTCGGTCCGCCGGAGAGCGGCGGATTTTGTACCTCCGGAGTCCCATAATTATAGCTCTTGGAATATAATTTCATGCGGTGAAAGAATAAAATGGATCCGGACGATAACGAATGAGACATAGGCCTTTTTGCCTGCTGCCCTCCACGTTCGACCCATATTCCATCGCGCCCTCACCTTTTTGGCCATATCTAACTCGTTTTAGATCCGAATGACCCGGTTTTAAAACCCCTAGAAAGCTCATTTGAATGGCTATAATATGGACTTGCAACTTTTAGTATTTGACTGTGTTTAATAGGTGAAAATAGATTCCGAATCGGGCGCCTTAAGCGGTTTCTCATTTTCCGGAGTAATCGTACAATCTAGCCTCTATATAGGAGCTAAAATGATGCAAAATTCATCATTTACCGCTCCAAAACATCACTGGGATGCTTTGGAATAATAACATTTAGATTCCATTCCGGATCGTTTTTGACCGAAACTCATAGGGGTACCCCTAGGGCAAAAACGCATTTTTTCGGTCAGCCGGAGAGCGGCGGATTTTGTACCTCCGGGGGCCCATAATTATAGCTCTTGGAATATAATTTCATGCGGTGAAAGAATAAAATGGATCCGGACGATTACGAATGAGATATAGGCCTTTTTGCCTGCTGCCCTCCACGTTCGACCCAGATTCCATCCTGCCCTCACCGTTTTGGCCATATCTAACTCGTTTTAGATCCGAATGACCCGATTTTAAAACCCTTAGAAAGCTCATTTGAATGGCTACAATATGGACTTGCAACTTTTAGTATTTTACTGTGTTTAATAGGTGAAAATAGATTCCGAATCGGGCACCTTAAGCAGTTTCTCATTTTCAAGAGTAATCGTACAATCTAGCCTCTATATAGGAGCTAAAATGATGCAAAATTCATCATTTACCGCTCCAAAACATCATTGGGATGCTTTGGAATAATAAAATTTAGATTCCATTCCGGAGCGTTTTTGACCGAAACTCATAGGGGTACCACTAGGGCAAAAACTCATTTTTTCGATCGCCGGAGAGCGGCAGATTTTGTACCTCCAGAGTCCCATAATTATAGCTCTTGGATTATAATTTCGTGTGGTGAAAGAATAAAATGGATCCGGACGATAACGAATGAGACATAGGCCTTTTTGCCTGCTGCCCTCCACGTTCGACCCATATTCCATCGCGCCCTCACCTTTTTGGCCATATCTAACTCGTTTTAGATCCGAATGACCCGGTTTTAAAACCCCTAGAAAGCTCATTTGAATGGCTATAATATGGACTTGCAACTTTTAGTATTTGACAGTGTTTAATAGGTGAAAATAGATTCCGAATCGGGCACCTTAAGCGGTTTCTCATTTTCCGGAGTAATCGTACAATCTAGCCTCTATATAGGAGCTAAAATGATGCAAAATTCATCATTTACCGCTCCAAAATATCACTGGGATGCTTTGGAATAATAACATTTAGATTCCATTCCGGAGCGTTTTTGACCGAAACTCATAGGGGTACCCCTAGGGCAAAAACGCATTTTTTCGGTCAGCCGGAGAGCGGCGGATTTTGTACCTCCGGGGGCCCATAGTTATAGCTCTTGGAATATAATTTCATGCAGTGAAAGAATAAAATGGATCCGGACGATTACGAATGAGATATAGGCCTTTTTGCCTGCTGCCCTCCACGTTCGACCCAGATTCCATCGTGCCCTCACCGTTTTGGCCATATCTAACTCGTTTTAGATCCGAATGACCCGATTTTAAAACCCTTAGAAAGCTCATTTGAATGGCTACAATATGGACTTGCAACTTTTAGTATTTGACTGTGTTTAATAGGTGAAAATGGATTCCGAATCGGGCACCTTAAGAAGTTTCTCATTTTCAAGAGTAATCGTACAATCTAGCCTCTATATAGGAGCTAAAATGATGCAAAATTCATCATTTACCGCTCCAAAACATCATTGGGATGCTTTGGAATAATAAAATTTAGATTCCATTCCGGAGCATTTTTGACCGAAACTCATAGGGGTACCCCTAGGGCAAAAACTCATTTTTTCGGTCCGCCGGAGAGCGGCGGATTTTGTACCTCCGGGGGCCCATAATTATAGCTCTTGGAATATAATTTCATGCGGCGAAAGAATAAAATGGATCCGGACGATTACGAATGAGATATAGGCCTTTTTGCCTGCTGCCCTCCACGTTCGACCCAGAATCCATCGTGCCCTCACCGTTTTGGCCATATCTAACTCGTTTAAGATCCGAATGACCCGATTTTAAAACCCCGAGAAAGCTCATTTGAATGACTAAAATATGGACTTGCAACTTTTAGTATTTGACTGTGTTTAATAGGTGAAAATAGATTCCGAATCGGGCACCTTAAGCGGTTTCTCATTTTCAAGAGTAATCGTACAATCTAGCCTCTATATAGGAGCTAAAATGATGCAAAATTCATCATTTACCGCTCAAAAACATCACTGGGATGCTTTGGAATAATAAAATTTAGATTCCATTCCGGAGCGTTTTTGACCGAAACTCATAGGGGTACCCCTAGGGCAAAAACTCATTTTTTCGGTCCGCCGGAGAGCGGCGGATTTTGTACCTCCGGGGGCCCATAATTATAGCTCTTGGAATATAATTTCATGCGGTGAAAGAATAAAATGGATCCGGACGATTACGAATGATATATAGGCCTTTTTGCCTGCTGCCCTCCACGTTCGACCCAGATTCCATCGTACCCTCACCGTTTTGGCCATATCTAACTCGTTTAAGATCCGAATGACCCGATTTTAAAACCCCGAGAAAGCTCATTTGAATGACTAAAATATGGACTTGCAACTTTTAGTATTTGACTGTGTTTAATAGGTGAAAATAGATTCCGAATCGGGCACCTTAAGCGGTTTCTCATTTTCAAGAGTAATCGTACAATCTAGCCTCTATATAGGAGCTAAAATGATGCAAAATTCATCATTTACCGCTCAAAAACATCACTGGGATGCTTTGGAATAATAAAATTTAGATTCCATTCCGGAGCGTTTTTGACCGAAACTCATAGGGGTACCCCTAGGGCAAAAACTCATTTTTTCGGTCCGCCGGAGAGCGGCGGATTTTGTACCTCCGGGGGCCCATAATTATAGCTCTTGGAATATAATTTCATGCGGTGAAAGAATAAAATGGATCCGGACGATTACGAATGATATATAGGCCTTTTTGCCTGCTGCCCTCCACGTTCGACCCAGATTCCATCGTACCCTCACCGTTTTGGCCATATCTAACTCGTTTTAGATCCGAATGACCCGATTTTAAAACCCCTAGAAAGCTCATTTGAATGGCTACAATATGAACTTGCAACTTTTAGTATTTGACTGAGTTTAATAGGTGAAAATAGATTCCGAATCGGGCACCTTAAGCGGTTTCTCATTTTCAAGAGTAATCGTTCAATCTAGCCTCTATATAGGAGCTAAAATGATGCAAAATTCATCATTTACCGCTCCAAAACATCACTGGGATGCTTTGGAATAATAAAATTTAGATTCCATTCCGGAGCGTTTTTGACCGAAACTCATAGGGGTACCACTAGGGCAAAAACTCATTTTTTCGGTCCGCCGGAGAGCGGCGGATTTTGTACCTCCGGAGTCCCATAATTATAGCTCTTGGAATATAATTTCATGCGGTGAAAGAATAAAATGGATCCGGACGATAACGAATGAGACATAGGCCTTTTTGCCTGCTGCCCTCCACGTTCGACCCATATTCCATCGCGCCCTCACCTTTTTGGCCATATCTAACTCTGCACAATTCGGATTCTATTTTCACCCAGTAAACACCGTCAAATACCAAATATCACAAGAACATATCGTATCCTTCCGAATGATCTTTCTAGGGCTTTCAAAATCGTGTCATTCGGATCTAAAACGATTTAGTTATGGCCAAAACGGTGAGGGCACGACGGAATCTGGGTCGAACAGGGAGGGCAACAGGCAAAAGGCCCATATCTCATTCATTATCGTCCGGATCCATTCATTCTTTCACCATGTGCAATTTTATTCCAAGAGCTATAATTATGGGCCCCCGGAGGAGCAAAATCCGACGATCCCCGGCGGGCCAAAAAAATGAGATTTCGCCCTAGTGGTACCCCTGAGAGTATTGGTCAAAAACGCTCCGGAATGTTATCAAAATTTTATTATTCCAAATCATCCCAGTGATGTTTTGGAGCGGTATATGATGAATTTTTCATCATTCTAGCTCCTATATAGAGGCTAGATTGTACGATTACTCCGGAAAATGAGAAACTGCATAAGGTGCCCAATTCGGATTCTATTTTCACCCAGTAAACACCGTCAAATGCAAAATTTCGCAAGTCCATATTGTAGCCTTCCGAATGGGCTTTCTAGGGGTTTCAAAATCTTGTCATTCGGTTCTAAAACGAGTTAGTTATGGCCAAAACGGTGAGGGCACGACAGGAATCTGGGTCGAACGGGGAGGGCAGCAGGCAAAAAGGCCCATATCTCATTGTATCGTCCGGATCCATTTAATTCTTTCACGTCATGCAATTTTATTCCAAGAGCTATAATTAGGGGCCCCCGGAGGTGCAAAATACGATGCTCCCCGGCGGGCCCAAAAAATGAGATTTCGCCCTAGTGGTACCCCTTAGAGTTTTGGTCGAAAACGCTCCGGAATGAGATCTAAATTTTATTATTCCAAATCTTCCCAATGATGTTTTGGAGCGGTATCTGATGAATTTTGCATCATTCTAGCTCCTATATAGAGGCTAGATTGTACGATTACTCCGGAAAATGAGAAACCGCTTAAGGTGCCCAATTCGGATTCTATTTTCACCCTGTAAACACCGTTAAATACAAAATTTCACAAGTCCATATCATATCCTTCCGAATGATCTTTCTAGGGGTTTCAAAATCGGGTCATTCGGATCTAAAACGAGTTAGTTATGGTCAAAACAGTGAGGGCACGACGGAATCTGGGTCGAACGGGGAGGGCAGCTGGCAAAAAGGCCCATATCTCATTCGTTATCGTCCGGATCCATTTCATTCTTTCACCATGTGCAATTTTATTCCAAGAGCTATAATTATGGGCCCCCGGAGGTGCAAAATCCGACGATCCCCGGCAGGCCGAAAAAATGAGATTTCGCCCTAGTGGTACCCCATTAGAGTTTTGGTCAAAAACGCACCGGAATGAGATCTAAATTTTATTATTCGAAATCATCTCAGTGATGTTTTGGAGCGGTATATGATGAATTTGTCATCATTCTAGCTCCTATATAGCGGCTAGATTGTACGATTACTCCGGAAAATGAGAAACAGCTTAAGGTGCCCAATTCGGATTCTATTTTCACCCAGTAAACACCGTCAAATGCCAAATTTCGCAAGTCCATGTTGTAGCCTTCCGAATGAGCTTTCTAGGGGTTTCAAAATCGGGTCATTCGGTTCTAAAACGAGTTAGTTATGGCCAAAACGGTGAGGGCACGACGGAATCTGGGTCGAACGGGGAGGGCAGCAAGCAAAAAGGCCCATATCTCATTCGTTATCGTCCGGATCCATTTAATTCTTTCACGTCATGCAATTTTATTCCAAGAGCTATAATTATGGGCCCCCGGAGGTGCAAAATCCGACGCTCCCCGGCGGGCCGAAAAAATGAGATTTCACCCTAGTGGTACCCCTTAGAGTTTTGGTCGAAAACGCTCCGGAATGAGATCTAAATTTTATTATTCCGAATCTTCCCAATGATGTTTTGGAGCGGTATCTAATGAATTTTGCATCATTCTAGCTCCTATATAGAGGCTAGTTTGTACGATTACTCCGGAAAATGAGAAACCGCTTAAGGTGCCCGATTCGGATTCTATTTTCACCCAGTAAACACCATCAAATACCAAATTTCACAAGTCCATATCGTATCCTTCCAAATGATCTTTCTAGGGCTTTCAAAATCGGGTCATTCGGATCTAAAATGAGTTAGTTATGGCCAAAACGGTGAGGGCACGACGGAATCTGGGTCGAACAGGGAGGCAACAGGCAAAAGGCCCATATCTCATTCATTATCGTCCGGATCCATTTCATTCTTTCACCATGTGCAATTTTATTCCAAGAGCTATAATTATGGGCCCCTGGAGGAGCAAAATCCGTCAATCCCCGGCTGGCAAAAAAAATGAGATTTCGCCCTAGGGTACCCCTTAGAGTTTTGGTCAAAAATGCTCCGGAATGAGATCAAAGTTTTATTATTCCAAATCATCCCAGTGATGTTTTGGAGCGGTATATGATGAATTTTTTATCATTCTAGCTCCTATATAGAGGCTAGATTGTACGATTACTCCGGAAAATGAGAAACTGCATAAGGTGCCCAATTCGGATTCTATTTCCACCCAGTAAACACCGTCAAATGCCAAATTTCGCAAGTCCATATTTTAGCCTTCCGAATGAGCTTTCTAGGGGTTTCAAAATCGGGTCATTCGGATCTAAAACGAGTTAGTTATGGTCAAAACGGTGAGGGCACGACGGAATCTGGGTCGAACGGGGAGGGCAGCTGGCAAAAATGCCCATATCTCATTCGTTATCGTCCGGATCCATTTCATTCTTTCACCATGTGCAATTTTATTCCAAGAGCTATAATTATGTGCCCCCAGAGGTGCAAAATCCGACGATCCCCGGCGGGCCGAAAAAATGAGATTTCGCCCTAGTGGTACCCCTTAGAGTTTTGGTAAAAAATGCACCGGAATGAGATCTAAATTTTATTATTCCAAATCATCCCAGTGATGTTTTGTAGCGGTATATGATGAATTTTTCATCATTCTAGCTCCTATATAGAGGCTAGATTGTACGATGACTCCGGAAAATGAGAAACCGCTTAAGGTGCCCAATTCGGATTATATTTTCACCCAGTAAACACCGTCAAATGCCAAATTTCGCAAGTCCATATTGTAGCCTTCCGAATGAGCTTTCTAGGGGTTTCAAAATCGGGTCATTCGGATCTAAAACGAGTTAGTTATGGTCAAAACGGTGAGGGCACGACGGAATCTGGGTCGAACGGGGAGGGCAGCTGGCA
This sequence comes from Thymus mandschuricus, assembly GCA_029379335.1. Taxonomy (NCBI): domain Eukaryota; kingdom Viridiplantae; phylum Streptophyta; class Magnoliopsida; order Lamiales; family Lamiaceae; genus Thymus; species Thymus mandschuricus. The sequence continues at coordinate 4,847,448 of CM057073.1, forward strand.
AAAAGGCCCATATCTCATTCGGTATTGTCCGGATCCATTTAATTCTTTCACCATGTGCAATTTTATTCCAAGAGCTATAATTATGGGCCCCCAGAGGTGCAAAATCCGACGATCCCCGGCGGGCCGAAAAAATGAGATTTCGCCCTAGTGGTACCCCTTAGAGTTTTGGTCAAAAACGCACCGGAATGAGATCCAAATTTTATTATTCCAAATCAGCCCAGTGATATTTTGGAGCGGTATATGATGAATTTTTCATCATTCTAGCTCCTATATAGAGGCTAGATTGTACGATTACTCCGGAAAATGAGAAACCGCTTAAGGTGCCCAAATCGGATTCTATTTTCACCCAGTAAGCACCGTCAAATGCCAAATTTCGCAAGTCCATATTGTATCCTTCCGAATGAGCTTTCTAGGGGTTTCAAAATCTTGTCATTCGGTTCTAAAACGAGTTAGTTATGGCCAAAACGGTGAGGGCACGACAGGAATCTGGGTCGAACGGGGGGGGGCAGCAGGCAAAAATGCCCATATCTCATTCGTTATCGTCCGGATCCATTTAATTCTTTCACGTCATGCAATTTTATTCCAAGAGCTATAATTATGGGCCCCCGGGGGGTGCAAAATCCGATGCTCCCCGGCGGGCCCAAAAAATGAGATTTCGCCCTAGTGGTACCCCTTAGACTTTTGGTCGAAAACGCTCCGGAATGAGATCTAAATTTTATTATTCCAAATCATCCCAATGATGTTTTGGAGCGGTATTTGATGAATTTTGCATCATTCTAGCTCCTATATAGAGGCTAGATTGTACGATTACTCCGGAAAATTAGAAACCGCTTAAGGTGCCCAATTTGGATTCTATTTTCACCCAGTAAACACCGTCAAATACCAAATTTCGCAAGTCCATATTTTAGCCTTCCGAATGAGCTTTCTAGGGGTTTCAAAATCGGGTCATTCGGATCTAAAACGAGTTAGTTATGGCCAAAACGGTGAGGGCACGACGGAATCTTGATCGAACGGGGAGGGCAGCAGGCAAAAAGGCCCATATCTCATTCGTTATCGTCCGGATCCATTTAATTCTGTCACGTCATGCAATTTTATTCCAAGAGCTATAATTATGGGCCCCCGGAGGTGCAAAATCCGACGCTCCCCGGCGGTCCGAAAAAATGAGATTTCGCCCTAGTGGTACCCCCTTAGAGTTTTGGTCAAAAACGCTCCGGAATGAGATATAAATTTTATTATTCCAAATCATCCCAATGATGTTTTGACGCGGTATCTGATGAATTTTGCATCATTCTAGCTCCTATATAGAGGTTAGATTGTACGATTACTCCGGAAAATGAGAAACCGCTTAAGGTGTCCAATTCAGATTCTATTTTCACCCAGTAAACACCGTCAAATACCAAATTTCGCAAGTCCATATTTTAGCCTTTCGAATGAGCTTTCTAGGGCTTTCAAAATCGGGTCATTCGGATCTAAAACGCGTTAGTTATAGCCAAAACGGTGAGGGCACGACGGAATCTGGGTCGAACAGGGAGGGCAGCAGGCAAAATGGCCCATATCTCATTCATTATCATCTGGATACCTTTCATTCTTTCACCATGTGCAATTTTATTCCTAGAGCTATAATTATGGGCCCCCGGAGGTGCAAAATCCGAAGCTCCCCGGCGGGCCGAAAAAATGAGATTTCGCCCTAGTGGTACCCCTTAGAGTTTTGGTCAAAAACGCACCGGAATGAGATCTAAATTTTATTATTCCAAATCATCCCAGTGATGTTTTGGAGCGGTATATGATAAATTTTTCATCATTCTAGCTCCTATATAGAGGCTAGATTGTACGATTACTCCGGAAAATGAGAAACCGCTTAAGGTGCCCAATTCGGATTCTATTTTCACCCAGTAAACACCGTCAAATGCCAAATTTCAAAATTCCATATTGTAGCCTTCCGAATGAGCTTTCTAGGGGTTTCAAAATCTTGTCATTCGGTTCTAAAACGAGTTAGTTATGGCCAAAACGGTGAGGGCACGACAGGAATCTGGGTCGAACGGGGAGGGCAGCAGGCAAAAAGGCCCATATCTCATTCGTTATCGTCCGGATCCATTTAATTCTTTCACGTCATGCAATTTTATTCCAAGAGCTATAATTATGGGCCCCTGGAGGTGCAAAATCCGATGCTCCCCGGCGGGCCCAAAAAATGAGATTTTGCCCTAGTGGTAGAGTATTGGTCGAAAATGCTCCAGAATGAGATCTAAATTTTATTATTCCAAATCTTCCCAATGATGTTTTGGAGCGGTATCTGATGAATTTTGCATCATTCTAGCTCCTATATAGAGGCTAGATTGTACGATTACTCCAGAAAATGAGAAACCGCTTAAGGTGCCCAATTCGGATTCTATTTTCACCCAGTAAACACCGTCAAATACCACATTTCGCAAGTCCATATTGTAGCCTTCCAAATGAACTTTCTAGGGGTTTCAAACGGGTCATTCAGATCTAAAACGAGTTAGTTATGGTCAAAATGGTGAGGGCACGACGGAATCTGGGTCGAACTGGGAGGGCAGCAGGCAAAAAGGCCCATATCTCGTTCGTTATCGTCCGGATCCATTTCATTCTTTCACCATGTGCAATTTTATTCCAAGAGCTATAATTATGGGCCCCCGGAGGTGCAAAATCCGATGATCCCCTGTGGGCCGAAAAAATGAGATTTCGCCCTAGTGGTACCCCTTAGAGTTTTGGTCAAAAACGCACCGGAATGAGATCTAAATTTTATTATTCCAAATCATCCCAGTGATGTTTTGGAGCGGTATATGATGAATTTTTTCATCATTCTAGCTCCTATATAGAGGCTAGATTGTACGATTACTCCGGAAAATGAGAAACCGCTTAAGGTGCCCAATTCGGATTCTATTTTCACCCAGTAAACACCGTCAAATGCCAAATTTCGCAAGTCAATATTATAGCCTTCCAAATGTACTTTCTAGGGGTTTCAAACGGGTCATTCAGATCTAAAACGAGTTAGTTATGGTCAAAACGGTGAGGGCACGACGGAATCTGGGTTGAAAGGGGAGGGCAGCAGGCAAAAAGGCCCATATCACATTCGTTATCCTCCGGATCCATTTCATTCTTTCACCATGTGCAATTTTATTCCAAGAGCTATAATTATGGGCCCCCGGAGGTGCAAAATCCGACGATCCCCGTCGGGCCGTAAAAAATGTGATTTCGCCTTAGTGGTACCCCCTTACAGTTTTGGTCAAAAACGCACCGGAATGAGATCTAAATTTTATTATTCCAAATCATCCCAGTGATGTTTTGGATCATTATATGATGTATTTTGCATCATTCTAGCTCTTGTATAGAAGCTAGATTGTACGATTACTCCGGAAAATGAGAAACCGCTTAAGGTGCCCAATTTGGATTCTATTTTCACCCAGTAAACACCGTCAAATTCAAAAATTCGCAAGTCCATATTGTAGCCTTCCGAATGAGCTTTCTAGGGGTTTCAAAATCGGGTCATTCGGATCTAAAACGAGTTAGTTATGGCCAAAACGGTGAGGGCACGACGGAATCTGGGTCGAACGGGGAGGGCAGCAGGCAAAAAGGCCCATATCTCATTCGTTATCGTCCGGATACATTTCATTCTTTCACCATGTGAAATTTTATTCCAAGAGCTATAATTATGGGCCCCCGGAGGTGCAAAATCCGATGATCACCGGCGGGCCGAAAAAATGAGATTTCGCCCTAGTGGTAGTACTACTTAGAGTTTTGGTCAAAAATGCCCCGGAATGAGATCAAAATTTTATTATTCCAAATCATCTCAATGATGAATTGGAGTGGTATATGATGAATTTTGCATCATTCTAGCTCCTATATAGAGGCTAGATTGTACGATTACTCCGGAAAATGAGAAACCGCTTAAGGTGCCCAATTCGGATTCTATTTTCACCCAATAAACTCCATCAAATACCAAATTTCGCAAGTCCATATCGTAGCCTTCCGAATGATCATTCTAGGGGTTTCAAAATCGGGTCATTCGGATCTAAAACGAGTTAGTTATGGCCAAAACGGTGAAGGCACGACGGAATCTGGGTCGAACGGGGAGGGCAGCAGGCAAAAAGGCCCATATCTCATTCGTTATTGTCCGGATCCATTTAATTCTTTCACGTCATGCAATTTTATTCCAAGAGCTATAATTATGGGGCCCCAGAGGTGGAAAATCCGACGCTCCCCGGCGGGCCGAAAAAATGAGATTTCGCCCTAGTGGTACCCCCATAGAGTTTTGGTCAAAAACGCTCCGGAATGAGATCTAAATTTTGTTATTCCAAATCATCCCAATGATGTTTTTGAGCGGTATCTGATGAATTTTGCATCATTCTAGCTCCTATATAGAGGCTAGATTGTACGATTACTCCAGAAAATGAGAAACCGCTTAAGGTGCCCAATTCGGATTTTATTTTCACCCAGTAAACACCGTCAAATGCCAAATTTCGCAAGTCCATATTGTAGCCTTCCGAATGAGCTTTCTATGGGTTTCAAAATCTTGTCATTCGGTTCTAACACGAGTTAGTTATGGCCAAAACGGTGAGGGCACGACAGGAATCTGGGTCGAACGGGGAGGGCAGCAGGCAAAAAGGCCCATATCTCATTCGTTATCGTCCGGATCCATTTAATTCCTTCACGTCATGCAATTTTATTCCAAGAGCTATAATTATGGGCCCCCGGAGGTGCAAAATCCGATGCTCCCCGGCGGGCCCAAAAAATGAGATTTCGCCCTAGTGGTACCCCTTAGAGGTTTGGTCGAAAACGCTCCGGAATGAGATCAAAATTTTATTATTCCAAATCTTCCCAATGATGTTTTGGAGCGGTATCTGATGAATTTTGCATCATTCTAGCTCCTATATAGAGGCTAGATTGTAAGATTACTCCGGAAAATGAGAAACCGCTTAAGGTGCCCAATTCGGATTCTATTTTCACCCAGTAAACACCGTCAAATACAAAAATTCGCAAGTCCATATTGTAGCCTTCCGAATGAGCTTTCTAGGGGTTTCAAAATCGGTTCATTCGGATCTAAAACGAGTTAGTTATGGCCAAAACGGCGAGGGCACGACGGAATCTGGGTCGAACGGGGAGGGCAGCAGGCAAAAAGGCCCATATCTCATTCGTTATCGTCCGGATACATTTCATTCTTTCTCCATGTGAAATTTTATTCCAAGATCTATAATTATGGGCCCCTGGAGGTGCAAAATCCGACGATCCCCGGCGGGCCGAAAAAATGAGATTTCGCCCTAGTGGTACCCCTTAGAGTTTTGGTCAAAAATGCCCCGGAATGATATCTAAATTTTTTTATTCCAAATCATCTCTATGATGATTTGGAGTGGTATATGATGAATTTTGCATCATTCTAGCTCCTATATAGAGGCTAGATTGTACAATTACTCCGGAAAATGAGAAACCGCTTAAGGTGCCCAATTCGGATTCTATTTTCACCCAATAAATACCATCAAATACCATATTTCGCAAGTCCATATCGTAGCCTTCCGAATAAGCTTTCTAGGGGTTTCAAAATTGGTTCATTCGGATCTAAAACGAGTTAGTTATGGCCAAAACGGTGAGGGCACGACGGAATCTGGGTCGAACGGAGAGGGCAGCAGGCAAAAAGGCCCATATCACATTCGTTATCGTCCGGATACATTTCATTCTTTCACCATGTGAAATTTTATTCCAAGAGCTATAATTATGGGCCCCCGGAGGTGCAAAATCCGACGATCCCCGACGGGCCGAAAAAATGAGATTTCGCCCTAGTGGTACCACTAGAGTTTTGGTCAAAAACGCTCCGGAATGAGATCTAAATTTTATTATTCCAAATCATCCCAATGATGTTTTGGAGCGGTATCTGATGAATTTTGCATCATTCTAGCTCCTATATAGAGGTTAGATTGTACGATTACTCTGGAAAATGAGAAACTGCTTAAGGTGCCCAATTCGGATTCTATTTTCACCCAGTAAACACCGTCAAATACAAAATTTCGCAGGTCCATATTTTAGCCTTCCGAATGAGCTTTCTAGGGGTTTCAAAATCAGGTCATTCAGATCTAAAACGAGTTAGTTATGGCCAAAACGGTGAGGGCACGACGGAATCTGGATCGAACGGGGAGGGCAGCAGGCAAAAAGGCCCATATCTCATTCGTTATCGTCCGGATCCATTTAATTCTTTCACCATGTGCAATTTTATTCCAAGAGCTATAATTATGGGCCCCCGGAGGTGCAAAATCCGACGATCCCCCGCGGGCCGAAAAAATGAGATTTCGCCCTAGTAGTACCCCTTAGAGTTTTGGTCAAAACGCCCCGGAATGAGATTTAAATTTTATTATTCCAAATCATCTCAATGATGATTTGGAACGGTATATGATGAATTTTGCATCATTCTAGCTCCTATATAGAGGCTAGATTGTACGATTACTTCGGAAAATGAGAAACCGCTTAAGGTGCCCAATTCGGATTCTATTTTCACCCAATAAACACCGTTGAATACCACATTTCGCAACTCCATATCGTAGCCTTCCGAATGAGCTTTCTAGGGGTTTCGAAATCGGGTCATTCGGATCTAAAACGAGTTAGTTATGGCCAAAACGGTGAGGGAACGATGAAATCTGGGTCGAACAGGCAGGGTAGCAGGCAAAAGGTTCATTATCGTCCGGATACATTTCATTCTTTCACCATGTGCAATTTTATTCCAAGAGATATAATTATGGGCCCCCGGAGGTGCCAAATCCGACGATCCCCGGCGGGCTGAAAAAATGAGATTTCGCCCTAGTGGTACCCCTTAGAGTTTTGGTCAAAAACGCCCCGGAATGAGATCAAATTTTATTATTCCAAATTATCTCAGTGATGATTTGGAGCGTTATATGATGAATTTTGCATCATTCTAGCTCCTATATAGTGGCTAGATTGTACGATTACTCCGGAAAATGAGAAACCGCTTAAGGTGCCCAATTCGGATTCTATTTTCACCCAATAAACACAGTCAAATACCACATTTCGCAAGTCCATATCGTATCCTTCCGAATGAGCTTTATAGGGGTTTCAAAATCGGGTCATTCGGATCTAAAACGAGTTAGTTATGGCCAAAACGGTGAAGGCACGACGGAATCTGGGTCGAACGGGGAGGGCAGCAGGCAAAAAGGCCCATATCTCATTCGTTATCGTCCGGATCCATTTAATTCTTTCACGTCATGCAATTTTATTCAAAGAGCTATAATTATGGGCCCCCGGAGGTGCAAAATCCGACGCTCCCCGGCTGGCCGAAAAAATGAGATTTCGCCCTAGTGATACCCCTTAGAGTTTTGGTCAAAAACGCTCCGGAATGGGATCTAAATTTTATTATTCCAAATCATCCCAATGATGTTTTGGAGCGGTATCTGATGAATTTTGCATCATTCTTGCTCCTATATAGAGGCTAGATTGTACGATTACTCCGGAAAATGAGAAACCGCTTAAGGTGCCCAATTCGGATTCTATTTTCACCCAGAAAACACCGTCAAATACCAAATTTCGCAAGTCCATATTGTATCCTTCCGAATGAGCTTTCTAGGGGTTTCAAAATCGGGTCATTTGGATCTAAAACGAGTTAGTTATGGCCAAAACGGTGAGGGCACGACGGAATCTGGGTCGAACGGGGAGGTCAGCAGGCAAAAAGACCCATATCTCATTCGTTATCGTCCGGATACATTTCATTCTTTTACCATGTGAAATTTTATTCGAAGACCTATAATTATGGGCCCCCGGAGGTGCAAAATCCGACGATCCCCGGCGGGCCGAAAAAATGAGATTTCGCCCTAGTGGTACCCCTTAGAGTTTTGGTCAAAAACGCCCCGGAATGAGATCTAAATTTTATTATTCCAAATCATCTCAATGATGATTTGGAATGGTATATGATGAATTTTGCATCATTCTAGCTCCTATATAGAGGCTAGATTGTACGATTACTCCGGAAAATGAAAAACCGCTTACGGTGCCCAATTCGGATTCTATTTTCACCCAATAAACACCATCAAATACAACATTTCGCAACTCCATATCCAAATGAGCTTTCTAGGGGTTTCATAATCGGGTCATTCGGATCTAAAACGAGTTAGTTATGGCCAAAACGGTGAGGGCACGACGGAATCTGGGTCGAACAGGGAGGGCAGCAGGCAAAAAGTTCATTATCGTCCGGATACATTTCATTCTTTCACCATGTGCAATTCTATTCCAAGAGCTATAGTTATGGGCCCCCGGAAGTGCAAAATCCGACGGTCCCCGGCGGGCCGAAAAAATGAGATTTCGCCCTAGTGGTACCCCTTAGAGTTTTGGTCAAAAACGCCACGGAATGAGATCTAAATTTTATTACTCCAAATTATCTCAGTGACGATTTGGAGCGGTATATGATTAATTTTGCATCATTCTAGCTCCTATATAGAGGCTAGATTGTACGATTACTCCGGAAAATGAGAAACCGCTTAAGGTGCCCAATTCGGATTCTATTTTCACCCAATAAACACCGTCAAATACCACATTTCGCAAGTCCATATCGTGTCCTTCCAAATGAGCTTTATAGTGGTTTCAAAATCGGGTCATTCGGATCTAAAACGAGTTAGTTATGGCCAAAACGGTGAAGGCACGACGGAATCTGGGTCGAACGGGGAGGGCAGCAGGCAAAAAGGCCCATATGTCATTCATTATCATCCGGATACATTTCCTTCTTTCACCATGTGAAATTTTATTCCAAGAGCTATAATTATGGGCCCCCGGAGGTGCAAAATCCGACGATCCTCGGCGGGCCGAAAAAATGAGATTTCGCCCTAGTGGTACCCCATAGAGTTTTGGTCTAAAACGCCCCGGAATGAGATCTAAATTTTATTATTCCAAATCATCTCAGTGATGATTTGGAGCGGTATATGATGAATTTTTCATCATTCTAGCTCCTATATAGAGGCTAGATTGTACGATTACTCCGGAAAATGAGAAACCGCTTAAGGTGCCCAATTCGAATTCTATTTTCACCCAATAAACACCGTCAAATACCACATTTCACAAGTCCATATCGTAGCCTTCCGAATGAGCTTTATAGGGGTTTCAAAATTGGGTCATTCGGATCTAAAACGAGTTAGTTATGGCAAAAACGGTGAAGGCACGACGGAATCTGGGTCGAACGGGGAGGGCAGCAGGCAAAAAGGCCCATATCTTATTCGTTATCGTCCGGATCCATTTTTTATTCCAAGAGCTATAATTATGGGCCCCCGGAGGAGCAAAATCCGACGTTCCCCGACGGGCCGAAAAAATGAGATTTCGCCCTAGTGGTACCCCTTAGAGTTTTGGTCAAAAACGCTCCGGAATGAGATCTAAATTATATTATTCCAAATCATCCCAATGATGTTTTGCAGTTGTATCTGATGAATTTTGCATCATTCTAGCTCCTATATAGAGGCTAGATTGTACGATTACTCCGGAAAATGAGAAACCGCTTAAGGTGCCCAATTCGGATTCTATTTTCACCCAGTAAACACCGTCAAATACAAAATTTTGCAAGTCCATGTTTTAGCCTTCCAAATGAGCTTTCTAGGGGTTTCAAAATCGGGTCATTCGGATCTAAAACGAGTTAGTTATGGCCAAAAACGGTAAGGGTACGACGGAATCTGGGTCGAATGGGGAGGGCAGCAGGCAAAAAGGCCCATATCTCATTCGTTATCGTCCGGATTCATTTAATTCTTTCACGTCATGCAATTTTATTCCAAGATCTATAATTATGGGCCCCTAGAGGTGCAAAATCCGATGCTCCCCGGCGGGCCCAAAAAATGAGATTTTGCCCTAGTGGTAGAGTTTTGGTCGAAAACGCTCCGGAATGAGATCTAAATTTTATTATTCCAAATCTTCCCAATGATGTTTTGGAGCGGTATCTGATGAATTTTGCATCATTCTAGCTCCTATATAGAGGCTAGATTGTACGATTACTCCGGAAAATGAGAAACCGCTTAAGGTGCCCAATTCGGATTCTATTTTCACCCAGTAAACACCGTCAAATACCACATTTCGCAAGTCCATATTGTAGCCTTCCAAATGAACTTTCTAGGGGTTTCAAACGGGTCTTTCAGATCTAAAACGAGTTAGTTATGGTCAAAACGGTGAGGGCACGACGGAATCTGGGTCGAACTGGGAGGGCAGCAGGCAAAAAGGCCCATATCTCGTTCGTTATCGTCCGGATCCATTTCATTCTTTCACCATGTACAATTTTATTCCAAGAGCTATAATTATGGGCCCCCGGAGGTGCAAAATCCGACGATCCCCTGTGGGCCGAAAAAATGATATTTCGCCCTAGTGGTACCCCTTAGAGTTTTGGTCAAAAACGCGCCGGAATGAGATCTAAATTTTATTATTCCAAATCATCCCAGTGATGTTTTGGAGCGGTATATGATGAATTTTTCATCATTCTAGCTCCTATATAGAGGCTAGATTATACGATTACTCCGGAAAATGAGAAACCGCTTAAGGTGCCCAATTCGGATTCTATTTTCACCTAGTAAACACCGTCAAATGCCAAATTTCGCAAGTCCATATTATAGCCTTCCAAATGTACTTTCTAGGGGTTTCAAACGGGTCATTCAGATCTAAAACGAGTTAGTTATGGTCAAAACGGTGAGGGCACGACGGAATCTGGGTCGAACGGGGAGGGCAGCAGGCAAAAAGGCACATATCTCATTCGTTATCGTCCGGATCCATTTCATTCTTTCACCATGTGCAATTTTATTCCAAGAGCTATAACTATGGGCCCCCGGAGGTGCAAAATCCGAAGATCCCCGTCGGGCCGAAAAAAATGTGATTTCGCCTTAGTGGTACCCCTTACAGTTTTGGTCAAAAACGCACCGGAATGAGATCTAAATTTTATAATTCCAAATCATCCCAGTGATGTTTTGGAGCATTATATGATGTATTTTTCATCATTCTAGCTCTTGTATAGAATCTAGATTGTACGATTACTCCGGAAAATGAGAAACCACTTAAGGTGCCCAATTTGGATTCTATTTTCACCCAGTAAACACCGTTAAATTCAAAAATTCGCAAGTCCATATTGTAGCCTTCCGAATGAGCTTTCTAGGGGTTTCAAAATCGGGTCATTCGGATCTAAAACGAGTTAGTTATGGCCAAAACGGTGAGGGCACGACGGAATTTGGGTCGAACGGGGAGGGCAGCAGGCAAAAAGGCCCATATCTCATTCGTTATCGTCCGGATACATTTCATTCTTTCACCAAGTGAAATTTTATTCCAAGAGCTATAATTATGGGCCCCCGGAGGTGCAAAATCCGACGATCCCCGGCGGGCCGAAAAAATGAGATTTCGCCCTAGTGGTAGTACTACTTAGAGTTTTGGTAAAAAATGCCCCGGAATGAGATCAAAATTTTATTATTCCATATCATCTCAATGATGAATTGGAGTGGTATATGATGAATTTTGCATCATTCTAGCTCCTATATAGAGGCTAGATTGTACGATTACTCCGGAAAATGAGAAACCGCTTAAGGTGCCCAATTCGGATTCTATTTTCACCCAATAAACTCCATCAAATACCAAATTTCGCAAGTCCATATCGTAGCCTTCCAAATGATCATTCTAGGGGTTTCAAAATCGGGTCATTCGGATCTAAAACGAGTTAGTTATGGCCAAAACGGTGAAGGCACGACGGAATCTGGGTCGAACGGGGAGGGCAGCAGGCAAAAAGGCCCATATCTCATTCGTTATCGTCCGGATCCATTTAATTCTTTCACGTCATGCAATTTTATTCCAAGAGCTATAATTATGGGGCCCCAGAGGTGGAAAATCCGACGCTCCCCGGCGGGCCGAAAAAATGAGATTTCGCCCTAGTGGTACCCCCATAGAGTTTTGGTCAAAAACGCTCCGGAATGAGATCTAAATTTTGTTATTCCAAATCATCCCAATGATGTTTTTGAGCGGTATCTGATGAATTTTGCATCATTCTAGCTCCTATATAGAGGCTAGATTGTACGATTACTCCGGAAAATGAGAACCGCTTAAGGTGCCCAATTCGGATTCTATTTTCACCCAGTAAACACCGTCAAATGCCAAATTTCGCAAGTCCATATTGTAGCCTTCCGAATGAGCTTTCTAGGGGTTTCAAAATCATGTCATTCGGTTCTAAAACGAGTTAGTTATGGCCAAAACGGTGAGGGCACGACAGGAATCTGGGTCGAACGGGGAGGGCAGCAGGCAAAAAGGCCCATATCTCATTCGTTATCGTCCGGATCCATTTAATTCTTTCACGTCATGCAATTTTATTCCAAGATCTATAATTATGGGCCCCCGGAGGTGCAAAATCCGATGCTCCCCGGCGGGCCCAAAAAATGAGATTTCGCCCTAGTGGTACCCCTTAGAGGTTTGGTCGAAAACGCTCCGGAATGAGATCAAAATTTTATTATTCCAAATCTTCCCAATGATGTTTTGGAGCGGTATCTGATGAATTTTGCATCATTCTAGCTCCTATATAGAGGGTAGATTGTAAGATTACTCCGGAAAATGAGAAACCGCTTAAGGTGCCCAATTCTGATACTATTTTCACCCAGTAAACACCGTCAAATACAAAATTTCGCAGGTCCATATTTTAGCTTCCGAATGAGCTTTCTAGGGGTTTCAAAATTGGTTCATTCGGATCTAAAACGAGTTAGTTATGGCCAAAACGGTGAGGGCACGACGGAATCTGGGTCGAACGGGGAGGGCAGCAGGCAAAAAGGCCCATATCTCATTCGTTATCGTCCGGATACATTTCATTCTTTCACCATGTGAAATTTTATTCCAAGAGCTATAATTATGGGCCCCCGGAGGTGCAAAATCCGACGATCCCCGACGGGCCGAAAAAATGAGATTTCGCCCTAGTGGTACGTACCACTAGAGTTTTGGTCAAAAACGCTCCGGAATGAGATCTAAATTTTATTATTCCAAATCATCCCAATGATGTTTTGGAGCGGTATCTGATGAATTTTGCATCATTCTAGCTCCTATATAGAGGTTAGATTGTACGATTACTCCGGAAAATGAGAAACCGCTTAAGGTGCCCAATTCGGATTCTATTTTCACCCAGTAAACACCGTCAAATACAAAATTTCGCAGGTCCATATTTTAGCTTCCGAATGAGCTTTCTAGGGGGTTTCAAAATCGGGTCATTCAGATCTAAATCGAGTTAGTTATGGCCAAAACGGTGAGGGCACGACGGAATCTGGATCGAACGGGGAGGGCAGCAGGCAAAAAGGCCCATATCTCATTCGTTATCGTCCGGATCCATTTAATTCTTTCACCATGTGTAATTTTATTTCAAGAGCTATAATTATGGGCCCCCGGAGGTGCAAAATCCGACGATCCCCCGCGGGCCGAAAAAATGAGATTTCGCCCTAGTAGTACCCCTTAGAGTTTTGGTCAAAACGCCCCGGAATGAGATTTAAATTTTATTATTCCAAATCATCTCAATGATGATTTGGAACGGTATATGATGAATTTTGCATCATTCTAGCTCCTATATAGAGGCTAGATTGTACGATTACTTCGGAAAATGAGAAACCGCTTAAGGTGCCCAATTCGGATTCTATTTTCACCCAATAAACACCGTTGAATACCACATTTCGCAACTCCATATCGTAGCCTTCTGAATGAGCTTTCTAGGGGTTTCGAAATCGGGTCATTCGGATCTAAAACGAGTTAGTTATGGCCAAAACGGTGAGGGCACGATGAAATCTGGGTCGAACAGGAAGGGTAGCAGGCAAAAGGTTCATTATCGTCCGGATACATTTCATTCTTTCACCATGTGCAATTTTATTCCAAGAGATATAATTATGGGCCCCCGGAGGTGCCAAATCCGACGATCCCCGGCGGGCCGAAAAAATGAGATTTCGCCCTAGTGGTACCCCTTAGAGTTTTGGTCAAAAATGCCCCGGAATGAGATCAAATTTTATTATTCCAAATTATCTCAGTGATGATTTGGAGCGTTATATGATGAATTTTGCATCATTCTAGCTCCTATATAGAGGCTAGATTGTACGATTACTCCGGAAAATGAGAAACCGCTTAAGGTGCCCAATTCGGATTCTATTTTCACCCAATAAACACAGTCAAATACCACATTTCGCAAGTCCATATCGTATCCTTCCGAATGAGCTTTATAGGGGTTTCAAAATCGGGTCATTCAGATCTAAAACGAGTTAGTTATGGCCAAAACGGTGAAGGCACGACGGAATCTGGGTCGAACGGGGAGGGCAGCAGGCAAAAAGGCCCATATCTCATTCGTTATCGTCCGGATCCATTTAATTCTTTCACGTCATGCAATTTTATTCAAAGAGCTATAATTATGGGCCCCCGGAGGTGCAAAATCCGACGCTCCCCAGCGGGCCGAAAAAATGAGATTTCGCCCTAGTGATACCCTTAGAGTTTTGGTCAAAAACGCTCCGGAATGGGATCTAAATTTTATTATTCCAAATCATTCCAATGATGTTTTGGAGTGGTATCTGATGAATTTTGCATCATTCTAGCTCCTATATAGAGGCTAGATTGTACGATTACTCCGGAAAATGAGAAACCGCTTAAGGTGCCCAATTCGGATTCTATTTTCACCCAGTAAACACCGTCAAATACCAAATTTCGCAAGTCCATATTGTATCCTTCCGAATGAGCTTTCTAGGGGTTTCAAAATCGGGTCATTTGGATCTAAAACGAGTTAGTTATGGCCAAAACGGTGAGGGCACGACGGAATCTGGGTCGAACGGGGAGGTCAGCAGGCAAAAAGACCCATATCTCATTCGTTATCGTCCGGATACATTTCATTCTTTCACCATCTGAAATTTTATTCCAAGACCTATAATTATGGGCCCCCGGAGGTGCAAAATCCGACGATCCCCGGCGGGCCGAAAAAATGAGATTTCGCCCTAGTGGTACCCCTTAGAGTTTTGGTCAAAAACGCCCCGGAATGAGATCTAAATTTTATTATTCCAAATCATCTCAATGATGATTTGGAATGGTATATGATGAATTTTGCATCATTCTAGCCCCTATATAGAGGCTAGATTGTACGATTACTCCGGAAAATGAAAAACCGCTTACGGTGCCCAATTCGGATTCTATTTACACCCAATAAACACCGTCAAATACCACATTTCGCAACTCCATATCGTAGCCTTCCAAATGAGCTTTCTAGGGGTTTAAAAATCGGGCATTCGGATCTAAAACGAGTTAGTTATGGCCAAAACGGTGAGGGCACGACGGAATCTGGGTCGAACAGGGAGGGCAGCAGGCAAAAAGTTCATTATCGTCCGGATACATTTCATTCTTTCACCATGTGCAATTCTATTCCAAGAGCTATAGTTATGGGCCCCCGGAAGTGCAAAATCCGACGGTCCCCGGCGGGCCGAAAAAATGAGATTTCGCCCTAGTGGTACCCCTTAGAGTTTTGGTCAAAAACGCCACGGAATGAGATCTAAATTTTATTATTCCAAATTGTCTCAGTGATGATTTGGAGCGATATATGATTAATTTTGCATCATTCTAGCTCCTATATAGAGGCTAGATTGTACGATTACTCCGGAAAATGAGAAACCGCTTAAGGTGCCCAATTCGGATTCTATTTTCACCCAATAAACACCGTCAAATACCACATTTCGCAAGTCCATATCGTGTCCTTCCTAATGAGCTTTATAGTGGTTTCAAAATCGGGTCATTCGGATCTAAAATGAGTTAGTTATGGCCAAAACGGTGAAGGCACGACGGAATCTGGGTCGAACGGGGAGGGCAGCAGGCAAAAAGGCCCATATGTCATTCATTATCATCCGGATACATTTCCTTCTTTCACCATGTGAAATTTTATTCCAAGAGCTATAATTATGGGCCCCCGGAGGTGCAAAATCCGACGATCCTCGGCGGGCCGAAAAAATGAGATTTCGCCCTAGTGGTACCCCATAGAGTTTTGGTCTAAAACGCCCCGGAATGAGATCTAAATTTTATTATTCCAAATCATCTCAGTGATGATTTGGAGCGGTATATGATGAATTTTGCATCATTCTAGCTCCTATATAGAGGCTAGATTGTACGATTACTCCGGAAAATGAGAAACCGCTTAAGGTGCCCAATTCGAATTCTATTTTCACCCAATAAACACCGTCAAATACCACATTTCGCAAGTCCATATCGTGTCCTTCCTAATGAGCTTTATAGTGGTTTCAAAATCGGGTCATTCGGATCTAAAATGAGTTAGTTATGGCCAAAACGGTGAAGGCACGACGGAATCTGGGTCGAACGGGGAGGGCAGCAGGCAAAAAGGCCCATATGTCATTCATTATCATCCGGATACATTTCCTTCTTTCACCATGTGAAATTTTATTCCAAGAGCTATAATTATGGGCCCCCGGAGGTGCAAAATCCGACGATCCTCGGCGGGCCGAAAAAATGAGATTTCGCCCTAGTGGTACCCCATAGAGTTTTGGTCTAAAACGCCCCGGAATGAGATCTAAATTTTATTATTCCAAATCATCTCAGTGATGATTTGGAGCGGTATATGATGAATTTTGCATCATTCTAGCTCCTATATAGAGGCTAGATTGTACGATTACTCCGGAAAATGAGAAACCGCTTAAGGTGCCCAATTCGAATTCTATTTTCACCCAATAAACACCGTCAAATACCACATTTCGCAAGTCCATATCGTAGCCTTCCGAATGAGCTTTATAGGGGTTTCAAAATTGGGTCATTCGGATCTAAAACGAGTTAGTTATGGCAAAAACGGTGAAGGCACGACGGAATCTGGGTCGAACGGGGAGGGCAGCAGGCAAAAAGGCCCATATCTTATTCGTTATCGTCCGGATCCATTTTTTATTCCAAGAGCTATAATTATGGGCCCCCGGAGGAGCAAAATCCGACGCTCCCCGGCGGGCCGAAAAAATGAGATTTCGCCCTAGTGGTACCCCTTAGAGTTTTGGTCAAAAACGCTCCGGAATGAGATCTAAATTTTATTATTCCAAATCATCCCAATGATGTTTTGGAGTTGTATCTGATGAATTTTGCATCATTCTAGCTCCTATATAGAGGCTAGATTGTACGATTACTCCGGAAAATGAGAAACCGCTTAAGGTGCCCAATTCGGATTCTATTTTCACCCAGTAAACACCGTCAAATACAAAATTTTGCAAGTCCATGTTTTAGCCTTCCAAATGAGCTTTCTAGGGGTTTCAAAATCGGGTCATTCGGATCTAAAACGAGTTAGTTATGGCCAAAACGGTGAAGGCACGACGGAATCTGGGTCGAACGGGGAGGGCAGCAGGCAAAAAGGCCCATATCTCATTCTTTATCATCCGGATCCATTTAATTCTTTCACGTCATGCAATTTTATTCCAAGAGCTATAATTATGGGCCCCCGGAGGTGCAAAATCCGATGCTCCCCGGCGGGCCCAAAAAATGAGATTTCGCCCTAGTGGTACCCCTTAGAGGTTTGGTCGAAAACGCTCCGGAATGAGATCAAAATTTTATTATTCCAAATCTTCCCAATGATGTTTTGGAGCGGTATCTGATGAATTTTGCATCATTCTAGCTCCTATATAGAGGCTAGATTGTAAGATTACTCCGGAAAATGAGAAACCGCTTAAGGTGCCCAATTCGGATTCTATTTTCACCCAGTAAACACCGTCAAATACAAAAATTCGCAAGTCCATATTGTATCCTTCCGAATGAGCTTTCTAGGGGTTTCAAAATCGGGTCATTTTGATCTAAAACGAGTTAGTTATGGCCAAAACGGTGAGGGCACGACGGAATCTGGGTCGAACGGGGAGGTCAGCAGGCAAAAAGGCCCATATCTCATTCGTTATCGTCCGGATACATTTCATTCTTTCACCATGTGAAATTTTATTCCAATAGCTATAATTATGGGCCCCCGGAGGTGCAAAATCCGACGATCCCCGGCGGGCCGAAAAAATGAGATTTCACCCTAGTAGTACCCCTTAGAGTTTTGGTCAAAACGCCCCGGAATGAGATTTAAATTTTATTATTCCAAATCATCTCAATGATGATTTGGAACGGTATATGATGAATTTTGCATCATTCTAGCTCCTATATAGAGGCTAGATTGTACGATTACTTCGGAAAAATGAGAAACCGCTTAAGGTGCCCAATTCGGATTCTATTTTCACCCAATAAACACCGTCGAATACCACATTTCGCAACTCCATATCGTAGCCTTCCGAATGAGCTTTCTAGGGGTTTCGAAATCGGGTCATTCGGATCTAAAACGAGTTAGTTATGGCCAAAACGGTGAGGGCACGATGGAATCTGGGTCGAACAAGGAGGGTAGCAGGCAAAAAGTTCATTATTGTCCGGATGAGATCTAAATTTTATTATTCCAAATTATCTCAGTGATGATTTGGAGCGGTATATGATGAATTTTGCATCATTCTAGCTCCTATATAGAGGCTAGATTGTACGATTACTCCGGAAAATGAGAAACCGCTTAAGGTGCCCAATTCGGATTCTATTTTCACCCAATAAACACCGTCAAATACCACATTTCGCAAGTCCATATCGTGTCCTTCCTAATGAGCTTTATAGTGGTTTCAAAATCGGGTCATTCGGATCTAAAAAGAGTTAGTTATGGCCAAAACGGTGAAGGCACGACGGAATCTGGGTCGAACGGGGAGGGCAGCAGGCAAAAAGGCCCATATGTCATTCGTTATCATCCGGATACATTTCATTCTTTCACCATGTGAAATTTTATTCCAAGAGCTATAATTATGGGCCCCCGGAGGTGCAAAATCCGACGATCCTCGGCGGGCCGAAAAAATGAGATTTCGCCCTAGTGGTACCCCTTAGAGTTTTGGTCTAAAACGCCCCGGAATGAGATCTAAATTTTATTATTCCAAACCATCTCAGTGATGATTTGGAGCGGTATATGATGAATTTTGCATCATTCTAGCTCCTATATAGAGGCTAGATTGTACGATTACTCCGGAAAATGAGAAACCGCTTAAGGTGCCCAATTCGAATTCTATTTTCGCCAAATAAACACCGTAAATACCATATTTCGCAAGTCCATATCGTAGCCTTCCGAATGAGCTTTATAGGGGTTTCAAAATTGGGTCATTCGGATCTAAAACGAGTTAGTTATGGCAAAAACGGTGAAGGCACGACGGAATCTAGGTCGAACGGGGAGGGCAGCAGGCAAAAAGGCCCATATCTTATTCGTTATCGTCCGGATCCATTTTTATTCCAAGAGCTATAATTACGGGCCCCCGGAGGAGCAAAATCCGACGCTCCCCGGCGGGCCGAAAAAATGAGATTTCGCCCTAGTGGTACCCCTTAGAGTTTTTGTCAAAAACGCTCCGGAATGAGATCTAAATTTTATTATTCCAAATCATCCCAATGATGTTTTGGAGTTGTATCTGATGAATTTTGCATCATTCAAGCTCCTATATAGAGGCTAGATTGTACGATTACTCCGGAAAATGAGAAACCGCTTAAGGTGCCCAATTCGGATTCTATTTTCACCCAGTAAACACCGTCAAATACAAAATATTGCAAGTCCATGTTTTAGCCTTCCAAATGAGCTTTCTAGGGGTTTCAAAATCGGGTCATTCGGATCTAAAACGTGTTAGTTATGGCCAAAAACGGTAAGGGCACGACGGAATCTGGGTCGAATGGGGAGGGCAGCAAGCAAAAAGGCCCATATCTCATTCGTTATCGTCCGGATCCATTTAATTCTTTCACGTCATGCAATTTTATTCCAAGAGCTATAATTATGGGCCCCCGGAGGTGCAAAATCCGACGCTCCCCGGCGGGCCGAAAAAATGAGATTTCGCCCTAGTGGTACCCCTTAGAGTTTTGGTCAAAAACGCTCCGGAATGAGATCTAAATTTTATTATTCCAAATCATCCCAATGATGTTTTGGAGCGGTATCTGAAGAATTTTGCATCATTCTAGCTCCTATATAGAGGTTAGATTGTACGATTACTCCGGAAAATGAAAAACCGCTTATGGTGCCCAATTCGGATTCTATTTTCACCCAATAAACACCGTCAAATACCACATTTCGCAACTCCATATCGTAGCCTTCCAAATGAGCTTTCTAGGGGTTTCAAAATCGGGTCATTCGGATCTAAAACGAGTTAGTTATGGCCAAAACGGTGAGGGCACTACGGAATCTGGATCGAACGGGGAGGGCAGCAGGCAAAAAGGCCCATATCTCATTCGTTATCGTCCGGGTCCATTTAATTCTGTCACGTCATGCAATTTTATTCCAAGAGCTATAATTATGGGCCCCCGGAGGTGCAAAATCCGATGCTTCCCGGCGGGCCCAAAAAAATGAGATTTCGCCCTAGTGGACTTAGAGTTTTGGTCAAAAACACTCCGGAATGAGATTTAAATTTTATTATTCCAAATCATCCCAATAATGTTTTGACGCGGTATCTTATAAAATTTGCATCATTCTAGCTCCTATATAGAGGCTAGATTGTACGATTACTCCGGAAAATGAGAAACCGCTTATGGTGTCCAATTCAGATTCTATTTTCACCCAGTAAACACCGTCAAATACCAAATTTCGCAAGTCCATATTTTAGCTTTCCGAATGAGCTTTCTTGGGGTTTCAAAATCGGGTCATTCGGATCTAAAACGCGTTAGTTATGGCCAAAACGGTGAGGGCACGACGGAATCTGGGTCGAACAGGGAGGGCAGCAGGCAAAAAGGCCCATATCTCATTCATTATCGTCCGGATACATTTCATTCTTTCACCATGTTCAATTTTATTCCAAGAGCTATAATTATGGGCCCCCGGAGATGCAAAATCCGACGATCCCCGGCGGGCCGAGAAAATGAGATTTCACCCTAGTAGTACCCCTTTGAGGTTTGGTCAAAAACGCCCCGGAATGAGATCTAAATTTTATTATTCCAAATCATCTCAATGATGATTTGGAATGGTATATGATGAATTTTGCATCATTCTAGCTCCTATTTAGAGGCTAGATTGTACGATTACTCCGGAAAATGAAAAACCGCTTACGGTGCCCAATTCGGATTCTATTTTCACCCAATAAACACCGTCAAATACCACATTTCGCAACTCCATATCGTAGTCTTCCAAATGAGCTTTCTAGGGGTTTCAAAATCGGGTCATTTGGATCTAAAACGAGTTAGTTATGGCCAAAACGGTGAGGGCACGACGGAATCTGGGTCGAACGGGGAAGTCAGCAGGCAAAAAGGCCCATATCTCATTCGTTATCGTCCGGATACATTTCATTCTTTCACCATGTGAAATTTTATTCCAAGAGCTATAATTATGGGCCCCCGGAGGTGCAAAATCCGACGATCCCCGGCGGGCCGAAAAAATGAGATTTCGCCCTAGTGGTACCCCTTAGAGTTTTGGTCAAAACGCCCCGGAATGAGATCTAAATTTTATTATTCCAAATTATCTCAGTGATGATTTGGAGCGGTATATGATGAATTTTGCATCATTCTAGCTCCTATATAGAGGCTAGATTGTACGATTACTCCGGAAAATGAGAAACCGCTTAAGGTGCCCAATTCGGATTCTATTTTCACCCAATAAACACCATCAAATACCACATTTCGCAAGTCCATATCGTGTCCTTCCTAATGAGCTTTATAGTGGTTTCAAAATCGGGTCATTCGGATCTAAAAAGAGTTAGTTATGGCCAAAACGGTGAAGGCACGACGGAATCTGGGTCGAACGGGGAGGGCAGCAGGCAAAAAGGCCCATATGTCATTCGTTATCATCCGGATACATTTCATTCTTTCACCATGTGAAATTTTATTCCAAGAGCTATAATTATGGGCCCCCGGAGGTGCAAAATCCGACGATCCTCGTCGGGCCGAAAAAATGAGATTTCGCCCTAGTGGTACCCCTTAGAGTTTTGGTCTAAAACGCCCCGGAATGAGATCTAAATTTTATTATTCCAAATCATCTCAGTGATGATTTGGAGCGGTATATGATGAATTTTGCATCATTCTAGCTCCTATATAGAGGCTAGATTGTACGATTACTCCGGAAAATGACAAACCGCTTAAGGTGCCCAATTCGAATTCTATTTTCACCAAATAAACACCGTAAATATCATATTTCGCAAGTCCATATCGTAGCCTTCCGAATGAGCTTTATAGGGGTTTCAAAATTGGGTCATTCGGATCTAAAAAGAGTTAGTTATGGCCAAAACGGTGAAGGCACGACGGAATCTGGGTCGAACGGGGAGGGCAGCAGGCAAAAAGGCCCATATGTCATTCGTTATCATCCGGATACATTTCATTCTTTCACCATGTGAAATTTTATTCCAAGAGCTATAATTATGGGCCCCCGGAGGTGCAAAATCCGACGATCCTCGGCGGGCCGAAAAAATGAGATTTCGCCCTAGTGGTACCCCTTAGAGTTTTGGTCTAAAACGCCAGGGAATGAGATCTAAATTTTATTATTCCAAATCATCTCAGTGATGATTTGGAGCGGTATATGATGAATTTTGCATCATTCTAGCTCCTATATAGAGGCTAGATTGTACGATTACTCCGGAAAATGAGAAAGCGCTTAAGGTGCCCAATTCGGATTCTATTTTCACCCAGTAAACACCGTCAAATACAAAATTTTGCAAGTCCATGTTTTAGCCTTCCAAATGAGCTTTCTAGGGGTTTCAAAATCGGGTCATTCGGATCTAAAACGAGTTAGTTATGGCCAAAAACGGTAAGGGCACGACGGAATCTGGGTCGAATGGGGAGGGCAGCAGGCAAAAAGGCCCATATCTCATTCGTTATCGTCCGGATCCATTTAATTCTTTCACGTCATGCAATTTTATTCCAAGAGCTATAATTATGGGCCCCCGGAGGTGCAAATCCGACGCTCCCCGGCGGGCCGAAAAAATGAGATTTCGCCCTAGTGGTACCCCTTAGAGTTTTGGTCAAAAACGCTCCGGAATGAGATCTAAATTTTATTATTCCAAATCATCCCAATGATGTTTTGGAGCGGTATCTGAAGAATTTTGCATCATTCTAGCTCCTATATATAGGTTAGATTGTACGATTACTCCGGAAAATGAAAAACCGCTTATGGTGCCCAATTCGGATTCTATTTTCACCCAATAAACACCGTCAAATACCACATTTCACAACTCCATATCGTAGCCTTCCAAATGAGCTTTCTAGGGGTTTCAAAATCGGGTCATTCGGATCTAAAATGAGTTAGTTATGGCCAAAACGGTGAGGGCACGACGGAATCTGGATCGAACGGGGAGGGCAGCAGGCAAAAAGGCCCATATCTCATTCGTTATCGTCCGGGTCCATTCAATTCTTTCACGTCATGCAATTTTATTCCAAGAGCTATAATTATGGGCCCCCGGAGGTGCAAAATCCGATGCTTCCCGGCGGGCACAAAAAAATGAGATTTCGCCCTAGTGGACTTAGAGTTTTGGTCAAAAACAC
This sequence comes from Thymus mandschuricus, assembly GCA_029379335.1. Taxonomy (NCBI): domain Eukaryota; kingdom Viridiplantae; phylum Streptophyta; class Magnoliopsida; order Lamiales; family Lamiaceae; genus Thymus; species Thymus mandschuricus. The sequence continues at coordinate 4,870,923 of CM057073.1, forward strand.
TCCGGAATATGATTTAAATTTTATTATTCCAAATCATCCCAATAATGTTTTGACGCGGTATCTGATGAATTTTGCATCATTCTAGCTCCTATATAGAGGCTAGATTGTACGATTACTCCGGAAAATGAGAAACCGCTTATGGTGTCCAATTCAGATTCTATTTTCACCCAGTAAACACCGTCAAATACCAAATTTCGCAAGTCCATATTTTAGCCTTCCGAATGAGCTTTCTAGGGGTTTCAAAATCGGGTCATTCGGATCTAAAACGCGTTAGTTATGGCCAAAACGGTGAGGGCACGACGGAATCTGGGTCGAACAGGGAGGGCAGCAGGCAAAAAGGCCCATATCTCATTCATTATCGTCCGGATACATTTCATTCTTTCACCATGTGCAATTTTATTCCAAGAGCTATAATTATGGGCCCCCGGAGGTGCAAAATCCGACGATCCCCGGCGGGCCGAGAAAATGAGATTTCACCCTAGTAGTACCCCTTAGAGTTTTGGTCAAAACGCCCCGGAATGAGATTTAAATTTTATTATTCCAAATCATCTCAATGATGATTTGGAACGGTATATGATGAATTTTGCATCATTCTAGCTCCTATATAGAGGCTAGATTGTACGATTACTTCGGAAAATGAGAAACCGCTTAAGGTGCCCAATTCGGATTCTATTTTCACCCAATAAACACCGTCGAATACCACATTTCGCAACTCCATATCGTAGCCTTCCGAATGAGCTTTCTAGGGGTTTCGAAATCGAGTCATTCGGATCTAAAACGAGTTAGTTATGGCCAAAACGGTGAGGGCACGATGGAATCTGGGTCGAACAGGGAGGGTAGCAGGCAAAAGGTTCATTATCGTCCGGATACATTTCATTCTTTCACCATGTGCAATTTTATTCCAAGAGATATAATTATGGGCCCCCGGAGGTGCCAAATCCGACGATCCCCGGCGGGCCGAAAAAATGAGATTTCGCCCTAGTGGTACCCTTAGAGTTTTGGTCAAAAACGCCCCGGAATGAGATCAAATTTTATTATTCTAAATTATCTCAGTGATGATTTGGAGCGTTATATGATGAATTTTCCATCATTCTAGCTCCTATATAGAGGCTAGATTGTACGATTACTCCGGAAAATGAGAAACCACTTAAGGTGCCCAATTCGGATTCTATTTTCACCCAATAAACACCGTCAAATACCACATTTCGCAAGTCCATATCGTATCCTTCCGAATGAGCTTTATAGGGGTTTCAAAATCGGGTCATTCGGATCTAAAACGAGTTAGTTATTGCCAAAACGGTGAAGGCACGACGGAATCTGGGTCGAACGGGGAGGGCAGCAGGCAAAAAGGCACATATCTCATTCGTTATCGTCCGGATCCATTTAATTCTTTCACGTCATGCAATTTTATTCCATGAGCTATAATTATGGGCCCCCGGAGGTGCAAAATCCGACGCTCCCCGGCGGGCCGAAAAAATTAGATTTCGCCCTAGTGATAACCCTTAGAGTTTTGGTCAAAAACGCTCCGGAATGGGATCTAAATTTTATTATTCCAAATCATCCCAGTGATGTTTTGGAGCGGTATCTGATGAATTTTGCATCATTCTAGCTCCTATATAGAGGCTAGATTGTACGATTACTCCGGAAAATGAGAAACCGCTTAAGGTGCCCAATTCGGATTCTATTTTCACCCAGTAAACACCGTCAAATACCAAATTTCGTAAGTCCATATTGTATCCTTCCGAATGAGCTTTCTAGGGGTTTCAAAATCGGGTCATTTGGATCTAAAACGAGTTAGTTATGGCCAAAACGGTGAGGGCACGACGGAATCTGGGTCGAACGGGGAGGTCAGCAGGCAAAAAGGCCCATATCTCATTCGTTATCGTCCGGATACATTTCATTCTTTCACCATGTGAAATTTTATTCCAAGAGCTATAATTATGGGCCCCCGGAGGTGCAAAATCCGACGATCCCCGGCGGGCCGAAAAAATGAGATTTCACCCTTGTGGTACCCCTTAGAGTTTTGGTCAAAAACGCCCCGGAATGAGATCTAAATTTTATTATTCCAAATCATCTCAATGATGATTTGGAATGGTATATGATGAATTTTGCATCATTCTAGCTCCTATTTAGAGGCTAGATTGTACGATTACTCCGGAAAATGAAAAACCGCTTACGGTGCCCAATTCGGATTCTATTTTCACCCAGTAAACACCGTCAAATACCAAATTTCGCAATCCCATATTGTATCCTTCCGAATGAGCTTTCTAGGGGTTTCAAAATCGGGTCATTCGGATCTAAAACGAGTTAGTTATGACCAAAACGGTGAGGACACGACGGAATCTGGGTCGAACGGGGAGGGCAGCAGGCAAAAAGGCCCATATCTCATTCGTTATCGTCCGGATACATTTCATTCTTTCACCATGTGAAATTTTATTCCAAGAGCTATAATTATGGGCCCCCGGAGGTGCAAAATCCGACAATCCCCGGCGGGCCGAAAAAATGAGATTTTGCCCTAGTGGTACCCCTTAGAGTTTTGGTCAAAAACGTCCCGGAATGAGATCTAAATTTTATTATTCCAAATCATCTCAATGATGATTTTGAATTGTATATGATGAATTTTGCATCATTCTAGCTCCAATATAGAGGCTAGATTGTACGATTACTCTAGAAAATGAGAAACCACTTAAGGTGCCCAATTCGGATTCTATGTTCACCCAATAAACAACGTCAAATACCACATTTCGCAACTCCATATCGTAGCCTTCCGAATGAGCTTTCTAGGGGTTTCAAAATCGGGTCATTCGGATCTAAAACGAGTTAGTTATGGCCAAAACGGTGAAGGCACGACGGAATCTGGGTCGAACGGGGAGGGCAGCAGGCAAAAAGGCCCATATGTCATTCGTTATCGTCCGGATACATTTCATTCTTTCACCATGTGAAATTTTATTCCAAGAGCTATAATTATGGGCCCCCGGAGGTGCAAAATCCGACGATCCTCGGCGGGCCGAAAAAATGAGATTTCGCCCTAGTGGTACCCCTTAGAGTTTTGGTCAAAAACGCCCCGGAATGAGATCTAAATTTTATTATTCCAAATCATCTCAGTGATGATTTTGGAGCGGTATATGATGAATTTTGCATCATTCTAGCTACTATATAGAGGCTAGATTGTACGATTACTCCGGAAAATGAGAAACCGCTTAAGGTGCCCAATTCGGATTCTATTTTCACCCAGTAAACACCGTCAAATACCAAATTTCGCAAGTCCATATTTTAGCCTTCCAAATGAGCTTTCTAGTGGTTTCAAAATCGGGTCATTCGGATCTAAAACTAGTAAGTTATGGACGGAATCTGGGTCGAATGGGGAGGGCAGTAGGCAAAAAGGCCCATATCTCATTCGTTATCGTCCGGATCCATTTAATTCTTTCACGTCATGCAATTTTATTCCAAGAGCTATAATTATGGGCCCCCGGAGGTGCAAAATCCGACAATCCCCGGCGGGCCGAAAAAATGAGATTTCGCCCTAGTGGTACCCCTTAGAGTTTTGGTCAAAAACGTCCCGGAATAAGATCTAAATTTTATTATTCCAAATCATCTCAATGATGATTTTGAATGGTATATGATGAATTTTGCATCATTCTAGCTCCAATATAGAGGCTAGATTGTACGATTACTCTAGAAAATGAGAAACCGCTTAAGGTGCCCAATTCGGATTCTATGTTCACCCAATAAACAACGTCAAATACCACATTTCGCAACTCCATATCGTAGCCTTCCGAATGAGCTTTCTAGGGGTTTCAAAATCGGGTCATTCGGATCTAAAACGAGTTAGTTATGGCGAAAACGGTGAGGGCACGACGGAATCTGAGTCGAACGGGGAGGGCAGCAGGCAAAAAGGCCCATATCTCATTCATTATCGTCCGGATACATTTCATTCTTTCACCATGTGAAATTTTATTCCAAGAGCTAAAATTATGGGCCCCCGGAGGTGCAAAATCCGACGATCCCCGGCGGGCCGAAAAAATGAGATTTCGCCCTAGTGGTACCCCGTAGAGTTTTGGTCAAAAACGCTCCGGAATGAGATCTAAATTTTATTATTCCAAATCATCCCAATGATGTTTTGGAGTGGTATCTGATGAATTTTGCATCATTCTAGCTTCTATATAGAGGCTAGATTGTACGATTACTCCGGAAAATGAGAAACCGCTTAAGGTGCCCAATTCGGATTCTAGTTTCACCCAATAAACACTGTCAAATACCACATTTCGCAATTCCATATTGTAGCCTTCCGAATGAGCTTTCTAGGGGTTTCAAAATCGGGTCATTCGGATCTAAAACGAGTTAGTTATGGCCAAAACGGTGAAGGCACGATGGAATCTAGGTCGAACGGGGAGGGCAGCAGGCAAAAAGGCCCATATCTCGTTCGTTATCGTCCGGATCTATTTAATTCTTTCACGTCATGCAATTTTATTCCAAGAGCTATAATTATGCCCCCCCGGAGGTGCAAAATACGACGCTCCCCGGCGGGCCGAAAAAATGAGATTTCGCCCTAGTGGTACCCTTTCGAGTTTTGGTCAAAAACGCTCTGGAATGAGATATAAATTTTATTATTCCAAATCATCCCAATGATGTTTTGGAGCGGTGTTTGATGAATTTTGCATCATTGTAGCTCCTATATAGAGGATAGATTGTACGATTACTACGGAAAATGAGAAACCGCTTAAGGTGCCCAATTTGGATTCTATTTTCACCTAGTAAACACCGTCAAATACCAAATTTCGCCAGTCCATATTTTAGCCTTCCGAATGAGCTTTCTAGGGGTTTCAAAATCGGGTCATTCGGATCTAAAACGAGTTAGTTATGGCCAAAACGGTGAGGGCACGACGGAATCTGGGTCGAACGGGGAGGGCAGCAGGCAAAAAGGCCCATATCTCATTCGTTATCGTCCGGAAACATTTCATTCTTTCACCATGTGAAATTTTATTCCAAGAGCTATAATTATGGACCCCCGGAGGTGCAAAATCCGACGATCCCCGGCGGGCCAAAAAAATGAGATTTCGCCCTAGTGGTACCCCATAGAATTTTGGTCAAAAACGCCCCGAAAAATGAGATTTCGCTCTAGCGGTATATGATGAATTTTACATCATTCTAGCTCCTATATAGAGGCTAGATTGTACGATTACTCCGGAAAATGAGAAACCGCTTAAGGTGCCCAATTCGGATTCTATTTTCACCCAATAAACACCATCAAATACCATATTTCGTAAGTCCATATCGTAGCCTTCCGAATGAGCTTTCTAGGGGTTTCAAAATCGGTTCATTCGAATCTAAAACGAGTTAGTTATGGCCAAAACGGTGAAGGCACGACGGAATCTGGGTCGAACGGGGAGGGCAGCAGGCAAAAAGGCCCATATCTCATTCGTTATCGTCCGAATCCATTTAATTCTTTCACGTCATACAATTTTATTCGAAGAGCTATAATTATGGGCCCCCGGATGTGCAAAATCAGACGCTCCCCGGCGGGCCGAAAAAATGAGATTTCGCCCTAGTGGTACCCCTTAGAGTTTTGGTCAAAAACGCCCCGGAATGAGATCTAAATTTTATTATTCCAAATCATCTCAATGATGATTTGGAATCTTATATGATGAATTTTGCATCATTCTAGCTCCTATTTAGAGGCTAGATTGTACGATTACTCCGGAAAATGAAAAACCGCTTACGGTGCCCAATTCGGATTCTATTTTCACCCAATAAACACCGTCAAATACCACATTTCGCAACTCCATATCGTAGCCTTCCAAATGAGCTTTCTAGGGGTTTCAAAATCGGGTCATTCGGATCTAAAACAAGTTAGTTATGGCCAAAACGGTGAGGGCACGACGGAATCTGGGTCGAACAAAGAGGGCAGCAGGCAAAAAGTTCATTATCGTCCAGATGAGATCTAAATTTTATTATTCCAAATTATCTCAGTGATGATTTGGAGCGGTATATGATGAATTTTGCATCATTCTAGCTCCTATATAGAGGCTAGATTGTACGATTACTCCGGAAAATGAGAAACCGCTTAAGGTGCCCAATTCGGATTCTATTTTCACCCAATAAACACCGTCAAATACCACATTTCGCAAGTCCATATCGTTTCCTTCCTAATGAGCTTTATAGTGGTTTCAAAATCGGGTCATTCGGATCTAAAAAGAGTTAGTTATGGCCAAAACGGTGAAGGCACGACGGAATCTGGGTCGAACGGGGAGGGCAGCCGGCAAAAAGGCCCATATGTCATTCGTTATCATCCGGATACATTTCATTCTTTCACCATGTGTAATTTTATTCCAAGAGCTATAATTATGGGCCCCCGGAGGTGCAAAATCCGACGATCCTCGGCGGGCCGAAAAAATGAGATTTCGCCCTAGTGGTACCCCTTAGAGTTTTGGTCTAAAACGCCCCGGAATGTGATCTAAATTTTATTATTCCAAATCATCTCTGTGATGATTTGGAGCGGTATATGATGAATTTTGCATCATTTTAGCTCCTATATAGAGGCTAGATTGTACGATTACTCCGGAAAATGAGAAACCGCTTAAGGTGCCCAATTCGAATTCTATTTTCACCCAATAAACACCGTCAAATACCATATTTCGCAAGTCCATATCGTAGCCTTCCGAATGAGCTCTATAGGGGTTTCAAAATTGGGTCATTCGGATCTAAAATGAGTTAGTTATGGCAAAAACGGTGAAGGCACCACGGAATCTAGGTCGAACGGGGAGGGCAGCAGGCAAAAAGGCCCATATCTTATTCGTTATCGTCCAGATCCATTTTTATTCCAAGAGCTATAATTATGGGCCCCCGGAGGTGCAAAATCCGACGCTCCCCGGCGGGCCGAAAAAATGAGATTTCGCCCTAGTGGTACCCCTTAGAGTTTTGGTCAAAAACGCTCCGGAATGAGATCTAAATTTTATTATTCCAAATCATCCCAATGATGTTTTGGAGTTGTATCTGATGAATTTTGCATCATTCAAGCTCCTATATAGAGGCTAGATTGTATGATTACTCCGGAAAATGAGAAACCGCTTAAGGTGCCCAATTCGGATTCTATTTTCACCCAGTAAACACCGTCAAATACAAAATTTTGCAAGTCCATGTTTTAGCCTTCCAAATGAGCTTTCTAGGGGTTTCAAAATCGGGTCATTCGGATCTAAAACGAGTTAGTTATGGCCAAAAACGGTAAGGGCACGACGAAATCTGGGTCGAATGGGGAGGGCAGCAGGCAAAAAGGCCCATATCTCATTCGTTATCGTCCGGATCCATTTAATTCTTTCACTTCATGCAATTTTATTCCAAGAGCTATAATTATGGGCCCCCGGAGGTGCAAAATCCGACGCTCCCCGGCGGGCCGAAAAAATGAGATTTCGCCCTAGTGGTACCCCTTAGAGTTTTGGTCAAAAACGCCCCGGAATGAGATCTAAATTTTATTATTCCAAATCATCTCAATGATGATTTGGAATCTTATATGATGAATTTTGCATCATTCTAGCTCCTATTTAGAGGCTAGATTGTACGATTACTCCGGAAAATGAAAAACCGCTTACGGTGCCCAATTCGGATTCTATTTTCACCCAATAAACACCGTCAAATACCACATTTCGCAACTCCATATCGTAGCCTTCCAAATGAGCTTTCTAGGGGTTTCAAAATCGGGTCATTCGGATCTAAAACGAGTTAGTTATGGCCAAAACGGTGAGGGCACGACGGAATCTGGGTCGAACAAAGAGGGCAGCAGGCAAAAAGTTCATTATCGTCCAGATGAGATCTAAATTTTATTATTCCAAATTATCTCAGTGATGATTTGGAGCGGTATATGATGAATTTTGCATCATTCTAGCTCCTATATAGAGGCTAGATTGTACGATTACTCCGGAAAATGAGAAACCGCTTAAGGTGCCCAATTCGGATTCTATTTTCACCCAATAAACACCGTCAAATACCACATTTCGCAAGTCCATATCGTTTCCTTCCTAATGAGCTTTATAGTGGTTTCAAAATCGGGTCATTCGGATCTAAAAAGAGTTAGTTATGGCCAAAACGGTGAAGGCACGACGGAATCTGGGTCGAACGGGGAGGGCAGCCGGCAAAAAGGCCCATATGTCATTCGTTATCATCCGGATACATTTCATTCTTTCACCATGTGAAATTTTATTCCAAGAGCTATAATTATGGGCCCCCGGAGGTGCAAAATCCGACGATCCTCGGCGGGCCGAAAAAATGAGATTTCGCCCTAGTGGTACCCCTTAGAGTTTTGGTCTAAAACGCCCCGGAATGTGATCTAAATTTTATTATTCCAAATCATCTCTGTGATGATTTGGAGCGGTATATGATGAATTTTGCATCATTTTAGCTCCTATATAGAGGCTAGATTGTACGATTACTCCGGAAAATGAGAAACCGCTTAAGGTGCCCAATTCGAATTATATTTTCACCCAATAAACACCGTCAAATACCATATTTCGCAAGTCCATATCGTAGCCTTCCGAATGAGCTCTATAGGGGTTTCAAAATTGGGTCATTCGGATCTAAAATGAGTTAGTTATGGCAAAAACGGTGAAGGCACGACGGAATCTAGGTCGAACGGGGAGGGCAGCAGGCAAAAAGGCCCATATCTTATTCGTTATCGTCCAGATCCATTTTTATTCCAAGAGCTATAATTATGGGCCCCCGGAGGTGTAAAATCCGACGCTCCCCGGCGGGCCGAAAAAATGAGATTTCGACCTAGTGGTACCCCTTAGAGTTTTGGTCAAAAACGCTCCGGAATGAGATCTAAATTTTATTATTCCAAATCATCCCAATGATGTTTTGGAGTTGTATCTGATGAATTTTGCATCATTCAAGCTCCTATATAGAGGCTAGATTGTATGATTACTCCGGAAAATGAGAAACCGCTTAAGGTGCCCAATTCGGATTCTATTTTCACCCAGTAAACACCGTCAAATACAAAATTTTGCAAGTCCATGTTTTAGCCTTCCAAATGAGCTTTCTAGGGGTTTCAAAATCGGGTCATTCGGATCTAAAACGAGTTAGTTATGGCCAAAAACGGTAAGGGCACGACGAAATCTGGGTCGAATGGGGAGGGCAGCAGGCAAAAAGGCCCATATCTCATTCGTTATCGTCCGGATCCATTTAATTCTTTCACGTCATGCAATTTTATTCCAAGAGCTATAATTATGGGCCCCCGGAGGTGCAAAATCCGACGCTCCCCGGCGGGCCGAAAAAATGAGATTTCGCCCTAGTGGTACCCCTTAGAGTTTTGGTCAAAAACGCTCCGGAATGAGATCTAAATTTTATTATTCCAAATCATCCCAATGATGTTTTGGAGCAGTATCTGATGAATTTTGCATCATTCTAGCTCCTATATAGAGGCTAGATTGTACGATTACTCCGGAAAATGAGAAACCGCTTAAGGTGCCCAATTCGGATTCTATTTTCACCCAGTAAACACCGTCAAATACCAAATTTCGCAATCCCATATTGTATCCTTCCGAATGAGCTTTCTAGGGGTTTCAAAATCGGGTCATTCGGATCTAAAACGAGTTAGTTATGACCAAAACGGTGAGGACACGACGGAATCTGGGTCGAACGGGGAGGGCAGCAGGCAAAAAGGCCCATATCTCATTCGTTATCGTCCGGATACATTTCATTCTTTCACCATGTGAAATTTTATTCCAAGAGCTATAATTATGGACCCCCGGAGGTGCAAAATCCGACAATCCCCGGCGGGCCGAAAAAATGAGATTTCGCCCTAGTGGTACCCCTTAGAGTTTTGGTCAAAAACGTCTGTTGGGAACCCCCTGCAGTTTGATTTTGATGATGTTTATCGAAACCACACTTAGGCATATTTTACTTGTTTAGGGTCAAGGCCGATAGATCGACCTGCTACCTGTTAGTGCAGGTCGATGCCCTTTAATGTTTAGAATCAAGTTCGATCCACCCTGTAAGAGAAAGGTCGATGTATCGACCTGCCTCAATTGGATCGAGCTGGATCATCAGCCTGTCTATCATCCTCCCCTATCAAGCTTCCAGCTGGCATTGCCTTAGAAGATTTCAAGAGCTGGATTATCAATCAAGGTCGATGCTCCGCCTTCATGGAGCGTTACGACCTGATCCTTGCCACGTCGAGTGCCAGCAAGGACGAATATTCCCAACGGCTAGAAGTGAGTCAGCATCCAACGGCTAGTGCCACGTCAGCCCGACTCCAACGGCTAGTTTTTCAAAACTGCCTATAAATACTTCAGCCATTTTCGGATTCAAGTACGGGAAACACAAGCTATCAACGCCATATCTCTCCCCAAATCTCTCTCAAAGCTCATATCCATTCAAGTGTTCGAAATCCGATTAGTTTCCCAAACACTTGACAAGAGAGGTTTCCGATTCCGAAAAACACCACAACGACGAAGCGTTCACTGCTGCTTGTCGATTGTTCAAACAACTTCTTCTCCGACTTGTTCGAAGTTAGAAAGCTTGTTTTTATTTTCGCCATTATAGAGTTAGTCAAGCTCTGTAAAAGCGTAAGGTTGTTTGTACGTTTTAGTACGAAGGTTGTAAGGGTCACGACCCAAAACTCGTGTCTAGTTACTCTCAAGTTAGATTGTATCTAGAACTGATACTCAGTCAGTATAAATAAGAGAGAGGTGGATCCAAAAGAAAAGGGATTCTCAGGTCGAGTCGACCTGACGTGGACGTAGGAGGGTTTCTCCGAACCACGCTACATCGTGGTGTTTCTCTCTCTCTTTATTTATTGCTCTTACATTTTATTATCTAACTGACGAGCATCATCCTGCATTACACGAATCAACCTGCTATCCATATTCAGCCTTAAGATTTTTCAAAGAGTAATCAACCTCCACCAACTTCCGCATTAACAACAGTTTGATAAATCAAGCTTGATACCATACGAGCTTGATAGATCAAACTGCCTCTGATAAGGCCGACCTTGACAATCGACCTGCAGATCGACCTGAATTTTAAAAAGTCAAAAACGGTTGGTTATTGGTGTATTCCCCCCCCCCCCCCCCATACACCAATTACTATTTCCCGGGACCAACAAGTGGTATCAGAGCAGTGGTTCTTTTGACCGCTGCTTTGCATACTAAAAGTTCTTTATCAAACTTTTGGTCATTTTGAACCGATCCTTAGAAAAATCTTTTTCATTCATTCATATCATATTATTTTGCTATGGAGGCTTCTCTTCTCAGGGTATGTGAAGACTTCTCCGTTCAAGGCTATGAAGATTGGAGCTTTCGAATCAAGATGTGTCTCAAGGCACATCACGTCCTTATGTGGGACATCATCGAGAACGGACCCTCCCCCATTTACGCTGCGAAGATTATCGTGGATGGAACAGCCCCCGGGGAGGCTACATACGAGAAAGTCCTTAAGAATCCTCGCGATTACACTACCAAGGAAGGAGGCCGGTCTCGATGATTACGCAAAGGGACTCATCTCCAGCACCGTGAAGGGCGTCTATCTGGCCAAGATCAGAAATCTTGAAACGGCCAAAGAAATGTGGGACACCCTCCGGTCCATCAGCCTTGGCTCAGAGTAAATGAAGGAGAACAAGCTGCCATGGCGTGCAGCAAGTTCGATGACTTCAAGATGGTTTCGGGAGAAACCATTGAAGCGATGAAAATTCGCTTCACCGAGATTGTTCTTGAAGTGGCTGCCATCAATCCATGCAAGTATACGCAGCGCGAGAAGAATCTCAAAGTGATACGTGCCCTCCCTGCAAATTGGCACGTATACGCTGCCATGCATCCAGCCCGATCGGATTTCAACTCCCTCACCACTGAAGATCTTTTCGACATTCTTGTCGGAAATGAGTATGAGATGATCCGCATCCATGGATCAACCCAGCCTTCCAAAAGCATGAAGGCTGATGAAAAGAACAAGGAGGTAGCCTTCAAGGCCGACTCAGCTTCAGCTGCTACCCCAAGTCCGATTGACGAATCCATCGTCAAGAAGTTCGAGAAGATGACTCTCGACTATGCTCTAGCCGCTAGGAGAAATGAGAAGCTCCTAGGGAAGGTTGTCAAATACAAGAAATTCTACCGTGACAACAAACGAAACTTCTCAAACCGCAACCACGACCGCCCTGACAAAAAGGGAGAAGGTAAACCCTCAACCTTCAATTCTTCTAACACACCCGAAGGTGGTTGTTTCAACTGTGGCAGGCCAGGTCACTACAAGACCGACTGCCCGGATCTTACCAAGGCCGAGAGAGACGAGCTCCGTGCGAAGCACGATAAGAAGCTCAAAGATTAATGAGCTGCAATGATTGTCGAAGAAACAAAGGAAGCTCACCTCTCGGATAGCTCGTCAAGTGATGACGAAGGATACATCGCTTTCGATGAAAGTGATGATGAAGAATGCTTCGTTGGAGAGCATCAACAAAACGAGGGATCTTCAAAGGTAGATCTTCAACCCATTTCACTTTCTTTTTTCTGACGATGATAGTGCAGAAGAAGGTGATGAAGACCTATCCGAGGCTGTGTCTTGGGAAGAAATCAAGAAACAGCTCGACGACTATGCCGATCTCGTGGATACACTCAAAGAGGTCGTTGAAGACAATGCTGAGCTATTGGATAAAAATGAAAAATACAAGCTAGCATTAGAAGAAAGATTCTCTCCCTACGATGAAGAAAAGGAAAGGGAGATCGAAGCCCTAAAGTCAAAGGTTGACGAATTGACTTTACGGGTCAAGGAGTTCGATACCAGGGAGCTCAAGAAGAACGAGTCCCTCAAGACCAAAGATGCCGAAATACACAGCCTTACCTCAAAGCTGGCTGACTTGGTAATCCGACACGAACTCCTCGTGAAAAAGGAAGAAAAACTTCAACTCACATTGAGTCAGTTGAAGAAAAGTGGAAAGAAGCTGGAAGAGGTCCAATCCATGCAACGCAATCCGCGCGATCACTCTGGGATTGGATTTAACGGAGAATCCAAGAAAAGCAAGAACAAAGACTGCGAGATCACGTTCGTGAAAGCGCAGCCTAAATCGAAGAATGTTCGGAAAGCTAATCAAGCTCTCCCTGATAAGATGGTCAAGCTGAAGAATCCTGCTCGACAGCCCCAGGCCATTCTCATAAAGCAACAAAAGAAGGAACAGCCTGTTTCTCAAAAGAAAGAGAGTCGACCTGTCCAGCAACGTCGACCTGCCCCCTATCATCAAAATCAGGCTGTTCATCAAGGGCGATACCAAGGCCAGCACTATCAAAGGCCGTATCATACTCAGTTCTTCTACCCGGATTATCAAGGGTGCTACTGCCACTATCCTCAACAGTCAAATTTTCCAGACTGGCAGTATCAACCTGGGTATTATGAAGAACACAATTATCAGCCTCGTCGCCCTTGCTCGAAGAAATCCAAGACTCCTAAGCCCAAGACCGCTACTGCCTCGTCCTCAGCCTCGGATAGAAGCAGACCGGTGAAGCAAATATGGGTTCCAAAGGCCGTTCCCGCAACCGATGTAGCACCCAATCTCAAATGGGTTGCTAAGTTTAATTAATTGCAAGTTGGAAAGGCTCAAAGAATGAGCCAAGCAGCTCATGGAGCTGTATGGATCATTGATAGTGGATGCTCGAAGCACATGACGTGTGACAAAACGCCACTTTCAAACTATCAAGAACGAGACGGGCCACTTGTAACCTTTGGAGGAAATTCTAAGGGAGTTACGAGAGGCCAGGGCGATCTAACAGTTGGTAAAACAACTATTTCTAACGTCTCTTATGTTGAAGGTCTTAATCATAACCTATTTTCTGTGTCGCAATTCTGCTCGAGTGGTAAACGAGTAGAATTCACCGCTAACAAATGTCTCGTGAAAAATGAGGAAGGAGAAATTCTTCTTACCGGAATTTTGCAGGATAGACTCTATATTGTTCAATGGACAGATTGGATAGAGACCTGCCTGGTCACAAAGGCTGATTCCGAGACAAGCTGACTATGGCACAAGAGGTTGAGTCACTTAAACTTCAAGGCCATCAACAAGCTCGCACGCAACAAGCTGGTGAACGACCTGCCAGACCAAGTCTTCGATCGTGATCACATCTGCAGAGCCTGTCAAGCCGGAAAGCAAACAAGATCATCCTTTCCAAGCGTGACGGCACAATCATCAAATCGAATTCTTGAGCTTCTCCATCTCGACCTCTTCGGTCCAGTCACTCCCTTGAGTATAAACGGTAGAAAATATGCTCTCATTATTATAGATGACTATTCTAGATTTACGTGGGTTATTTTCATGTACAAAAAGAAGGAGACATTGGAGAAGCTACCTGCGTTGCTGAGCAAGCTGTGCAATCAAAAGGAGAAATCCATCATCTCCATTCGATCAGATCGAGGCACCGAATTTATCAATGCAATGATCGAAGAATATTGCACAAAGAGTGGGATTCATCATCAAACTTCAGCTGCACGCGCACCTCAACAAAACGGCGTGGTGGAAAGTCGTAACAGATCGCTGAAGGAAGCAGCTCGTACCATGTTGGATGAAACCAATCTTCCAAAGAAGTTTTGGGCAGAGGCCTTCAACACAGCCTGCTACACCCAAAACAGGTCGATCATCATGACCCGACATGGAAAGACTCCATACGAGCTGTGGAACAACAAGCTCCCCAGGTTAAAGTATTTTAAAGCTTTTGGGTGTTTGTGTTACATTCATAACAATGGGAAATCTTAATTGAAGACTTTTGATAGCAAGGCCGATCCAGGAGTATTTTTAGGATACTCAGAGGTTAGCAAAGCTTATAGAGTCTTTAATAAGAAAACCCTAGTTGTGGAGGTAACACCTCATGTTGTGTTTGATGAATCTATTTGTCTGTACAGAGTCAAGTACAGGTACAGAACAGCCCGCTGCTAACAGGCCGTCTAACTCCCCCATTGACGACCTGCTAGTATGGACTCCAAATGATTTGCAGGAAGAGGATCAATCTGATCCTAAGGTCACACAGCAAGGGGGAAGTGATGCAAATGACACTTCGAGCTGTAATACATCAGCCGGACTTAACCAGGCTGATCCCCCTCCCTCAGTCCCCAAGACTGATGTTGTTCACGACCTTACATCACAAATCGAGCAGCTCGATAACACAATGGAGCAGCTCAACATCCAGGCCGAACAGCAGCCCGATCAACAGCTCGAGCAACAGCATGTGACCACTGATCAACCTTCAACTCACCCGGAGTTTGATGAACCCATTAATGAGCCCGAACCAATTATTTCAAATGAAGAGAGATCACGACGCAGACGATGGATCGATGATCATCCGAAAGAACTCATTGTTGGGAACCCAAACCAAGGAGTGCGAACAAGGAGGACGATTGGTGAAAGTGCGCTATTAAGTTGCTATCTCTCTCGCATAGAACCCAAAGATGCCATTGAAGCTCTTCAAGATGCTGATTGGATTGAAGCCATGCAAGAAGAACTCAATGAATTCAAGAGAAATGAAGTATGGTCTCTAGTTGATCGTCCTTATCATCAGGGCGTCATTGGAGTCAAATGGGTTTACAAGAACAAGAGAGATGAATCTGGAGAAGTTGTCAGAAATAAAGCCCGATTGGTTGCAAAGGGTTACTGTCAACAAGAAGGAATCGACTATGATGAGACGTTTGCCCCCGTTGCAAGATTAGAAGCTATAAGACTGTTTCTAGCTTATGCCGCTCATCAACGATTCAAAGTCTACCAGATGAACGTTAAAAGTGCGTTCCTCAATGGCGTTCTCGAAGAGGAAGTCTATGTGGAACAGCCTCCTGGATTCGAGGAGGGTGATTCAAGCAAAGTCTACAAACTGCACAAGGCCGTCTACGGACTTAAGCAAGCTCCTCGAGCTTGGTATGAGACGCTATCATCCTTTCTCATCGAATCAGGATTCAAGCGTGGTTCAGTCGACAAGACGCTATTCACTATCAAAGTGAATGAACATATCCTTTTAGTACAAATTTATGTTGATGATATAATTTTTGGATCTAAATCTCCCATTTTGTGTGAAAAATTTGGTAACCTCATGACCGAAAAGTATAAAATGTCTATGATGGGGGAAATGAATTTCTTTCTAGGGTTGCAGGTAAAGCAGTCCGATGAAGGAATCTTCATTAGCCAAACAAAGTAAGCACACGAGCTGGTCGACAAGTTTGGTTTCAAAGACAGCAAGCTTGTCAAAATACCAATGCTCTCTGGTGGGAAGATCGACCCGGATCCCCAAGGAAAACCTGCCAACATAACACAGTACAGGGGTATAATTGGTTCATTACTTTATCTAACTGCTAGTCGACCTGACATCACTTTTGCAGTTGGAGTGTGTGCTCGATTTCAAGCTAATCCGAAGGAATCTCACTTGGAAGCAGCAAAGAAAATTCTTCGATACATCAAAGGAACCACAAATCTAGGTCTTTGGTATCCTTGTGATGATAATTTGCAGCTTACAGGCTATTCAGATTCTGATCATGCAGGGTGCAAGCTCGATAGGAAATCTACCTCGGGTACTTGCCACTTTCTCGGAAACAAGCTGATTTCGTGGTTTTCAAAGAAACAAACTTCAGTAGCCACCTCCACCACAGAGGCCGAGTACATGGCCGCAGGAAGTTGTTGTGCACAAATCTTGTGGATCAAACAACAACTTAAGGATTATGAAGTTGAAGTCAGTGAAGTGCCAATATTCTGTGATAGCTCGAGTGCCATCGCCATTACTCAAAACCCAGTTCTTCATTCAAGATGCAAGCACGTGGATATTTGACATCACTTCATTCATGATCACGTGGAGAAGAAGAACGTGGTTATAGAGAAGATACACACTGACATTCAACGAGCTGATATTCTAACCAAACCCCTAGCTGAAGAAAGATTCAAAATGCTATGTGGAAAGCTAGGGTTATTAAATGTTGAATCATCAGGCCGATCGTAAGCCTACAGGCCGTTATCTCCTCATCGACCTGCCACAGCTTTCAAAAGCTTGTGTGGGACCAACAATCGGGACCAACAAGCAGGCCGTCTCTTTGCAAGCAGGCAGATATCAAGGGGGAACAGGCCGTCAACTCTCAACAGGCCGTTACCAGTTTGAACAGGCCATGTCTGTCAACAGGCCGTGCCTATCTACAGGTCGTGTCTGTCAACAGGCCGTGTTCATCATCAGGCCGTCGACTATTCAACAGATCGACCTGTGTTCCTCAATTGAGGGGGAACACTTGGCCAAAGTAATCCATCATTTAAGGGGGAACAATGGCCAATGTCTGTCTCCAGGGCGTTTATTTCGCCAGGTCGATATCTTAAATCCAGGCAGTTCCAACTCGCCAGGCCGATGTCTTATGTCCAGGCCGATATCACAAATACAGGCCGTTCATTTCGACAGGACGTTCTCCGTTACAAGGCCGATATCATCAGGCCGATATCAACCTGAATGCAACTGCATTTATGAAGGAAGAATCAAAAGGGCAGTATCACCCTTTTGTCTTATAACTTCTTTCATACGCATTGATTTCTTCATTTATTTATGTTATTTATTTCTCAATGTGTTTCATTATTTAAGGTTCTGATAACTTGCAGAAAATGAGGAAAAAGGGAGTAATGATTACCATTTTTGTAAAACATCCAGTCAAGTGTCAAGTTTCGACACATTGACCGAGAATGCATTTAATTCCCTGCCTTCTCTCTGCAAAAAGTGCAAGTTATCGCACGTTCTCATATCTCACTCGCGAATGTGTAACGTTTCACATTTCACGCGCACTCATCGTGTGGATGAGAATTAAAGAGATATTTTCACCTTTTCAAATTCGAACGATCTCAACCGTTCGAAAATTCTATAAATATGGCATGCAGTTTTCTCTCATTCTTACTTGCCTTCTTCATCTTCTTCGAAAAACCTAAATTTGTCTCTGCAAAAACTGCCGCCGTCGTGTTTATTTCTCACTGCTGGTTTTTCATCTCTTTTCACTCAATCGCACAAAGATTTCACCGTGGTTTGTACCTTTTTCTCTGCTTTTAATCTCTTTTGTAAGTATTTGTTACTTATCTATCTATCTCGTTGCAGAAACCAACAACCATGGCTCAAACCTCTACTTCCGGTCGAAAGGAGATGCAATGGTCGGAAATTGAGGAGTTATTGACGACTCACCTCAAATTTGAACCCTACATGGTGCGCAATAATTTTGGTTTTCGCGACCTCGACTCCATGTTCGCACTGGTGGAGAAGTGTTCTTCATTCTATCAGATCATCTCCACCCGGCCAGCGAAAAGTCTTCCCAGACTTGTGAGTGCCTTCTATTATAATTGGAATGAAGGTGATTCCGTATCTACCCACACGGTCTCCCTTGGAACCACGAAGTCCCTGGTCACCATCAACGTTCTCGACGCGGTGAAGGCAGCCTTCGGCATTGAAGAGGAAGGTTCAATGCAAATCTCGGAGATTTCTCAAGACCAACTGCAGCAGGTTGCAGATCGGGTTTTGATTGAGCAGAGGCAGTTCGTTCCAGTGGCCTTCAAAAGGAGCGAGCTGCGCCCCAAATACCGCCTTTTGATGGACTTCGTGCAGAAGTGTTTTCTTGGGCACATCGGGAATTACGACCAGGTCACCCCGTTCAAATTCCAAATTATGACGGCCGTAATCCTCGACCTGCCCATCTGCTGGGCCAAGCTAATGGTCTCGCTTCTCTGGGATGAAGCCAGGCTGATCATCATTGAGGCAGAGGGAGAGGCCGTTATGAAAGTGTCTCTCCACAACAACAAACCGCTTCGCCTTGGAACGAAGGTCACCTCCATCATCATTTCGTTTTTCAAGCAGAGGACATGGTCCAAAGATCCGGCCTTCCCCCATCTGTTTATTCCAAAGGATCTCCACCAACTGGAGATGGCGATAGGTGTGTCGGCGCAGATCTATTATAACTCCTCTGACGATGTCAGGGCGCACCTCGCCAAGGCCGGACAATCCAAAGTTGGCTGGAGGATTCCGGATCGACCTGCTCAAAAGAAGAGGAAGGCCGATGTCGATCTGGTTCCCTCACGCCCTGTCAAGAAGGCACAGCCCGTGAAGAGGACTCCCCATCGCAGGTCGCAGTCAGCCTCGGGTGAGCCACCCAGGCCGATGCACAAGGTTCTTCCTGTGCAGATCGAGGAACCTGCATCTCGCGCGGAGTCTTCACCCGCCTCATCGCCCTCATCATCAGCCGAACGGACTCCCTCTCCAGTCCGTTCCGCCGCTGAGCCGTCCGCCTCGCAGCAACGGACTGCATCTCCCCGCCCGGAGGCCGTTGTCATTTCGTCTCCAGTGAGAATCGCCCCAGTCCATCGAGCTGGATCCGTCGAGATCCAGGATCTCACTGGGGAAGAATCTCTGTCTTCCCCCATTCGGGATGCGCCTGTGGAGGAGGACGTCGTGCTGCCGATCCAGCCGTTCGTTGAGCAGCCGATGTCTGCTGCTCACTCCCAGGTCGCTGCATTGAAGGCGGAGGCCAGGCTGAAGGTCATCGACCTGATGCCGGGGATAGCCCAACTCCCCAAGTCTCTCGACCTCGCCACTCGCCTCCAGTTCTATCTGGATTGTAAGTCGAGTTACTATTACGTATTCGAGGCGTTGCTGCAGGTCGTCACTCTCGACGACCTGAAGGTCGAGGAGCTGGCTCTAGAAGCGGAGTTCGGTTTCTACACCGTGGGGGATGCGGCCTCAAATTTCCGTCAACTTGTGCTTCGCCGCATGAAGGTCGAAGCCAAAATTTTGGGCATCGACCTTCGCCCCCTCTATGCGCACTCTCGCGCTCTGTATAACTCCGCCGCAGAAGCCGGAGACGAGTTTGATAGGATTCAAACTCCGGAGCAATCATCACCCAGGATTGAGGGTGATGATCAGCCTCTTGTTGCTGCTGCTCCGTCTCCAAAAGTTAATGTGGAGGCTGTGCTGGATGAAATTTCTGCCAAGCTTGAGTCCATCATCACCAGCCTCCCAGAGCAAATCAAGCAGGCCGTAGCAGAGGCCCGGGCTGATATAGTGAAAGATGCCAAAGCCCAGGCCGATGAAGCTGCCAGGGAGCGCGTCACGGACTTTGCCATGAAGCTTTTGAAAGAATATACCGACAAGCTCCTGCCGGGCCAGCTTGATGAGCTCAACATGGCGTCCCGTGACCAGATCGCGGAGGTATTGGAGGACTTGGCCAAGGTCGATGAGCGTGTAACCAATTTGACCTCATCTGTCTCGACCTCGGCATCGACCTCCAATGAGCAGATCAACGCCATCCACGGCACCATCTCCTCCCTTCTCAGTGGGCAAATGGAGTTGAAGGATGCTGTGATCAAGCTGCAGCAAGAGGATGCGACTCTTCTTTCCCTTATCAAGGCCCTGACTGATGATGTCGAAAAGGGGGAAGAAGAAAGAGTCGCCGCCGCCGCGAAGAAAAAGAAGGCCCCAAAATCCAAAACCCCTTCAACTTCTGTGGCCCCTCCTCCTTCTCAAAAGAAGCCCTCCCAGGCCGTTGCACCCAAGGCCGTTGCCTCTCATGCCGATCCCATCTCTCAGCTTGGTGCGGAGCAGGCTGCTGCCGCCAAAGCTCGATTGGCTGCCGAGGCCGATCTTATTTCTGCCATGATTCTGGCTGGTGCTACGCCGGAGCAGGCCGCAAATCAAGAAGAGCAGCAGCGTTTCAAGGCCGAGCGCCGAGCTGCTGAAGCTCGGCGGAAAAGGGAGCAGGACTGGATCAGCCAGTCCGCTCTTGTTTTGAATGCTGGAGGACTGCAGCAGGTCGTTGAATGGCTTGATGAATCTCAAAACAACCTGCTGCGGGAGCTCAATTCTTGCTTCATCCTGCTGCACTACTTTATCAAGGACCCCTCCCTTCCTGCCGATGCCGACGAAGCGTATGCAGCCTATATGCTCAAGTTTCCGTACCAAAAATTCATTGATGATCTTCGGAAAAAGGCTGCAGAGGCTGGTGTGACGATAAGGGCCCCTGCTCAGCAATATTTTGCGCCCTTGCGTCTTGGTGCTTCGGAGTATTTGGATTACTCTCGAATCGACCAGTACATCGCTCAAACTGCCATCGGCCTAGGCGTCAATGTGTCGAATTCCGATCCCAACTATCGTCGTATCAGGGATGGAATCTACGCAAGCATGCAGACGAAGTCAAGGGAGCAGGTCCAGGAAGAGCGCTTAGCAGCCCGTGCCAGGATCCAGGCAATGTAGATAGATGTTTTTGTTTAATTTTTGTATTCATTTGTGTTCATAGCTCAGTTTGTAACTTCCAATGTAATGTACGCTATCAAGCTGAATGAAGCAAAAACATCTTTCGACCTGACGACAATATCTCTTTGTCCAGGCATCTGCCTTTACTGCTTTATTTTTAATTATGTCCTTATTTGCCTTACTTATATTTCCTTATCAATCTTCATGATTGAAAAATTTTCAAGCTCTGATACCATCTTTCAGTGTTTTATCTTAGGAATTATTTGTAAAGTGTTTGGTTTCGACATTATCAAAAAGGGGGAAATTGTTGGGAACCCCCTGCAGTTTGATTTTGATGATGTTTATCGAAACCACACTTAGGCATATTTTACTTGTTAAGGGTCAAGGCCGATAGATCGACCTGCTACCTGTTAGTGCAGGTCGATGCCCTTTAATGTTTAGAATCAAGTTCGATCCACCCTGTAAGAGAAAGGTCGATGTATCGACCTGCCTCAATTGGATCGAGCTGGATCATCAGCCTGTCTATCATCCTCCCCTATCAAGCTTCCAGCTGGCATTGCCTTAGAAGATTTCAAGAGCTGGATTATCAATCAAGGTCGATGCTCCGCCTTCATGGAGCGTTACGACCTGATCCTTGCCACGTCGAGTGCCAGCAAGGACGAATATTCCCAACGGCTAGAAGTGAGTCAGCATCCAACGGCTAGTGCCACGTCAGCCCGACTCCAACGGCTAGTTTTTCAAAACTGCCTATAAATACTTCAGCCATTTTCGGATTCAAGTACGGGAAACACAAGCTATCAACGCCATATCTCTCCCCAAATCTCTCTCAAAGCTCATATCCATTCAAGTGTTCGAAATCCGATTAGTTTCCCAAACACTTGACAAGAGAGGTTTCCGATTCCGAAAAACACCACAACGACGAAGCGTTCACTGCTGCTTGTCGATTGTTCAAACAACTTCTTCTCCGACTTGTTCGAAGTTAGAAAGCTTGTTTTTATTTTTGCCATTATAGAGTTAGTCAAGCTCTGTAAAAGCGTAAGGTTGTTTGTACGTTTTAGTACGAAGGTTGTAAGGGTCACGACCCAAAACTCGTGTCTAGTTACTCTCAAGTTAGATTGTATCTAGAACTGATACTCAGTCAGTATAACTAAGAGAGAGGTGGATCCAAAAGAAAAGGGATTCTCAGGTCGAGTCGACCTGACGTGGACGTAGGAGGGTTTCTCCGAACCACGCTACATCGTGGTGTTTCTCTCTCTCTTTATTTATTGCTCTTACATTTTATTATCTAACTGACGAGCATCATCCTGCATTACACGAATCAACCTGCTATCCATATTCAGCCTTAAGATTTTTCAAAGAGTAATCAACCTCCACCAACTTCCGCATTAACAACAGTTTGATAAATAAAGCTTGATACCATACGAGCTTGATAGATCAAACTGCCTCTGATAAGGTCGACCTTGACAATCGACCTGCAGATCGACCTGAATTTTAAAAAGTCAAAAACGGTTGGTTATTGGTGTATTCCCCCCCCCCCCCCCCATACACCAATTACTCTTTCCCGGGACCAACAACGTCCCGGAATGAGATCTAAATTTTATTATTCCAAATCATCTCAATGATGATGTTGAATGGTATATGATGAATTTTGCATCATTCTAGCTCCTATATAGAGGCTAGATTGTACGATTACTCTAGAAAAAGAGAAACCGCTTAAGGTGCCCAATTCGGATTCTATGTTCACCCAATAAACACCGTCAAATACCACATTTCGCAACTCCATATCGTAGCCTTCCGAATGAGCTTTCTAGGGGTTTCAAAATCGGGTCATTCGGATCTAAAACGAGTTAGTTATGGCCAAAACGGTGAAGGCACGACGGAATCTGGGTCGAACGGGGAGGGCAGCAGGCAAAAAGGCCCATATGTCATTCGTTATCGTCCGGATACATTTCATTCTTTCACCATGTGAAATTTTATTCCAAGAGCTATAATTATGGGCCCCCGGAGGTGCAAAATCCGACGATCCTCGGCGGGCCGAAAAAATGAGATTTCGCCCTAGTGGTACCCATTAGAGTTTTGGTCAAAAACGCCCCGGAATGAGATCTAAATTTTATTATTCCAAATCATCTCAGTGATGATTTGGAGCGGTATATGATGAATTTTGCATCATTCTAGCTCCTATATAGAGGCTAGATTGTACGATTACTCCGGAAAATGAGAAACCGCTTAAGGTGCCCAATTCGGATTCTATTTTCACCCAGTAAACACCGTCAAATAACAAATTTCGCAAGTCCATATTTTAGCCTTCCAAATGAGCTTTCTAGTGGTTTCAAAATCGGGTCATTCGGATCTAAAACGAGTTATTTATGGATGGAATCTGGGTCGAATGGGGAGGGCAGTAGGCAAAAAGGCCCATATCTCATTCGTTATCGTCCGGATACATTTCATTCTTTCACCATGTGAAATTTTATTCCAAGAGCTAAAATTATGGGCCCCCGGAGGTGCAAAATCCGACGATCCCCGGCGGACTGAAAAAATGAGATTTCGCCCTAGTGGTACCCCTTAGAGTTTTGGTCAAAAACGCTCCGGAATGAGATCTAAATTTTATTATTCCAAATCATCCCAATGATGTTTTGGAGTGGTATCTGATGAATTTTGCATCATTCTAGCTCCTATATAGAGGTTAGATTCTAAGATTACTCCGGAAAATGAGAAACCGCTTAAGGTGCCCAATTCGGATTCTAGTTTCACCCAATAAACACCGTCAAATACCACATTTTGCAATTCCATATTGTAGCCTTCCAAATGAGATTTCTAGGGGTTTCAAAATCGGGTCATTCGGATCTAAAACGAGTTAGTTATGGCCAAAACGGTGAAGGCACGACGGAATCTAGGTCGAACGGGGAGGGCAGCAGGCAAAAAGGCCCATATCTCGTTCGTTATCGTCCGGATCCATTTAATTCTTTAACGTCATGCAATTTTATTGCAAGAGCTATAATTATGGGCCCCCGGAGGTGCAAAATCCGACGCTCCCCGGCGGGCCGAAAAAATGAGATTTCGCCCTAGTGGTACCCCTTCGAGTTTTGGTCAAAAACGCTCTGGAATGAGATATAAATTTTATTATTTCAAATCATCCCAATGATGTTTTGGAGCGGTGTTTGATGAATTTTGCATCATTGTAGCTCCTATATAGAGGATAGATTGTACGATTACTCCGGAAAATGAGAAACCGCTTAAGGTGCCCAATTCGGATTCTATTTTCACCTAGTAAACACCGTCAAATACCAAATTTCGCCAGTCCATAGTTTAGCCTTCCGAATGAGCTTTCTAGGGGTTTCAAAATCGGGTCATTCGGATCTAAAACGAGTTAGTTATGGCCAAAACGGTGAGGGCACGACGGAATCTGGGTCGAACGGGGAAGGCAGCAGGCAAAAAGGCCCATATCTCATTCGTTATCGTCCGGATACATTTCATTCTTTCACCATGTGAAATTTTATTCAAAGAGCTATAATTATGGACCCCCGGAGGTGCAAAATCCGACGATCCCCGGCGGGCCAAAAAAATGAGATTTTGCCCTAGTGGTACCCCTTAGAGTTTTGGTTAAAAACGCCCCGAAAAATGAGATTTCGCTCTAGCGGTATATGATGAATTTTACATCATTCTAGCTCCTATATAGAGGCTAGATTGTACGATTACTCCGGAAAATGAGAAACCGTTTAAGGTGCCCAATTCGGATTCTATTTTCACCCAATAAACACCATCAAATACCATATTTCGTAAGTCCATATCGTAGCCTTCCGAATGAGATTTCTAGGGGTTTCAAAATCGGTTCATTCGAATCTAAAACGAGTTAGTTATGGCCAAAACGGTGAAGGCACGACGGAATCTGGGTCCCTCGGGCAGCAGGCAAAAAGGCCCATATCTCATTCGTTATCGTCCGGATCCATTTAATTCTTTCACGTCATGCAATTTTATTCCAAGAGCTATAATTATGGGCCCCTGGAGGTGCAAAATCCGACGCTCCCCGGCGGGCCGAAAAAATGAGATTTGGCCCTAGTGGTACCCCTTTGAGTTTTGGTAAAAAACGCTCCGGAATGAGATCCAAATTTTATTATTCCAAATCATCACAATGATGTTTTGGAGCGGTATCTGATGAATTTTGCATCATTCAAGCTCCTATATAGAGGCTAGATTGTACGATTACTCCGGAAAATGAGAAACCGCTTAAGGTGCCCAATTCGGATTCTATTTTCACGCAGTAAACACCGTCAAATACCAAATTTCGCAAGTCCATATTGTATCCTTCCGAATGAGCTTTCTAGGGGTTTCAAAATCAGTTCATTCGGATCTAAAACGAGTTAGTTATGGCCAAAACGGTGAGGGCACGACGGAATCAGGGTCGAACGGGGAGGGCAACAGGCAAAAAGGCCTATATCTCATTCGTTTTCGTTCGGATACATTTCATTCTTTCACCATGTGAAATTTTATTCCAAGAGCAATAATTATGGGGCCCCGGAGGTGCAAAATCTGACGATCCCCTGCGGGCCGAAAAAATGAGATTTCGCCCTAGTGGTACCCCATAGAGTTTTGGTCAAAAACGCCCCGAAAAAATGAGATTTCGCCCTAGCGGTATATTATGAATTTTGCATCATTCTAGCTCCTATATAGAGGCTAGATTGTATGATTACTCCGGAAAATGAGAAACCGCTTATGGTGCCCAATTCGGATTCTATTTTCACCCAATAAACACCATCAAATACCATATTTCGCAAGTCCATATCGTAGCCTTCCGAATGAGCTTTCTAGGGGTTTCAAAATCGGTTCATTCGGATCTAAAACGAGTTAGTTATGGCCATAATGGAGAAGGCACGACGGAATCTGGGTCGAACGGGGAGGGCAGCAGGCAAAAAGGCTCATATCTCATTCGTTATCGTCCGGATACATTTCATTCTTTCACCATGTGAAATTTTATTCCAAGAGCTAAAATTATGGGCCCCCGGAGGTGCAAAATCCGACGATCCCCGGCGGGCCGAAAAAATGAGATTTCGCCCTAGTGGTACCACTTAGAGTTTTGGTCAAAAACGCCCCGAAAAAAATGAGATTTCGCCCTAGCGGAATATGATGAATTTTGCATCATTCTAGCTCCTATATAGAGGCTAGATTGTACGATTACTCCGGAAAATTAGAAACCGCTTAAGGTGCCCAATTCGGATTCTATTTTCACCCAATAAACACCATCAAATACCATATTTCGCAAGTCCATATCGTAGCCTTCCGAATGAGCTTTCTAGGGGTTTCAAAATCGGTTCATTCGGATCTAAAACGAGTTAGTTATGGCCAAAACGGTGAAGGCACGACGGAATCTGGGTCGAACGGGGAAGGCAGCAGGCAAAAAGGCCCATATATCATTCGTTATCGTCCGGATCCATTTAATTCTTTCACGTAATGCAATTTTATTCCAAGAGCTACAATTATGGGCCCCCGGAAGTGCAAAATCCGACGCTCCCCGGTGGGCCGAAAAAATGAGATTTCGCCCTAGTGGTACCCCCTTAGAGTTTTGGTCAAAAACGCTCCGGAATGAGATCTAAATTTTATTATCCCAAATAATCCCAATGATGTTTTGGAGCGGTATCTGATGAATTTTGCATCATTCTAGCTCCTATATAGAGGCTAGATTGTACGATTACTCCGGAAAATGAGAAACCGCTTAAGGTGCCAAATTCGGATTCTATTTTCACCTAGTAAACACCGTCAAATACAAATTTCGCAAGTGCATAATTTAGCCTTCCGAATGAGCTTTCTAGGGGTTTCAAAATCGGTTCATTCGGATCTAAAACGAGTTAGTTATGGCCAAAATGGTGAAGGCACGACGGAATCTGGGTCGAACGGGGAGGTCAGCAGGCAAAAAGGCCCATATCTCATTCGTTATCGTCCGGATACATTTCATTCATTCACCATGTGAAATTTTATTCCAAGAGCTATAATTATGGACCCCCGAAGGTGCAAAATCCGACGATCTCCGACGGGCCGAAAAATGAGATTTCGCCCTAGTTGTACCCCTTAGAGTTTTGGTAAACGCCCCGAAAAAATGAGATTTTGCCCTAGCGGTATATGATAAATTTTGCATCATTCTAGCTCCTATATAGAGGCTAGATTGTACGATTACTCCGGAAAATGAGAAACCGCTTAAGGTGCCCGATTCGGATTCTATTTTCACCCAATTAATACCGTCAAATACAAAATTTTGCAAGTCCATGTTTTAGCCTTCCAAATGAGCTTTCTAGGGGTTTCAAAATCGGGTCATTCGGATCTAAAACGAGTTAGTTATGGCCAAAAACGGTAAGGGCACGACGGAATCTGGGTCGAATGGGGAGGGCAGCAGGCAAAAAGGCCCATATCTCATTCGTTATCGTCCGGATCCATTTAATTCTTTCATGTCATGCAATTTTATTCCAAGAGCTATAATTATGGGCCCCCGAAGGTGCAAAATCCGACGCTCCCCGGCGGGCCGAAAAAATGAGATTTCGCCCTAGTGGTACCCCTTAGAGTTTTGGTCAAAAACGCTCCGGAATGAGATCTAAATTTTATTATTCCAAATCATCCCAATGATGTTTTGGAGCGGTATCTGATGAATTTTGCAGCATTCTAGCTCCAATATAGAGGCTAGATTGTACGATTACTCCAGAAAATGAGAAACCGCTTAAGGTGCCCAATTCGGATTCTATTTTCACCCAGTAAACACCGTCAAATACCAAATTTCGCCAGTCCATATTTTAGCCTTCCGAATGAGCTTTCTAGGGTTTTCAAATCGGGTCATTCGGATCTAAAACGAGTTAGTTATGGCCAAAACGGTGAGGGCACGACGGAATCTGGGTCGAACGGGGAGGGTAGCAGGCAAAACGGCCCATATCTCATTCGTTATCGTCCGGATACATTTCATTCTTTCACCATGTGAAATTTTATTCAAAGAGCTATAATTCTGGACCCCCGGAGGTGCAAAATCCGACGATCCCCGGCGGGCCAAAAAAATGAGATTTTGCCCTAGTGGTACCCCTTAGAGTTTTGGTCAAAAACGCCCCGAAAAATGAGATTTCGCTCTAGCGGTATATGATGAATTTTACATCATTCTAGCTCCTATATAGAGGCTAGATTGTACGATTACTCCGGAAAATGAGAAACCGCTTAAGGTGCCCAATTCGGATTCTATTTTCACCCAATAAACACCATCAAATACCATATTTCGTAAGTCCATATCGTAGCCTTCCGAATGAGCTTTCTAGGGGTTTCAAAATCGGTTCATTCGAATCTAAAACGAGTTAGTTATGGCCAAAACGGTGAAGGCACGACGGAATCTGGGTCGAACGGGGAGGGCAGCAGGCAAAAAAGCCCATATCTCATTCGTTATCGTCCGGATCCATTTAATTCTTTCACATCATGCAATTTTATTCCAAGAGCTATAATTATGGGCCCCCGGAGGTGCAAAATCCGACGCTCCCCGGCGGGCCGAAAAAATGAGATTTGGCCCTAGTGGTACCCCTTTGAGTTTTGGTAAAAAACGCTCCGGAATGAGATCCAAATTTTATTATTCCAAATCATCACAATGATGTTTTGGAGTGGTATCTGATGAATTTTGCATCATTCAAGCTCCTATATAGAGGCTAGATTGTACGATTACTCCGGAAAATGAGAAACCGCTTAAGGTGCCCAATTCGGATTCTATTTTCACGCAGTAAACACCGTCAAATACCAAATTTCGCAAGTCCACATTGTATCCTTCCGAAGCATTCTAGGGGTTTCAAAATCAGTTCATTCGGATCTAAAACGAGTTAGTTATGGCCAAAACGGTGAGGGCACGACGGAATCAGGGTCGAACGGGGAGGGCAACAGGCAAAAAGGCCTATATCTCATTCGTTATCGTTCGGATACATTTCATTCTTTCACCATGTGAAATTTTATTCCAAGAGCAATAATTATGGGGCCCCGGAGGTGCAAAATCCGACGATTCCCTGCGGGCCGAAAAAATGAGATTTCGCCCTAGTGGTACCCCTTAGAGTTTTGGTCAAAAACGCCCCGAAAAAATGAGATTTCGCCCTAGCGGTATATTATGAATTTTGCATCATTCTAGCTTCTATATAGAGGCTAGATTGTACGATTAGTCCGGAAAATGAGAAACCGCTTAAGGTGCCCAATTCGGATTCTATTTTCACCCAATAAACACCATCAAATACCATATTTCGCAAGTCCATATCGTAGCCTTCCGAATGAGCTTTCTAGGGGTTTCAAAATCGGTTCATTCGGATCTAAAACGAGTTTGTTATGGCCAAAACGGTGAAGGCACGACGGAATCTGGGTCGAACGGGGAAGGCAGCAGGCAAAAAGGCCCATATCTCATTCGTTATCGTCCGGATCCATTTAATTCTTTCACGTCATGCAATTTTATTCCAAGAGCTATAATTATGGGCCCCCGGAGGTGCAAAATCCGACGCTCCCCGGTGGGCCGAAAAAATGAGATTTCGCCCTAGTGGTACCCCTTAGAGTTTTGGTCAAAAACGCTCCGCAATGAGATCTAAATTTTATTGTTCCAAATCATCCCTATGATGTTTTGGAGAGGTATCTAATGAATTTTGCATCATTCTAGCTCCTATATAGAGGCTAGATTGTACGATTACTCCGGAAAATGAGAAACCACTTAAGGTGCCCAATTCGGATTCTATTTTCAACTAGTAAACACCGTCAAATACCAAATTTTGCAAGTCCATATTTTGGCCTTCCGAATGAGCTTTCTAGGGGTTTCAAAATCGGGTCATTCGGATCTAAAACGAGTTAGTTATGGCCAAAACGGTGAGGGCACAACGGAATCTGGGTCGAACGGGGAGG
This sequence comes from Thymus mandschuricus, assembly GCA_029379335.1. Lineage (NCBI taxonomy): Eukaryota > Viridiplantae > Streptophyta > Magnoliopsida > Lamiales > Lamiaceae > Thymus > Thymus mandschuricus. The sequence goes on from CM057073.1 coordinate 4,900,997, forward strand.
GCAGCAGGGAAAAAGGCCCATATCTCATTCGTTATCGTCCGGATACATTTCATTCTTTCACCATGTGAAATTTTATTCCAAGAGCTATAATTATGGACCCCCGGAGGTGCAAAATCCGACGATCTCCGGCGGGCCGAAAAAATGAGATTTCGCCCTAGTGGTACCCCTTAGAGTTTTGGTCAAAAATGCCCCGAAACAATGCTATTTCGCCCTAGCGGTATATGATGAATTTTGCATCATTCTAGCTCCTATATAGAGGCTAGAATGTACGATTACACAGGAAAATGAGAAACCGCTTAAGGTGCCCAATTTGGATTTTATTTTCACCCAATAAACACCATCAAATACCATATTTCACAAGTCCATATCGTAGCCTTCCGAATGAGCTTTCTAGGGGTTTCAAAATCGGTTCATTCGGATCTAAAACGAGTTAGTTATGGCCAAAACGGTGAAGGCACGACGGAATCTAGGTCGAACGGGGAAGGCATCAGGCAAAATGGACCATATCTCATTCGTTATCGTCCGGATCCATTTAATTCTTTCACGTCATGCAATTTTATTCCAAGAGCTACAATTATGGGCCCCTGGAGGTGCAAAATCCGACGCTCCCCGGCGGGCCGAAAAAATGAGATTTCGCCCTAGTGGTACGTACCCCTTAGAGTTTTGGTCAAAAACGCTCCGGAATGAGATCAAAATTTTATTATCCCAAATAATCCCAATGATGTTTTGGAGCGGTATCTGATGAATTTTGCATCATTCTAGCTCCTATATAGAGGCTAGATTGTACGATTACTCCGGAAAATGAGAAGCCGCTTAAGGTGCCCAATTCGGATTCTATTTTCACCCAGTAAACACCGTCAAATACCAAATTTAGCAAGTCCATATTGTATCCTTCCGAATGAGCTTTCTAGGAGTTTCAAAATCGGGTCATTCGGATAAAACGAGTTAGTTATGGCCAAAACGGTGAGGACACGACGGAATCTGGGTCGAACGGGGAGGGCAGCAGGCAAAAAGGCCCATATCTCATTCGTTATCGTCCGGATCCATTTCATTCTTTCACCCTGTGAAATTTTATTCCAAGAGCTATAATTATGGGCCCCCGGAGGTGCAAAATCCGACGATCCCCGGCGGGCCGAAAAAATGAGATTTCGCCCTAGTGGTACCCCTTAGAGTTTTGGTCAAAAACGCTCCGGAATGAGATCTAAATTCTATTATTCCAAATCATCCCAATGATGTTTTGGAGCAGTATCTGATGAATTTTGCATCATTCTAGCTCCTATATAGAGGCTAGATTGTACGATTGCTCCGGAAAATGAGAAACCGCTTAAGGTGCCCAATTCGGATTCTAGTTTCACCCAATAAACACCGTCAAATACCACATTTCGCAATTCCATATTGTAGCCTTCCGAATGAGCTTTCTAGTGGTTTCAAAATCGGGTCATTCGGATCTAAAACGAGTTAGTTATGGCCAAAACGGAGAAGGCACGACGGAATCTGGGTCGAACGGGGAGGGCAGCAGGCAAAAAGGCCCATATCTCATTCGTTATCGTCCGGATCCATTTAATTCTTTCACGTCATGCAATTTTATTCCGAGAGCTATAATTATGGGCCCCCGGAGGCGCAAAATCCGACGCTCCCCGGCGGGCCGAAAAAATGAGACCCTAGTGGTACTCCTTAGAGTTTTGGTCAAAAACGCTCCGTAATGAGATCTAAATTTTATTATTCCAAATCATCCCAATGATGTTTTGGAGCGGTATCTGATGAATTTTGCATCATTCTAGCTCCTATATAGAGGCTAGATTGTACGATTACTCCGCAAAATGAGAAACCGCTTAAGGTGAACAATTCGGATTCTATTTTCACCCAGTAAATACCGTCAAATACCAAATTTCGTAAGTCCATATTTTAGCCTTCCGAATGAGCTTTCTAGGGGTTTGAAAATTGGGTCATTCGGATCTAAAACGAGTTAGTTATGGCCAAAACGGTGAGGGCACGACGAAATCTGGGTCGAACGGGGAGGGCAGCAGGCAAAAAGGCCCATATCTCATTCGTTATCGTCCGGATCCATTTCATTCTTTCACCGTGTGAAATTTTATTCCAAGAGCTATAATTATGGGCCCCCGGAGGTGCAAAATCCGACGATCCCCGGCGGGCTGAAAAAATGAGATTTCGCCCTAGTGGTACCCCTTAGAGTTTTGGTCAAAAACGCTCCGGAATGAGATCTAAATTCTATTATTCCAAATCATCCCAATGATGTTTTGGAGCAGTATCTGATGAATTTTGCATCATTCTAGCTCCTATATAGAGGCTAGATTGTACGATTGCTCCGGAAAATGAGAAACCGCTTAAGGTGCCCAATTCGGATTCTAGTTTCACCCAATAAACACCATCAAATACCACATTTCGCAATTCCATATTGTAGCCTTCCGAATGAGCTTTCTAGGGGTTTCAAAATCGGGTCATTCGGATCTAAAACGAGTTAGTTATGGCCAAAACGTTGAAGGCACGAGGGTCTGGGTCGAAAGGGGAGGGCAGCAGGCAAAAAGGCCCAAATCTCATTCGTTATCGTCCGGATCCATTTAATTCTTTCACGTCATGCAATTTTATTCCAAGAGCTATAATTATGGGCCCCCGGAGGTGCAAAATCCGACGCTCCCCGGCGGGCCGAAAAAATGAGATTTCGCCCTAGTGGTACCCCTTAGAGTTTTGGTCAAAAACGCTCCGGAATGAGATTTAAATTTTATTATTCCAAATCATCCCAATGACGTTTTGGAGCTGTATCTGATGAATTTTGCACCATTCTAGCTCCTATATAGAGGCTAGATTGTACGATTACTCCGGAAAATGAGAAACCGCTTAAGGTGCCCAATTCGGATTCTATTTTCACCCAGTAAACACCGTCAAATTCCAAATTTCGCAAGTCCATATTTTAGCCTTCCTAATGAGCTTTCTAGGAGTTTCAAAATCGGGTCATTCGGATCTAGAACGAGTTAGTTATGGCAAAAACGGTAATGGCACGACGGAATCTGGGTCGAACGGGGAGGGCAGCAGGCAAAAAGGCCCTTATCTCATTCGTTATCGTCCGGATACATTTTGTTGGGAATTGTTAAGGACTAAATTGTTAAGGGGGAACTTCATGGGACATTTGATAAATGAAGTCATATGTTTTGATTAGATCCCAAAACCCCAAGCGTCCTTTTCCCAAGCGACCCATTTTGATGTAGTTAATAGGTTAGAATTTTTCTAAAGCCTACACTGTTAGGATGGCTCTTTTATTTTGCTTAGATTAGGCTTCAAAAGTTCTAGTGAAGGCCACTCGCTTGAGTGTGTTTTCCAAAGCGAAGCAAGTCAAGCAAGCTGAAGTGAAGCGTGCCGAAGAATAGCGAAGCGAAGCGAAGCGGAGCGAAGCGAAGCGGAGCGAAGCGAAGCAAAGCGAAGCGAAGCGAGCGCTACAGTGGAATCAAGTGAACCCACTAAAGCGAAGCGAAGTGTGCGCTACAAAGAAAAGCCGAAGCGAGTCAACGCGTGTCAATATTAACTTAAAAAGTTTCTCGGGAAAATTATTCCCAAGTGACTCACTACAAATATGACCGCGAAGCGACTCACTTCAGAGCGGCCGCTACAACTTCAAAGCGAAGCGAGCCAATACCTACCAGAAAGCGACAGCACAAATTCCCGCTCCGAATTTGAACTCCAGTCAACAGGAGATCTCCGCATTAATTACGAGATCTCCACGTGTCGAAAGCGGAGAGGAGCAGAGGAGTTGACTGCCAGGCCGACAAAGGCGCCGCTACAGTACTGGGTCGCTCCAGTTACTGTTAAACTTGGAAGTTAGCCAATTTTGGCAAAATGCCAAAACTGCGCGTCTGCAAAAGCTACTGCCTGCGCAAGTACTGTCGAGAGGAGGAGGGACAAGACCACCAACCAAGCAACGGATCTTAGCCAACCCTCCGCCTATAAATAGTGAAGGATGAAGACGTGAAGAAGTAGAACACTACTTGCGCATTCGAGCCTACTGCAAACAAACACTCCCAAGCCTTCGAGCAAATCTTCGAGTCTTTGTTTCAAGTGTTCTCCGAGTTTCCAGTCCATCGGAACTCGTCTTCACAACCTTCACACTTAGATTCTAAGCCCACTTCAAATATCCAAGCTTAGAAGAAGAACTCTACCCATCTTTGCATCTACTGTAAAGAGTTCTTCATTAGTGTGTTCGTCAACCAAAAACCCTAAACTGTTGTCTGTTAGGTTTTTGAGTCGTCATTAGGTTGTTCAGATCTAAGGCCCTTCTTTCATCGATTGAAGAAGCCTCGATCGTAGAGTTGAGATCCAAGCTTACACTTACATCGTTTGTGTAAAGCTCGATCGAAGCTAGGCTGTAAGGAGAGCCCGTAATCTCCCTGTCTGTCTGACTGAAGCGAGTGAAGCTTCCAGTCTTTGTTAGGTTTGTGTAGTGAACCCGCAATCACTACGTCTGTCGTTTGATCTAGGCAAGTGAAGCCCGATCCCGACCAGGTTTTTGAAGGACCCGTAACCTTCAAGTTCTTGAGTGAAAAGAACAGTTGCCGTCGTGCAACAAAGTGGACGTAGGAGCGTTATCTCCGAACCACTATAAATCTCTGTGTCGTATCTCTCTTACCTTAATCTTTTTACAGTATTCGATTATCCATTGCACGTGCATATAAACAAACTTAACTTGGATTTTCAATTACTTAGGAAAGATTTTAGCTCACCAAATTCCGCACAAAGAGTAAAGTCTCACTCTTGATCAAGCTCTAAGCTTAGGACAAGAGATTCGTGATTGCTTTCGATCTAGCCCTCGGTTAGGTCTTTGCATTTCCAAAGAGCACTTTACTTTATACTCTGAGTTAAGGAATTGAAGTTGAAAAACTTCAAAATACGTATTCACCCCCCCCCCCCCCCCCCTCTACGTATTTTTCCTATAGCAAACCGGGACCAACAAGTGGTATCAGAGCAGCGGTTCTTTCGAGCCTCTGCTTTGCATATCCGAAGTGAGTCCCCACTCACTTCACGTTGTCTCACTGAACCGGATCCTATTTCCTAAGTGCATCAAAACCTCACCCACGCATATTGCATTTACTGCTGATAGTTTGCTATGTCTACATACAGTGCATCAAATCTTCCACAGTTCTCGATCGAAGGATACGAGATATGGAGTTTCCGAGTCGAGAGCTTCCTATGCTCAATCCACGACCGGATGTGGGAAGTCATTGAAGACGGACCAATCGAAATTAAGAAAGCCATATCTGTGGAGGTTCCAGCCGCTGAAGGTCGTCCAGCCCATGTTCGACAACAGTACAAAGGGAGGAGCACTGATGCTCGAGAAGGAAAAGGAAAGAGAGAAGAGACGACCAAGCCGATCCCGCGCGACATGATGGAAGTGGAGTGTTACCACTGCCACAAGATGGGCCATTACAAATCCGATTGCCCAAAGCTAAGTGCCAAAGAGCACGAAGAATTGAAGGCCAAGAGGGATGCCCCAAGGCGAGCGCTCGTAGCGAGTGAAATGCCGATCGCTTCAACTGAAGATCTCTCAAGCGACTCAGATGCATTCACAGATCCCAACTCAAGCGAGGGAGAGGATCTGGGACTCATGGCGCTCACCGATGAAGAAACTGGGGAGGTATTCTTCTATCCTTCAATCACTTCAATTACACTAGCACACACTGTCAATGAGGAAGAGCAATCCTCTACATGGAGTGAGTTGTTTGACAAACACCAGAAATTGTCAAGCGACCACGAAGTGGTAAAACAAGCTTTGTCTCGAAGCGAGAAGGAGAACCGAAAGCTAGCCACTGAGCTTGACCAAGTCAAACTTAATCTAAGGGCTATGACTAGTAAGTTCGAGGATCTCTTCGCTAGACATCAAAGCTTGGAGGGAAGGTATGAAACCCAATCCACTCTAGTTGCCAACTTAAATAAAGCATCATACGCTAGACAGGCACTAGAGAGTTCTCTTCTACCTTTTGGTAGAAAGGGAGGACTTGGATATGAGGGTGGACCTCCCAAGCCGACTGTCTTTGTTGGTGCATCACACACTTTACCATCAGTCACTTTGGAATTGCCCACTGCATCCAAAGCGACCACCAACAAGGACAAAGGCAAAATGGCTGAGAACCCTAAGAAGAAGCCTATGAAGATGTCTATATCTTTAAGGGCAGACCCTAAGGGCAAGCAAAGTTCAACAGTCCCTAGCACTCAACATGCTAAGTCTTACCAATCCAAGGGTAAAGGAAGAACTGTTGAAGCTTCTAAGTCTCAAGCCAAGACACGAGAGACAAAGGATCTACCTCCTAAAAAGAGGAGTAATGTCTATGTGTCACGTTATCCGGACTGGAGATGGTCCAACCGGACTAACGTTGAGGGGGAAGAACTTGAAGCAACCAAGAGGCCGCTTCAAACTTCCAAGGGTACTCAAGCGAGTCGGGGTCAAAACCCTAGTTGGACCGCTTCGAGGAAACCAAGCGAGCCGCTTCAACAGACTAGAAACCCTAAGTCAGTCTCTAAACCCAAAGCTAATCCGAAGCGAGTCGCTTCAGGATATAAGCAAAATGGGAAGAGCGTAGTTAGGTCTGAAGCGAGCCGCTACCCCTCTTGCACACACTGTTGCACGTGTGAAGCTGCCTATAGGCAGTACACCAAGTTTTCGAAGGTCGAGAAGCCCAAGACACAAGCTACATCTCAAAAGAGAGTGAAGCAAGTGTGGGTACCTAAGGGAACTAACCTGCAAGGACCCAAACTGATTTGGGTACCAAAATCTGTCTAATTGCAGGTGAGCGCCGTGGATCCCATGCCAAGTGAGGGTCAACTAGTTTGGTACTTGGACAGTGGATGTTCAAGACACATGACCGGCATGAAAGCTCTACTTCACAACTACATAGAGAAGAAGGGTCCACACGTAACCTTTGGTGACAACTCTCGAGGAAGCACCAGGGGATACGGCGCACTGAAAGTTGGAAAGCTCAAAATTGAAGAAGTTTCCTACGTGGAAGGACTCAAGCACAACCTGTTATCTATTTCACAGTTTTGTGATAAAGGGTACAGGGTGGAGTTCATCTCCAACAAGTGCATTGTGAAGAGCAAACTCACATCCCAGATTGTGCTCACTGGAGTTAGACAAAGGAATGTCTACATAGCACAATGGGACAGCTGCAAGGAGGAAACTTGTCTAGTTGCAAGAAGTGCTACAGAAATTGGATGGCTATGGCACAGACGCTTGAACCACCTCAATTTCAAAGTTATCAATCGCTTAGCTCGAAAAGGTTTGGTGCAAGGCATACCGAAAGAAGTCTTCATCAAAGACCATCCATGCTCACCATGCCAACGAGGGAAGCAGACGAAGAAGCACTTCGCCAGTCTCGAAGAAGCATCATCAAAGCGAGTGCTCGAGCTGCTTCACATGGATCTGTTTGGTCCAGTTACTCCAGTTAGTGTAAATGGAAGGAAGTACACTCTAGTTGTAGTCGACGATTTCTCTCGCTACACTTGGGTTGTATTTCTATTCAGCAAGAAGGAGACACTGACCAAACTGCCACAACTGCTCAAGCGATTGGCGGTGGAAAAGAATCAAGCTATCGTGACCATTCGCTCCGACAAAGGCACAGAGTTCCTGAACTCTACAATTGAGGCGTACTGCACGGAGCATGGCATAGCACATCAAACTTCTTCAGCACGTACTCCTCAGCAGAATGGAGTTGCTGAAAGAAGGAATCGAATCATCAAAGAAGCCGTTCGCACCATGATTGCTGACTCGAAGCTTCCGATGAAGTATTAGGCTGAAGCTGCCAACACGGCATGCTACACACAGAATCGGACGCTTCTCAACAAACGGCACGACAAAACACCATATGAAATATGGACAGGGAGAATTCCAAACATATCTTATTTCCATATTTTTGGTTGTAGGGTCTTCATTCACAACAATGGGAAGTCACAGTTGAAAGCCTTTGAAAGCAAAGCTGATGAAGGAGTATTCTTAGGATACTCTACATCTAGCAAAGCCTACAGAGTATTCAACTGTAAAACCCTAATTGTGGAGGAATCACCCCATGTCGTATTTGGTGAATCTTCTTTAAGTCTTCCACAGGAACAGGCTCAAGCGAATGAAAAGGATCAAAGCAAGGAACCCTCAAATCAACTCTCTTGGGACGTGCTTGATGAAGATGATGAGATCAAGGACTCAAGCGAGCAGGATCCCAAAGGAGAAGTCGAAGCTGCCCCCAAGATTCCTGAAGCTAGTGCTGGCCAAGCACCCAATCCTGTCGCTTCGGATTGTGAAGCGAGCGACAAGGAAGCGGATGAAGATGAAGCTGGCGGATCAAAGCGAGCGTGGCTCAAGGATCACTCACCTAGCCAAATCATTGGAGATCCATCCAAGGGTGTAGTGACCAGAAGTCAAGTGTTTGAAGAAAGTGCCATGTTCAGTTGCTTTCTCTCAAACATTGAGCCATCAAGCGTGGAGGAAGCCCTAGCCGATTCTAATTGGGTGATCGCCATGCAAGAAGAGCTGAATCAGTTCACCAGGAACGATGTATGGTACCTCGTTGATCGTCCCAAGTTTCAGCATGTTATTGGCACCAAGTGGGTGTTCAAAAACAAGACGGACGAGGACCACAACGTAGTGAGGAACAAGGCGCGACTAGTTGCCAAAGGCTACTGCCAAGAGGAAGGAATCGACTTTGACGAGACCTTCGCTCCCGTGGCACGTCTTGAAGCGATCCGTTTATTTCTAGCCTATGCAGCGGCCAAGAAATTCAAAGTGTACCAAATGGATGTAAAGAGCGCATTCCTCAACGGTGAACTCAAGGAAGAAGTGTATGTGGAGCAGCCACCGGGTTTCGAGCAGGGAGATAAAGTGTATCGCTTGAAGAAAGCCCTGTATGGGTTGAAACAAGCTCCCCGAGCTTGGTATGATACATTATCTCAATTCCTAGTGGAAAATGGATTCCAAAAGGGAAAGATAGATCGGACTCTCTTCACCATCAATCATGGAGAAGATATGCTATGGGTCCAGATCTACGTGGACGACATCATATTTGGATCACCAAATCAGTCGCTTAGCGAGAAGTTTGGAGAGCTAATGAAGACCAAGTATGAGATGTCAATGATTGGCTTGATGAGCTGCTTTCTAGGTCTTCAAGTGAAGCAGCAGGATAATGGAATTTTCATCAACCAGGCCAAGTACACTAGAGATATGCTTGCCAAGTTTGGTGTTCAACATGCTAAAGCTGTGAAGATTCCTATGAATACCAACTGGAAGATGGAGCCAGACGAAGGAGGAAAATCTGTAGATCCTACAGATTATCGTGCCCTAATTGGGTCACTTCTCTATCTCACTGCAAGCAGGCCAGATATTGCTTTTGCAGTCGGTGTCTGCGCTCGCTTCCAAAGCAATCCCAAACACAGCCATCTTGAAGCTGCCAAAAGGATTCTTCGATATTTGAAGGGCACTATCAACATGGGGCTGTGGTATCCAGCAGAAGACAATTTGGAGCTCACTGGATATTCCGATGCTGACTATGGAGGTTGCCGAGTTGACAGGAAATCAACGTCGGGCACATGTCAGTTCTTGGGAAGCAAGCTAATCTCATGGTTCTCAAAGAAGCAAACAAGTGTAGCCACTTCAACAACGGAAGCTGAATATATGGCCGCAGGAAGCTGCTGTTCTCAAATCCTATGGCTTCGTCAACAGTTGAAGGACTACAAAGTTGAAGCGAATGAAATTCCGATCTTCTGCGACAACAACAGTGCCATATGTATCTCGCAGAATCCAGTGCTTCACACCAGATGCAAGCACGTGGAAATTCGACATCACTTCATTCGTGATCATGTCGAGAAGAAGGATATCAAGCTCGAGAAAATTCACACCGATCTCCAGCGAGCAGATATTCTCACCAAGCCTCTAGCTGAGTCTCGTTTCAACCAGCTATGCATGGAATTAGGGTTATTAGACCCTGGTGAAGAATGCTAGTTCCAGGATGCACGAAGGAGTGTTCGCTTGTTCTCATGAGCGTCACTCGCTTCGGATCTTCACCAACTCAAGCGAGCCACTTCAAAACTCTCTCGCTTGAAGAAAATGAAGTTAGGTGGAGAAAGGTGGAGTATTGGAAGAAGTTCCCTACCAACTTATTGGAATTGTTAAGTATATGGTTAAGGGGGAACTAATGCTTCTCTCGGAGCAAGCTACTTCCAAAGCAAGCAAGATTGCAGCAATCTTGAATTCTGCGTTGCTTCAATTTGCCCTAGCTTGGGTCAAAGCGAACCAACTGCAGATTCATTCCTTAGAATGTAGGAAAGCTTGAAGGTTTACCTTTTTATACAAAAGGTTGCAGGGCTGGTGACATGCTTCTGCGTAAAATACGAGATTGTCTTGTCAGAGCATTCTCATTGTCATCCTGTCCATTTCTGCTCTGAGATAAGGACTTGTACTCATCCCCCATTCGTCGTGAATAAGTACACTTACGTGATGCTCCCTTCGGGTTGTAGTAAGCTTGTGTACTTTATTCATTTTCTCCCTCATTCACTTCGATGGAGGACTCTCTAATTCGTAGAGGAAGATGAATGCCATGAAGATGAATGCCATGAAGATCTAACTCAACGTGTAGCATTCAACTTGTGGTAACTAATTCAAGTGAAGTCTTCAATTTGTGGTATCAATCTCCTACGAAGTGAGATTGACTGGTAAGTGTTTCAATTTTAAGTACACTAAGTGAGCCGAAGCGTGCTAGAAACCTTCACTCACTACGTGGAAAATATGAAATGAATCTGACACAAATACAAAGAGGAAAACACTCTTGTTTATCCTCGAAGTATGTAAGTCAGAAACATTTTGAATTAAGCAAAGAAATTCAATTTCTCATTCCAGTCGCTTCAGATGGCCAAGCGAGTGCTTCGTCACTCAAAGCTAGCCATCGCAAGCGAGTGCAGAACAGTCACTCAAGCGAATGCCTCTCAAGCGAGTCAAGCCGTAGCTGCCCAACTCGAAGCGAGCGGGCATGAAGCGAGTATGAGCTGTCTGCACTCGAGTGCAATTTTACTTTCTGCTGTGCATTTAATGCAGGTGCAGGAATGACGGAAATAACGGGCGCGTGTTCACACGCTTGAATTTGAAGCGGGAAAAGGAGGAGAAAATCCAGCCGTCGAATCTCAACAGGCCCCAATCTGGAACCGTTCGATCAAAGCCGTATACGACAAGCCAACCAAAGAAGGCCACGTGGCGACGCCGAGCAAGTGGCGGTTCACTTTTACTATGATGACGCCGGACACGTCAGATCCATCACCGCACGTCCGCCGCCTACCTACAGGATTTTCGGCGTTATTACCGTCCTACCCCTGCCACGTCAGCCATAACCTAATTCTATATATATGGGACGAGGCAGAACTGCAAACCTTTCACAGCCTTCAAAATTTGCCATTCTCGTGCTTAGATCTGCGATTTCTGCAACTCACGAGTCTCAACCCCTTTTCTCTAAAATTCCATTCAAATTTCTTCATATCTCAACATGGGAAAGAAGAAGAACACCGAGACGATGGAGGAGTTTCTCGAGGAAGCAGACAAATTCATCAATGTCGAGCCTCATCTCGACCCAACAATCATCGAAAAAGAAGGTTTTCTCCGTAGGGCCGTGACCACGGCCGGCCTATGGAAATTTGTAACGATTATGCCGACGAAAATTCTGGCCAAACCAGTCGGAGAGCTTCTGTTGAATCTAAGGAAAGGGCAGAATACGTCATCCTTCTCCGATCCACAGAATGGAGAGCCGGTGGAAGTGGATCTGAGTGATCTAATCGACGAGTTCGATTTGCTAAAGGATGGTGGAGATTCACTGCTAGATTTAGGCTATTCGGCCGGAGTGCAATATGGCCGATTCGCCGTCGACGGGGCCGAGCCAAACTTCAAGAAGGCCAGTATACGCACAAGTTTGAAGGCTCCTTTCAACCTTATTTGCGAGCTTTTTACGAAGAGTATCGCATGCTACGTCGGAAACCTGGAGACCCTCTCCGTGACCAAACTGATTGCTACTGCAATTATTGTTGACAGCCTCACCGGAACCAGCTTCAACTGGCATGGCTGGTTTCTCAAGCAGATCCACGAAGTTGCCGGTGACTTCGCGTTTGTGAAGGGAAGCACCGATCAGGAAACTGAAATTCTTCTCAAGGCTATCCGTTGCCCTGGAGATGAAATATCCCGGCAAAGTCTGGCCGGAATCCGACGTCATTGCCTACAACAAACAGTCCATCTACTACGACAAGTGGAGAAAGACGAAAAGATTGATGGATCTGGGACTACTTGAGGTAGCAGTACCCGTAGCGAGACCGGTTGCCGAAAGGCAAGCCGAAGTGAGCCAAGCGAGGCAGGTCGCTTCACCCGGGAAGCGAGCCGCGCCAAAGCGAGGTAAGAAGTTGAAGCGAGTCGCTTCACTTGTCCAAGAAAGCGAGGCATTGGAGAAGCCGCTTGAGGACACTGAAGTGACTCAACCCCAAACCCAAGCTACTCAACCCCAAACCAAAGCTACCCAAACCCAAACCCAGCCTTTAAAAATCCAAACTCCCCAACTTCAAATTCAAACCCTAACCGAAATATCCTCCACTGCTCAGCATCAAACTCATAAATCCCCACACGAAGAAGACACTGGTTCTTCTTTCAAGATCCCAGAAATCCCCCTACTCCATGTCGACCCCATTGAAGCCTACACAACCTTCAAACCACTCCAATCCCTTCAAACCCAACCACCACCCACTGAACCCATACAAATATCCGAAACACAAGAAACCTCATCACCCTCTCAGTCCCCCTCTACATCGGCAGCTACAGCCGATACCGCCCAAACTATCGGTGAAGTTTCTATCATTCCAGAATTTATACCACCTGCCCTCTCCGAACATAAACAAGCTCTCGAACGCTATGTTCGAGACAGAGATCAAGCCGCGGAGACAATCAACCTTCGCTACAATCTCAGCTCCGCGAGCGTTGAATGGAGCGACGTGTTCTACACGAATGTAGTCGACTTTCTGACGTACATCACGTACCGAGGAACGGAGTACTACAAAATCTTCAGACTCCTCAAAGCCTTCAAGAAGGAAGAACTGATCATTCTGGAGGCCAAGTTGCTGAACTTCATTGGCGCAAACGGCTTCCATGAATTCCTTGACGGGACCAGCTTTTGGGAGAAGCTGGATGCCAAAGTGAAGGAGGCATATCCACTCGCCGTTGTACCAAAGCGAGTGCCCACTGCTCAAGAAAGGAAGCTCATCAGGGAACATAAGGAGGAGGTGGAAATGAAGGAGGCTGAAATTGCTAGCCTTCACAGTGAAATCACCAAGAAGAGTGAAGAGATGGAAAAGAAGGCTGGAGAGATTGTCAGTCTTCGAGAAGACTTCAACAAGAGGAGGAAGGAGTTGGAGGGAACGGTGGAGAAGAAGGATAGACTGTTGGAAGAGAAGGAGAAGGCGCTGGAGGCGCAGGCGAAGCTAGTGGAAGATCAAACAACATCTATCACCAAACTCAAGGACTCGCTTGATGCAGAACGGAGTCGCTTGAGGGAGGTTAATGTCAAATTGATCGCCGTTGAGAAAGAGAAGAAGGTGTTGGAGAAGGAGGTGAAAAAGCTGAAGGAGGTAGTAGAAAAGAAGGATGAGGAGCTAATCAGGAAGGGGAGTGAACTAATAAGCACGAAAAAGTCTCTCAACTCACTTCAAACTGAAATGAAGCTGCTGAAGGAAGAAAGTGAGTTAGATAAGAAAGAACTGGAGAGCCGGAGGAAAGATGCCCATGACCTTGACTTGAAGCGAGCAGATTTTTCCATATTACTGCAAAAGGTCAAGGAGCTGGGCGAAGATTATACTGAAAAGATTGCCGCAGGTGCCGAATTCCATCTCTCTCTAAACCAGAGAGAGAGGAGCCTTGAGACAATGCAAGCTGAGTTTCTAGCGGCTCAGGAATTTTGGTACTTCAATTTGCAAGAGGAAAAGGCAGAAATAAGGAGGGAAATTGAAGTGGAGCTGGAGGCTCGCTTCAAAGAGGTAGAGTCATTGGAGAGTATGATGGAATCAGTGGTTGAGAGAGAGAAGCAATGCGAGTATTTGCTTGAAGAAATAAGCATCAAAACAGCTGATCTGGTAGCACCTTCCATGAAAAAGAACGAGCAGATGCTTCAAGCTATTCTGACCACAGTCAACTCACTTCACCAATCAATCTCCGGAAAATCAATAATCCCAACCCCTGGCAGTGATGATGCCAAAAAGGGGGAAGGACAAATGAAGGAAGGACAGATGGAAGGACAGATGAATCTAGGAGGATCTGGAGGAGTCGGAGTTGGCATAGAGTCGATGATTGAAGGAGGCAGTGGTGATGGAGGTGCGGAGGGAGTTGTAGATGAAGCGAGGGCTCTGGGCGAAGTGAAGGGCAAGACTAAACTCACAGAGGAGGAGTTACTGAAAAAGCCCGAGGAGCCTAGCAGACCGCTTCATGAAAAATTGCTGAGTGCCTCGATTGCACGGCATCCTCCGGTGACCGTGATTTCAAAGGAGGAAAGGCGGGAGCAAGTGGAGAAGGATTATGCCTTGGCATGGGAGATGGATCAGGTGTTCAAGCTAACCAAAAATTCTATTACTGCAGGTACTTCATCCAGCTCCCAAGCGGCCGCTACACCCAAAGCGCCCGCTTCAGCCGCCGCACTAGCTTCAGCCGCCGCACTCACTACGACTACAACTGCTGCACTTACTTCATCAGCAGTTGTCCCCTCGAGTGCCGCCGCAAAGAAGGATATGCCACCTCCCCCACCACCGAAGCTGCCCTTGAAGCGAGCTGCACCAGTATCTAAAGTCGATGACTCTACGGCTAAGCGCCAAAAGTCTAAACATGCAGTCGCTTCAAGAACTGAAAAGGATTTGGAGGCAGATGTAGAAGAGGAGGAGAAGGAGGAAGAAGGGAAGTGACAGAAGAGAAGAAGGAGGAGGAGAAAGAGGAGTAGGATGAAGCGGCAGGAAACCGTTGAAATTACATGCTTCATATTTTGTGAACTGATGTTCATATATCTCATTTCAATTTCTGTATCTTCTTGTGTCATTTACTCGCTTTGTGAATGACTTTATATTTCTGCTACAAACTCATTAATTTAACCGAAAAAAAAGGGGAAGGAACTTAAAAGAAAATTACAAACGAAACTGCAAAGGAAGCAGTCGCTTGGAGTTCCCTTCACGGTTAAATAGACTAGGTTTATTATTTTTATCCAAGTCTTTTGGGTTTTGGCATCATCAAAAAGGGGGAAATTGTTGGGAATTGTTAAGGACTAAATTGTTAAGGGGGAACTTCATGGGACATTTGATAAATGAAGTCATTTGTTTTGATTAGATCCCAAAACCCCAAGCGTCCTTTTCCCAAGCGACCCATTTTGATGTAGTTAATAGGTTAGAATTTTTCTAAAGCCTACACTGTTAGGATGGCTCTTTTATTTTGCTTAGATTAGGCTTCAAAAGTTCAAGTGAAGGCCACTCGCTTGAGTGTGTTTTCCAAAGCGAAGCAAGTCAAGCAAGCTGAAGTGAAGCGTGCCGAAGAATAGCGAAGCGAAGCGAAGCAGAGCGAAGCGAAGCGGAGCGAAGCGAAGCAAAGCGAAGCGAAACGAGCGCTACAGTGGAATCAAGTGAACCCACTAAAGCGAAGCGAAGCGTGCGCTACAAAGAAAAGCCGAAGCGAGTCAACGCGTGTCAATATTAACTTAAAAAGTTTCTCGGGAAAATTATTCCCAAGTGACTCACTACAAATATGACCGCGAAGCGACTCACTTCAGAGCGGCCGCTACAACTTCAAAGCGAAGCGAGCCAATACCTACCAGAAAGCGACAGCACAAATTCCCGCTCCGAATTTGAACTCCAGTCAACAGGAGATCTCCGCATTAATTACGAGATCTCCACGTGTCGAAAGCGGAGAGGAGCAGAGGAGTTGACTGCCAGGCCGACAAAGGCGCCGCTACAGTACTGGGTCGCTCCAGTTACTGTTAAACTTGGAAGTTAGCCAATTTTGGCAAAATGCCAAAACTGCGCGTCTGCAAAAGCTACTGCCTGCGCAAGTACTGTCGAGAGGAGGAGGGACAAGACCACCAACCAAGCAACGGATCTTAGCCAACCCTCCGCCTATAAATAGTGAAGGATGAAGACGTGAAGAAGTAGAACACTACTTGCGCATTCGAGCCTACTGGAAACAAACACTCCCAAGCCTTCGAGCAAATCTTCGAGTCTTTGTTTCAAGTGTTCTCCGAGTTTCCAGTCCATCGGAACTCGTCTTCACAACCTTCACACTTAGATTCTAAGCCCACTTCAAATATCCAAGCTTAGAAGAAGAACTCTACCCATCTTTGCATCTACTGTAAAGAGTTCTTCATTAGTGTGTTCGTCAACCAAAAACCCTAAACTGTTGTCTGTTAGGTTTTTGAGTCGTCGTTAGGTTGTTCAGATCTAAGGCCCTTCTTTCATCGATTGAAGAAGCCTCGATCGTAGAGTTGAGATCCAAGCTTACACTTACATCGTTTGTGTAAAGCTCGATCGAAGCTAGGCTGTAAGGAGAGCCCGTAATCTCCCTGTCTGTCTGACTGAAGCGAGTGAAGCTTCCAGTCTTTGTTAGGTTTGTGTAGTGAACCCGCAATCACTACGTCTGTCGTTTGATCTAGGCAAGTGAAGCCCGATCCCGACCAGGTTTTTGAAGGACCCGTAACCTTCAAGTTCTTGAGTGAAAAGAACAGTTGCCGTCGTGCAACAAAGTGGACGTAGGAGCGTTATCTCCGAACCACTATAAATCTCTGTGTCGTATCTCTCTTACCTTAATCTTTTTACAGTATTCGATTATCCATTGCACGTGCATATAAACAAACTTAACTTGGATTTTCAATTACTTAGGAAAGATTTTAGCTCACCAAATTCCGCACAAAGAGTAAAGTCTCACTCTTGATCAAGCTCTAAGCTTAGGACAAGAGATTCGTGATTGCTTTCGATCTAGCCCTCGGTTAGGTCTTTGCATTTCCAAAGAGCACTTTACTTTATACTCTGAGTTAAGGAATTGAAGTTGAAAAACTTCAAAATACGTATTCACCCCCCCCCCCCCTCTACGTATTTTTCCTATAGCAAACCGGGACCAACACATTTCATTCTTTCACCATGTGAAATTTTATTCCAAGAGCTATAATTATGGATCCCCGGAGGTGCAAAATCCGACGATCCCCGGCGAGCCGAAAAAATGAGATTTCACCCTAGTGGTACCCCTTAGAGTTTTGGTCAAAAACGCCCCGAAAAAAATGAGATTTCGCCCTAGCGGTATATGATGAATTTTGCATCATTCTAGCTCCTATATAGAGGCTAGATTGTACGATTACTCCAGAAAATGAGAAACCGCTTAAGGTGCCCAATTCGGATTCTATTTTCACCCAATAAACAATGTCAAATACCATATTTCGCAAGTCCATATCGTAGCCTTCCGAATGAGCTTTCTAGGGGTTTCAAAATCGGTTCATTCGGATCTAAAACGAGTTAGTTATGGCCAAAACGGTGAAGGCACGACGGAATCTGGGTCGAACGGGGAAGGCAGCAGGCAAAAAGGCCCATATCTCATTCGTTATTGTCCGGATCCATTTAATTCTTTCACGTCATGCAATTTTATTCCAAGAGCTATAATTATGGGCCCCCGGAGGTGCAAAATCCGACGCTCCCCGGCGGGCCGAAAAAATGAGATTTCGCCCTAGTGGTACCCCTTAGAGTACTGGTCAAAAACGCTCCGGAATGAGATCTAAATTTTATTATTCCAAATCATCCCAATGATGTTTTGGATTGGTATCTGATGAATTTTGCATCATTCTAGCTCCTATATAGAGGCTAGATTGTACGATTACTCCGGAAAATGAGAAACCGCTTAAGGTGCCCAATTCGGATTACATTTTCATGCAATAAACACCGTCAAATACAAAATATTGCAAGTCCATATCGTAGCCTTCCGAATGAGCTTTCTAGGGGTTTCAAAATCGGGTCATTCGGATCTAAAACGAGTTAGTTATGGCCAAAACGGTGAGGGCACGACGGAATCTGGGTCGAACGGGGAGGGCAGCAGGCAAAAAGGCCCATATCTCATTCGTTATCGTCCGGATACATTTCATTCTTTCACCATGTGAAATTTTATTCCAAGAGCTATAATTATGGGCCCCCGGAGGAGCAAAATCCGACGATCCCCGGCGGGCCAAAAAAATGAGATTTCGCACTAGTGGTACCCCTTAGAGTTTTGGTCAAAAACGCCCCAGAATGAGATATAAATTTTATTATTCCAAATCATCTCAATGATGATTGGAGAAGTATATGATGAATTTTGCATCATTCTAGCTCCTATATAGAGGATAGATGGTACGATTACTCAGGAAAATGAGAAACCGCTTAAGGTGCCCAATTCGGATTCTATTTTCACCCAATAAACACCGTCAAATACCACATTTCGCAATTCCATATCGTAGCCTTCCAAATGAGCTTTCTAGGGGTTTCAAAATTGGGTCATTCGGATCTAAAACGAGTTAGTTATTGCCAAAATGGTGAGGGCACGACGGAATCTGGGTCGAACGGGGAGGGCAGCAGGCAAAAAGGCCCATATGTCATTCGTTATCGTCCGGATACATTTCATTCTTTCACCATGTGAAATTTTATTCCAAGAGCTATAATTATGGGCCCCCGGAGGTGCAAAATCCGACGATCCCCGGCGGGGCCGAAAAAATGAGATTTCGCCCTAGTGGTACCCCTTAGAGTTTTGGTCAAAAACGTCCCGGAATGAGATCTAAATTTTATTATTCCGGAAAATGAGAAACCGCCTAAGGTGCCCAATTCGGATTCTACTTTCACCCAATAAACACCGTCAAATACCACATTTCGCAAGTCCATATCGTAGCCTTCCGAATGAGCTTTATAGGGGTTTCAAAATCGGGTCATTCGGATCTAAAACGAGTTAGTTATGGCCAAAACGGTGAAGGCAAGACGGAATCTGGGTCGAACGGGGAGGGCAGCAGGCAAAAAGGCCCATATCTCATTCGTTATCGTCCGGAACCATTTAATTCTTTCACGTCATCAAATTTTATTCCAAGAGCTATAATTATGGGCCCCCGGAGGTGCAAAATCCGACGCTCCCCGGCGGGCCGAAAAAATGAGATTTCGCCCTAGTGGTACCCCTTAGAGTTTTGGTCAAAAACGCTCAGGAATGAGATCTAAATTTTATTATTCCAAGTCATCCCAATGATGTTTTAGAGCTGTATCTGATGAATTTTGCATCATTCTAGCTCCTATGTAGAGGCTAGATTGTCCGATTACTTCGGAAAATGAGAAACCGCTTAAGGAGCCGAATTCGGATTCTATTTTCACCTAGTAAACACCGTCAAATTCCAAATTTCGCAAGTCCATATTTTAGCCTTCCGAATGAGCTTTCTAGGGGTTTCAAAATCGGGTCATTCGGATCTATAACGAGTTAGTTATGGCAAAAACGGTGAGGGCACGACGGAATCTGGGTCGAACGGGGAGGGCAGCAGGCAAAAAGGCCCATATCTCATTCGTTATCATCCGGATCCATTTCATTCTTTCACCATGTGAAATTTTATTCCAAGAGCTATAATTATGGATACCCGGAGGTGCAAAATCCGACGATCCCCGGCGGGCCGAAAAAATGAGATTTCGCCCTAGTGGTACCCCTTAGAGTTTTGGTCAAAAACGCCCCGAAAAAAATGAGATTTCGCCCTAGCGGTATATGATGAATTTTGCATCATTCTAGCTCCTATATATAGAGGCTAGATTGTACGATTACTCCGGAAAATGAGAAACCGCTTAAGGTGCCCAATTCGGATTCTATTTTCACCCAATAAACACCGTCAAATACCATATTTTGCAAGTCCATATTGTAGCCTTCCGAATGAGCTTTCTAGGGGTTTCAAATCGGTTCATTCGGATCTAAAACGAGTTAGTTATGGCCAAAACCGTGAAGGCACGACGGAATCTGGGTCGAACGGGGAAGGCAGCAGGCAAAAAGGCCCATATCTCATTCGTTATCGTCCGGATCCATTTAATTCTTTCACGTCATGCAATTTTATTCCAAGAGCTATAACTATGGGCCCCCGGAGGTGCAAAATCCGACGCTCCCCGGCGGGCCGAAAAAATGAGATTTCGCCCTAGTGGTACCCCTTAGAGTTTTGGTCAAAAACGCTCCGGAATGAGATCTAAATTTTATCATTCCAAATCATCTCAATGATGATTTGGAGCGGTATATGATGAATTTTGCATCGTTCTAGCTCCTATATAGAGGCTAGATTGTACGATTACTCCGGAAAATGAGACACCGCTTTAGGTGCCCAATTCGGATTCTATTTAACCCAAGTAAACACCATCAAATACCACATTTCGCAAGTCCATATTGTAGCCTTCCGAATGAGCTTTCTAGGGGTTTCAAAATCGGGTCATTCGGATCTAAAACGAGTTAGTTATGGCCAAAACGGTGAAGGCACGACGGAATCTGGGTCGAACGGGGAGGGCAGCAGGCAAAAAGGCCCATATCTCATTCGTTATCGTCCGGATCCATTTAATTCTTTCACGTCATGCAATTTAATTCCGAGAGCTATAATTATGGGCCCCCGGAGGTGCAAAATCCGACGCTCCCCGACGGGCCGAAAAAAATGAGATTTCGCCCTAGTGGTACCACTAGAGTTTTGGTAAAAAACGCTCCGGAATGAGATCTAAATTTTATTATTCCAAATCATCCCAATGATGTTTTGGAGCGGTATCTGATGAATTTTGCATCATTCTAGCTCCTATATAGAGGCTAGATTGTACGATTACTCCGGAAAATGAGAAACCGCTTAAGGTGCCCAATTCGGATTGTATTTTCACCCAGTAAACACCGTCAAATACCTAATTTCGCAAGTCCATGTTTTATCCTTCCGAATGAGCTTTCTAGGGGTCTCACAATTGGGTCATTCGTATTTAAAACGAGTTAGTTATGGCCAAAACGGTGAGGGCACGACGGAATCTGGGTCGTACGGGGAGGGCAGCAGGCAAAAAAGCCCATATTTCATTCGTTATCGTCCGGATACATTTCATTCTTTCACCCTATGAAATTTTATTCCAAGAGCTATAATTATGGGCCCCCGGAGGTGCAAAATCCGACGATCCCCGGCGGGCCGAAAAAATGAGATTTCGCCCTAGTGGTACCCCTTACAGTTTTTGTCAAAAACACCCCGGAATGAGATCTAAATTTTATTATTCCAAATCATCTCAGTGATGATTTGGAGAGGTATATGATGAATTTTGCATCATTCTAGCTCCTATATAGAGGCTAGATTGTACGATTACTCCGGAAAATGAGAAACCGCTTAAGGTGCCCAATTCGGATTCTACTTTCACCCAATAAACACCGTCAAATACCACATTTCGCAAGTCCATATCGTAGCCGTCCGAATGAGCTTTATAGGGGTTTCAAAATCGGGTCATTCGGATCTAAAACGAGTTAGTTATGGCCAAAACGGTGAAGGCAAGACGGAATCTGGGTCGAACGGGGAGGGCAGCAGGCAAAAAGGCCCATATCTCATTCGTTATCGTCCGGAACCATTTAATTCTTTCACGTCATGAAATTTTATTCCAAGAGCTATAATTATGGGCCCCCGGAGGTGCAAAATCCGACGCTCCCCGGCGGGCCGAAAAAATGAGATTTCGCCCTAGTGGTACCCCTTAGAGTTTTGGTCAAAAACTCTCCGGAATGAGATCTAAATTTTATTATTCCAAGTCATCCCAATGATGTTTTGGAGCTGTATCTGATGAATTTTGCATCATTCTAGCTCCTATATAGAGGCTAGATTGTACGATTACTCCGGAAAATGAGAAAACTCTTAAGGAGCCGAATTCGGATTCTATTTTCACCCAGTAAACACCGTCAAATTCCAAATTTCGCAAGTCCATATTTTAGCCTTCCGAATGAGCTTTCTAGGGGTTTCAAAATCGGGTCATTCGGATCTATAACGAGTTAGTTATGGCAAAAACGGTGAGGGCACGACGGAATCTGGGTCGAACGGGGAGGGCCGCAGGCAAAAAGGCCCATATCTCATTCGTTATCGTCCGGATCCATTTCATTCTTTCACCATGTGAAATTTTATTCCAAGAGCTATAATTATGGATCCCCGGAGGAGCAAAATCCGACGATCCCCGGCGGGCCGAAAAAATGAGATTTCGCCCTAGTGGTACCCCTTAGAGTTTTGGTCAAAAACGCCCCGAAAAAAATGAGATTTCGTCCTAGCGGTATATGATGAATTTTGCATCATTCTAGCTCCTATATATAGAGGCTAGTTTGTACAATTACTCCGGAAAATGAGAAACCGCTTAAGGTGCCCAATTCGGATTCTATTTTCACCCAATAAACACCATCAAATACCATATTTCGCAAGTCCATATTGTAGCCTTCCGAATGAGCTTTCTAGGGGTTTCAAATCGGGTCATTCGGATCTAAAACGAGTTATTTATGGCCAAAACGGTGAAGGCACGACGGAATCTGGGTCGAACGGGGAAGGCAGCAGGCAAAAAGGCCCATATCTCATTCGTTATCGTCCGGATCCATTTAATTCTTTCACGTCATGCAATTTTATTCCAAGAGCTATAATTATGGGCCCCCGGAGGTGCAAAATCCGACGCTCCCCGGCGGGCCGAAAAAATGAGATTTCGCCCTAGTGGTACCCCTTAGAGTTTTGGTCAAAAACGCCCCGGAATGAGATCTAAATTTTATTATTCCAAATCATATATGATGAATTTTGCATCATTCTAGCTCCTATATAGAGGCTAGATTGTACGATTACTCCGGAAAATGAGAAACCGCCTAAGGTGCCCAATTCGGATTCTACTTTCCCAATAAACACCGTCAAATACCACATTTCGCAAGTCCATATCGTAGCCTTCCGAATGAGCTTTATAGGGGTTTCAAAATTGGGTCATTCGGATCTAAAACGAGTTAGTTATGGCCAAAACGGTGAAGGCAAGACGGAATCTGGGTCGAACGGGGAGGGCAGCAGGCAAAAAGGCCCATATCTCATTCGTTATCGTCCGGAACCATTTCATTCTTTCACGTCATGAAATTTTATTCCAAGAGCTATAATTATGGGCCCCCGGAGGTGCAAAATCCGACGCTCCCCGGCGGGCCGAAAAAATGAGATTTCGCCCTAGTGGTACCCCTTAGAGTTTTGGTCAAAAACGCTCAGGAATGAGATCTAAATTTTATTATTCCAAGTCAACCCAATGATGTTTTAGAGCTGTATCTGATGAATTTTGCATCATTCTAGCTCCTATATAGAGGCTAGATTGTACGATTACTTCGGAAAATGATAAACCGCTTAAGGAGCCGAATTCGGATTCTATTTTCACCTAGTAAACACCGTCAAATTCCAAATTTCGCAAGTCCATATTTTAGCCTTCCGAATGAGCTTTCTAGGGGTTTCAAAATCGGGTCATTCGGATCTATAACGAGTTAGTTATGGCAAAAAGGGTGAGGGCACGACGGAATCTGGGTCGAACGGGGAGGGCAGCAGGCAAAAAGGCCCATATCTCATTCGTTATCGTCCGGATCCATTTCATTCTTTCACCATGTGAAATTTTATTCCAAGAGCTATAATTATGGATCCCCGGAGGTGCAAAATCCGACGATCCCCGGCGGGCCGAAAAAAATGAGATTTTGCCCTAGTGGTACCCCTTAGAGTTTTGGTCAAAAACGCCCCGAAAAAAATGAGATTTCGCCCTAGCGGTATATGATGAATTTTGCATCATTCTAGCTCCTATATATAGAGGCTAGATTGTACGATTACTCCGGAAAATGAGAAACCGCTTAAGGTGCCCAATTCGGATTCTATTTTCACCCAATAAACACCGTCAAATACCATATTTCGCAAGTCCATATTGTAGCCTTCCGAATGAGCTTTCTAGGGGTTTCAAATCGGTTCATTCGGATCTAAAAAGAGTTAGTTATGGCCAAAACGGTGAAGGCACGACGGAATCTGGGTCGAACGGGGAAGGCAGCAGGCAAAAAGGCCCATATCTCATTCGTTATCGTCCGGATCCATTTAATTCTTTCACGTCATGCAATTTTATTCCAAGAGCTATAATTATGGGCCCCCGGAGGTGCAAAATCCGACGCTCCCCAGCGGGCCGAAAAAATGAGATTTCGCCCTAGTAGTACCCCTTAGAGTTTTGGTCAAAAACGCCCCGGAATGAGATCTAAATTTTATTATTCCAAATCATCTCAATGATGATTTGGAGCGGTATATGATGAATTTTGCATCATTCTAGCTCCTATATAGAGGCTAGATTGTACGATTACTCCGGAAAATGAGAAACCGCTTTAGGTGCCCAATTCGGATTCTATTTTAACCAAATAAACACCATCAAATACCACATTTCGCAAGTCCATATTGTAGCCTTCCGAATGAGCTTTCTAGGGGTTTCAAAATCGGGTTCATTCGGATCTAAAACGAGTTAGTTATGGCCAAAACGGTGAAGGCACGACGGAATCTGGGTCGAACGGGGAGGGCAGCAGGCATAAAGGCCCATATCTCATTCGTTATCGTCCGGATCCATTTAATTCTTTCACGTCATGCAATTTAATTCCGAGAGCTATAATTATGGGCCCCCGGAGGTGCAAAATCCGACGCTCCCCGACGGGCCGAAAAAAATGAGATTTCGCCCTAGTGGTACCACTAGAGTTTTGGTCAAAAACGCTCCGGAATGAGATCTAAATTTTATTATTCCAAATCATCCCAATGATGTTTTGGAGCGGTATCTGATGAATTTTGCATCATTCTAGCTCCTATATAGAGGCTAGGTTGTACGATTACTCCGGAAAATGAGAAACCGCTTAAGGTGCCCAATTCGGATTGTATTTTCACCCAGTAAACACCGTCAAATACCTAATTTCGCAAGTCCATGTTTTAGCCTTCCGAATGAGTTTTCTAGGGGTTTCACAATTGGGTCATTCGTATTTAAAACGAGTTAGTTATGGCCAAAACGGTGAGGGCACGACGGAATCTGGGTCGTACGGGGAGGGCAGCAGGCAAAAAAGCCCATATTTCATTCGTTATCGTCCGAATACATTTCATTCTTTCACCCTATGAAATTTTATTCCAAGAGCTATAATTATGGGCCCCCGGAGGTGCAAAATCCGACGATCCCCGGCGGGCCGAAAAAATGAGATTTCGCCCTAGTGGTAGCCCTTAGAGTTTTGGTCAAAAACACCCCGGAATGAGATCTAAATTTTATTATTCCAAATCATCTCAGTGATGATTTGGAGCGGTATATGATGAATTTTGCATCATTCTAGCTCCTATATAGAGGCTAGATTGTACGATTACTCCGGAAAATGAGAAACCGCTTAAGGTGCCCAATTCGGATTCTACTTTCACCCAATAAACACCGTCAAATACCACATTTCGCATGTCCATATCGTAGCCTTCCGAATGAGCTTTATAGGGGTTTCAAAATCGGGTCATTCGGATCTAAAACGAGTTAGTTATGGCCAAAACGGTGAAGGCAAGACGGAATCTGGGTCGAACGGGGAGGGCAGCAGGCAAAAATGCCCATATCTCATTCGTTATCGTCCGGAACCATTTAATTCTTTCACGTCATGAAATTTTATTCCAAGAGCTATAATTATGGGCCCCCGGAGGTGCAAAATCCGACGCTCCCCGGCGGGCCGAAAAAATGAGATTTCGCCCTAGTGGTACCCCTTAGAGTTTTGGTCAAAAACTCTCCGGAATGAGATCTAAATTTTATTATTCCAAGTCATCCCAATGATGTTTTGGAGCTGTATCTGATGAATTTTGCATCATTCTAGCTCCTATATAGAGGCTAGATTGTACGATTACTCCGGAAAATGAGAAACCGCTTAAGGAGCCAAATTCGGATTCTATTTTCACCCAGTAAACATCGTCAAATTCCAAATTTCGCAAGTCCATATTTTAGCCTTCCGAATGAGCTTTCTAGGGGTTTCAAAATCGGGTCATTCGGATCTATAACGAGTTAGTTATGGCAAAAACGGTGAGGGCACGACGGAATCTGGGTCGAACGGGGAGGGCAGCAGGCAAAAAGGCCTATATCTCATTCGTTATCGTCCGGATCCATTTCATTCTTTCACCATGTGAAATTTTATTCCAAGAGCTATAATTATGGATCCCCGGAGGTGCAAAATCCGACGATCCCCGGCGGGCCGAAAAAATGAGATTTCGCCCTAGTGGTACCCCTTAGAGTTTTGGTCAAAAACGCCCCGAAAAAAATGAGATTTCGTCCTAGCGGTATATGATGAATTTTGCATCATTCTAGCTCCTATATATAGAGGCTAGATTGTACGATTACTCCGGAAAATGAGAAACCGCTTAATGTGCCCAATTCGGATTCTATTTTCACCCAATAAACACCATCAAATACCATATTTCGCAAGTCCATATTGTAGCCTTCCGAATGAGCTTTCTAGGGGTTTCAAATCGGTTCATTCGGATCTAAAACGAGTTAGTTATGGCCAAAACGGTGAAGGCACGACGGAATCTGGGTCGAACGGGGAAGGCAGCAGGCAAAAAGGCCCATATCTCATTCGTTATCGTCCGGATCCATTTAATTCTTTCACGTCATGCAATTTTATTCCAAGAGCTATAATTATGGGCCCCCGGAGGTGCAAAATCCGACGATCCCCGGCGGGCCGAAAAAATGAGATTTCGCCCTAGTGGTACCCCTTAGAGTTTTGGTCAAAAACGCCCCGGAATGAGATCTAAATTTTATTATTCCAAATCATATATGATGAATTTTGCATCATTCTAGCTCCTATATAGAGGCTAGATTGTACGATTACTCCGGAAAATGAGAAACCGCCTAAGGTGCCCAATTCGGATTCTACTTTCCCAATAAACACCGTCAAATACCACATTTCGCAAGTCCATATCGTAGCCTTCCGAATGAGCTTTATAGGGGTTTCAAAATTGGGTCATTCGGATCTAAAACGAGTTAGTTATGGCCAAAACGGTGAAGGCAAGACGGAATCTGGGTCGAACGGGGAGGGCAGCAGGCAAAAAGGCCCATATCTCATTCGTTATCGTCCGGAACCATTTCATTCTTTCACGTCATGAAATTTTATTCCAAGAGCTATAATTATGGGCCCCCGGAGGTGCAAAATCCGACGCTCCCCGGCGGGCCGAAAAAATGAGATTTCGCCCTAGTGGTACCCCTTAGAGTTTTGGTCAAAAACGCTCAGGAATGAGATCTAAATTTTATTATTGCAAGTCAACCCAATGATGTTTTAGAGCTGTATCTGATGAATTTTGCATCATTCTAGCTCCTATATAGAGGCTAGATTGTACGATTACTTCGGAAAATGATAAACCGCTTAAGGAGCCAAATTCGGATTCTATTTTCACCTAGTAAACACCGTCAAATTCCAAATTTCGCAAGTCCATATTTTAGCCTTCCGAATGAGCTTTCTAGGGGTTTCAAAATCGGGTCATTCGGATCTATAACGAGTTAGTTATGGCAAAAAGGGTGAGGGCACGACGGAATCTGGGTCGAACGGGGAGGGCAGCAGGCAAAAAGGCCCATATCTCATTCGTTATCATCCGGATCCATTTCATTCTTTCACCATGTGAAATTTTATTCCAAGAGCTATAATTATGGATCCCCAGAGGTGCAAAATCCGACGATCCCCGGCGGGCCGAAAAAAATGAGATTTCGCCCTAGTGGTACCCCTTAGAGTTTTGGTCAAAAACGCCCCGAAAAAAATGAGATTTCGCCCTAGCGGTATATGATGAATTTTGCATCATTCTAGCTCCTATATATAGAGGCTAGATTGTACGATTACTCCGGAAAATGAGAAACCGCTTAAGGTGCCCAATTCGGATTCTATTTTCACCCAATAAACACCGTCAAATACCATATTTCGCAAGTCCATATTGTAGCCTTCCGAATGAGCTTTCTAGGGGTTTCAAATCGGTTCATTCGGATCTAAAACGAGTTAGTTATGGCCAAAACGGTGAAGGCACGACGTAATCTGGGTCGAACGGGGAAGGCAGCAGGCAAAAAGGCCCATATCTCATTCGTTATCGTCCGGATCCATTTAATTCTTTCACGTCATGCAATTTTATTCCAAGAGCTATAATTATGGGCCCCCGGAGGTGCAAAATCTGACGCTCCCCGGCGGGCCGAAAAAATGAGATTTCGCCCTAGTGGTACCCCTTAGAGTTTTGGTCAAAAACGCCCCGGAATGAGATCTAAATTTTATTATTCCAAATCATCTCAATGATGATTTGGAGCGGTATATGATGAATTTTGCATCATTCTAGCTCCTATATAGAGGCTAGATTGTACGATTACTCCGGAAAATGAGAAACCGCTTTAGGTGCCCAATTCGGATTCTATTTTAACCAAATAAACACCATCAAATACCACATTTCGCAAGTCCATATTGTAGCCTTCCGAATGAGGTTTCTAGGGGTTTCAAAATCGGGTTCATTCGGATCTAAAACGAGTTAGTTATGGCCAAAACGGTGAAGGCACGACGGAATCTGGGTCGAACGGGGAGGGCAGCAGGCAAAAAGGCCCATATCTCATTCGTTATCGTCCGGATCCATTTAATTCTTTCACGTCATGCAATTTAATTCCGAGAGCTATAATTATGGGCCCCCGGAGGTGCAAAATCCGACGCTCCCCGACGGGCCGAAAAAAATGAGATTTCGCCCTAGTGGTACCACTAGAGTTTTGGTCAAAAACGCTCCGGAATGAGATCTAAATTTTATTATTCCAAATCATCCCAATGATGTTTTGGAGCGGTATCTGATGAATTTTGCATCATTCTAGCTCCTATATAGAGGCTAGATTGTACGATTACTCCGGAAAATGAGAAACCGCTTAAGGTGCCCAATTCGGATTGTATTTTCACCCAGTAAACACCGTCAAATACCTAATTTCGCAAGTCCATGTTTTAGCCTTCCGAATGAGTTTTCTAGGGGTTTCACAATTGGGTCATTCGTATTTAAAACGAGTTAGTTATGGCCAAAACGGTGAGGGCACGACGGAATCTGGGTCGTACGGGGAGGGCAGCAGGCAAAAAAGCCCATATTTCATTCGTTATCGTCCGGATACATTTCATTCTTTCACCCTATGAAATTTTATTCCAAGAGCTATAATTATGGGCCCCCGGAGGTGCAAAATCCGACGATCCCCGGCGGGCCGAAAAAATGAGATTTCGCCCTAGTGGTACCCCTTAGAGTTTTGGTCAAAAACACCCCGGAATGAGATCTAAATTTTATTATTCCAAATCATCTCCGTGATGATTTGGAGCGGTATATGATGAATTTTGCATCATTCTAGCTCCTATATAGAGGCTAGATTGTACGATTACTCCGGAAAATGAGAAACCGCTTAAGGTGCCCAATTCGGATTCTACTTTCACCCAATAAACACCGTCAAATACCACATTTCGCAAGTCCATATCGTAGCCTTCCGAATGAGCTTTATAGGGGTTTCAAAATCGGGTCATTCGGATCTACAACGAGTTAGTTATGGCCAAAACGGTGAAGGCAAGACGGAATCTGGGTCGAACGGTGAGGGCAGCAGGCAAAAAGGCCCATATCTCATTCGTTATCGTCCGGAACCATTTAATTCTTTCACGTCATGAAATTTTATTCCAAGAGCTATAATTATGGGCCCCCGGAGGTGCAAAATCCGACGCTCCCCGGCGGGCTGAAAAAATGAGATTTCGCCCTAGTGGTACCCCTTAGAGTTTTGGTCAAAAACTCTCCGGAATGAGATCTAAATTTTATTATTCCAAGTCATCCCAATGATGTTTTGGAGCTGTATCTGATGAATTTTGCATCATTCTAGCTCCTATATAGAGGCTAGATTGTACGATTACTCCGGAAAATGAGAAACCGCTTAAGGAGCCGAATTCGGATTCTATTTTCACCCTGTAAACACCGTCAAATTCCAAATTTCGCATATCCATATTTTAGCCTTCCGAATGAGCTTTCTAGGGGTTTCAAAATCGGGTCATTCGGATCTATAACGAGTTAGTTATGGCAAAAACGGTGAGGGCACGACGGAATCTGGGTCGAACGGGGAGGGCAGCAGGCAAAAAGGCCCATATCTCATTCGTTATCGTCTGGATCCATTTAATTCTTTCACCATGTGAAATTTTATTCCAAGAGCTATAATT
Organism: Thymus mandschuricus; assembly: GCA_029379335.1. NCBI lineage: Eukaryota > Viridiplantae > Streptophyta > Magnoliopsida > Lamiales > Lamiaceae > Thymus > Thymus mandschuricus. The sequence goes on from CM057073.1 coordinate 4,931,235, forward strand.
ATGGATCATCGGAGGTGTAAAATCCGACGATCCCCGGCGGGCCGAAAAAATGAGATTTCGCCCTAGTGGTACCCCTTAGAGTTTTGGTCAAAAACGCCCCGAAAAAAATGAGATTTCGCCCTAGCGGTATATGATGAATTTTGCATCATTCTAGCTCCTATATATAGAGGCTAGATTGTACGATTACTCCGGAAAATGAGAAACCGCTTAAGGTGCCCAATTTGGATTCTATTTTCACCCAGTAAACACCGTCAAATACCAAATTTCGCAAGTCCATGTTTTAGCCTTCCGAATGAGCTTTCTAGGGGTTTCACAATTGGGTCATTCGGATTTAAAACGAGTTAGTTATGGCCAAAACGGTGAGGGCACGACGGAATCTGGGTCGTACGGGGAGAGCAGCAGGCAAAAAGGCCCATATTTCATTCGTTATCATCCGGATACATTTCATTCTTTCACCCTATGAAATTTTATTCCAAGAGCTATAATTATGGGCCCCCGGAGGTGCAAAATCCGACGTTCCCCGGCGGGCTGAAAAAATGAGATTTCGCCCTAGTGGTACCCCTTAGAGTTTTGGTCAAAACGCTCCGGAATGAGATCTAAATTTTATTATTCCAAATCATCCCAATGATGTTTTGGAGCGGTATCTGATGAATTTTGCTTCATTCTAGCTCCCATATAGAGGCTAGATTGTACGATTACTCCGTAAAATGAGAAACCGCTTAAGGTGCCCAATTCGGATTCTATTTTCACCCAATAAACACCGTCAAATACCACATTTCGCAATTCCATATTGTAGCCTTCCGAATGAGCTTTCTAGGGGTTTCAAAATCGGGTCATTCGGATCTAAAACGTGTTAGTTATGGCCAAAACGGTGAAAGCAAGATGGAATCTGGGTCGAACGGGGAGGGCAGCAGGCAAAAAGGCCCATATCTCATTCGTTATCGTCTAGATACATTTCATTCTTTCACCATGTGCAATTTTATTCCAAGAGCTATAATTATGGGCCCCCGTAGGTGCAAAATCCGACGATCCCCGGCGGGCCGAAAAAATGAGATTTCGCCCTAGTGGTAGGTACCCCTTAGAGTTTTGGTCACAAACGCACCGGAATGAGATCTAAATTTTATTATTCGAAATCATCTCAGTGATGTTTTGGAGCATTATATGATTAATTTTGCATCGTTCTAGCTCCTATATAGAGGCTAGATTGTACGATTACTCCGAAAAATGAGAAATCGCTTAAGGTGCCCAATTCGGATTCTATTTTCACCCTATAAACACCGTCAAATACAAAATTTCACAAGTCCATATCGTTGCCTTCCGAATGGTCTTTCTAGGGCTTTCAAAATCGGGTCATTCGGAACTAAAAAAGTTAGTTATGGCCAAAACGGTGAGGGCACGACGGAATTTGGGTCGAACAGGGAGGGCAACAGGCAAAAAGGCCCATATCTCATTCATTATCGTCCGGATCCATTTCATTCTTTCACCATGTGAAATTTTATTCCAAGATCTATAATTATGGGCCCCCGGAGGTGCAAAATCCGACGATCCGTGGCGGGCCAAAAAAATGAGATTTCGCCCTAGTGGTACCCCTTTGAGTTTTGGTCAAAAACGCTCCGGAATGAGATCTAAATTTTATTATTCCAAATCATCCCAGAGATGTTTTGGAGCGGTATATGATGAATTTTTCATCATTCAAGCTCCTCTATAGAGGCTAGATTGTACGATTACTCTGGAAAATGAGAAACCGCTTAAGGTGCCCAATTCGGATTCTATTTTCGCTCAGTAAACACCATCAAATGCCAAATTTCGCAAGTCCATATTGTAGCCTTCCGAATGAGCTTTCTAGGGGTTTCAAAATCCGGTCATTCGGTTCTAAAACGAGTTAGTTATGGCCAAAACGGTGAGGGCACGACGGAATCTGTGTCGAACGGGGAGGGCAGCAGGCAAAAAGGCCCATATCTCATTCGTTATCGTCCGGATCCATTTAATTCATTCACGTCATGAAATTTTATTCCAAGAGCTATAATTATGGGCCCCCGGAGGTGCAAAATCCAACGCTCCCCAGCGGGCTGAAAAAATGAGATTTCGCCCTAGTGGTACCCCTTAGAGTTTTGGTCGAAAACGCTCCGGAATGAGATCTAAATTTTATTATTCCAAATCTTCCCAATGATGTTTTGGAGTGGTATCTGATGAATTTTGCATTATTCTAGCTCCTATATAGAGGCTATATTGTACGATTACTCCAAAAAATGATAAACCGCTTAAGGTGCCCAATTCGGATTCTATTTTCACCTAGTAAACACCGTCAAATGCCAAATTTCGCAAGTCCATATTGTAGCCTTCCGAATGAGCTTTCTAGGGGTTTCAAAATCGGGTCATTCGGATCTGAAACCAGTTAGTTATGGCCAAAACGGTGAGGGCACGACGGAATCTGGGTCGAACGGGGAGGGCAGCAGGCAAAAAGGCCCATATCTCATTCGTTATTGTCCGGATCCATTTAATTTTCACGTCATGCAATTTTATTCCAAGAGCTATAATTATGGGCCCCCGGAGGTGCAAAATCCGATGCTCCCCGGCGGGCCGAAAAAATGAGATTTCGCCCTAGTGGTACCCCTTAGAGTTTTGGTCAAAAACGCTCCGGAATGAGATCTAAATTTTATTATTCCAAATCTTCCCAATGATGTTTTGGAGTGGTATCTGATGAATTTTGCATCATTCTAGCTCCTATATAGAGGCTAGATTGTACGATTACTCCGAAAAATGAGAAACCGCTTAAGGTGCCCAATCCGGATTCTATTTTCACCCAGTAAACACCGTCAAATACCACATTTCGCAAGTCCATATTGTATCCTTCCAAATGAGCTTTATAGGGGTTTCTAAATCGGGTCATTCGGATCTAAAACGAGTTAGTTATGGTCAAAACGGTGAGGGCACGACAAAATCTGGGTCGAACGGGGAGGGCTGCCGGCAAAAAGGCCATATCGCATTCTTTATCGTCCGGATACATTTCATTCTTTCACCATGTGCAATTTTATTCCAAGAGCTATAATTATGGACCTCCGGAGGTGCAAATTTCGACGATCCCCGGCGGGCCGAAAAAATGAGATTTCGCCATAGTGGTACCCCCTTAGAGTTTTGGTCAAAAACGCACCGGAATGAGATCTAAATTTAATTATTCCAAATCATACCAGTGATGTTTTGGAGCAGTATATGATGAATTTTGCATCATTCTAGCTCCTATATAGAGGCTAGATTGTACGATTACTCCGGAAAATGAGAAACCTCTTAAGGTGCCCAATTCAGATTCTATTTTCACGTAGTAAACACCGTCAAATACCAAATTTCACTAGTCCATATCGTAGCCATCCGAATGAGCTTTCTAGGGCTTTCAAATTCGGGTCATTCGGATCTAAAACGAGTTAGTTATGGCCATAACGGTGAGGGCACGACGGAATCTGGGTCGAACAGGGAGGGCAGCAGGCAAAAAGGCCCAAATCTCTTTCATTATCGTCCGGATCCATTTCATTCTTTCACCATGTGCAATTTTATTTCAAGAGCTATAATTATGGGCCCCCGGAGGTGCAAAATCCGACTATCCCCGGCAGGCCGAAAAAATGAGATTTCGCCCTAGTGGTCCCCCTTAGAGTTTTGATCAAAAACGCACCGGAATGAGATCTAAATTTTATTATTCCAAATCATCCCAGTGATGTTTTGGAGCGGTATATGATGAATTTTGCATCATTCTAGCTCCTATATAGAGGCTAGATTGTACGATTACTCCGGAAAATGAGAAACCTCTTAAGGTGTCCAATTCAGATTCTATTTTCACCTAGTAAACACCGTCAAATTCCAAATTTCACAAGTCCAAATCGTAGCCTTCCGAATGAGCTTTCTAGGGCTTTCAAAATTGGGACATTCGGATCTATAACGAGTTAGTTATGGCCAAAACGGTGAGGGCACGACGGAATCTGGGTCGAACAGGGAGGGCAGCAGGCAAAAAGTCCCATATCTCATTCATTATTGTCCGGATCCATTTCATTCTTTCACCATGTTCAATTTTATTCCAAGAGCTATAATTATGCCCCCCCAGAGGTGCAAAATCCGACGATCCCCGGCGGGCTGAAAAAATGAGATTTCGCCCTAGTGGTACCCCTTAGAGTTTTCGTCAAAAACGCTCCGGAATGAGATCTAAATTTTATTAATCCAAATCATCCCAGTGATGTTTTGGAGCGGTATATGATGAATTTTGCATCATTCTAACTCCTATATAGAGGCTAGATTGTACGATTACTCCGGAAAATGAGAAACCGCTTAAGGTGCCCAATTCGGATTCTATTTTCACCCAGTAAATACCGTCAAATACCAAATTTCGTAAGTCCATATTTTAGCCTTCCGAATGAGCTTTCTAGGGGTTTGAAAATTGGGTCATTCGGATCTAAAACGAGTTAGTAATGGCCAAAACGGTGAGGGTACGACGGAATCTGGGTCGAACGGGGAGGGCAGCAGGCAAAAAGGCCCATATCTCATTCGTTATCGTCCGGATCCATTTCATTCGTTCACCCTGTGAAATTTATTCCAAGAGCTATAATTGTGGGCCCCCGGAGGTGCAAAATCCGACGATCCCCGGCGGGCCGAAAAAATGAGATTTCACCCTAGTGGTACCCCATAGAGTTTTGGTCAAAAACGCTCCGGAATGAGATCTAAATTCTATTATTCCAAATCATCCCAATGATGTTTTGGAGCAGTATCTGATGAATTTTGCATCATTCTAGCTCCTATATAGAGGCTAGATTGTATGATTGCTCCGGAAAATGATAAACCGCTTAAGGTGCCCAATTCGGATTCTAGTTTCACCCAATAAACACCGTCAAATACCACATTTCGCAATTCCATATTGTAGCCTTCCGAATGAGCTTTCTAGGGGTTTCAAAATCGGGTCATTCGGATCTAAAACGAGTTAGTTATGGCCAAAACATTGAAGGCACGAGGGAATCTGGGTCGAAAGGGGAGGGCAGCAGGCAAAAAGGCCCATATCTCATTCGTTATCGTCCGGATCCATTTAATTCTTTCACGTCATACAATTTTATTCCAAGAGCTATAATTATGGGCCCCCGGAGGTGCAAAATCCGACGCTCCCCGGCGGGCCGAAAAAATGAGATTTCGCCCTAGTGGTACCCCTTAGAGTTTTGGTAAAAAACGCTCCGGATGAGATCTAAATTTTATTATTCCAAATCATCCCAATGGTGTTTTGGAGAGGTATCTGTAGCTCCTATATAGAGGCTAGATTGTACGATTACTCCGGAAAATGAGAAACCGCTTAAGGTGCCCAATTCGGATTCTATTTTCACCCAGTAAACACCGTCAAATACCAAATTTCAAAATTCCATATTTTAGCCTTCCGAATGAGCTTTCTAGGGGTTTCAAAATCGGGTCATTCGGACCTAAAACGTGTTAGTTATGGCCAAAACGGTGAGGGCACGACGAAATCTGGGTCGAACGGGGAGGGCAGCAGGCAAAAAGGCCCATATCTCATTCGTTATCGTCCGGATCCATTTAATTCTTTCACGTCATGCTATTTTATTCCAAGAGCTATAATTATGGGCCCCCGAAGGTGCAAAATCCGACGCTCCCCGACGGGCCGAAAAAATGAGATTTCGCCCTAGTGGTACCCCTTAGAGTTTTGGTCAAAAAAGCTCCGGAATGAGATCTAAATTTTATTATTCCAAATCATCCCAATGATTTTTTGGAGCGGTATCTGATGAATTTTGCATCATTCTAGCTCCTATATAGAGGCTAGATTGTACGATTACCCCGGAAAATGAGAAACCACTTAAGGTGCCCAATTCGGATTCTATTTTCACCCAGTAAACACCGTCAAATACCAAATTTCGCATGCCCATGTTGTATCCTTCCGACTGAGCTTTCTAGGGGTTTCAAAATCGGGTCATTCGGATCTAAAAGGAGTTAGTTATGGCCAAAACGGTGAGGGCACGACGGAATCTGGGTCGAACGGGGAGGGCAGCAGGCAAAAAGGCCCATATCTCATTCGTTATCGTCCGGATCCATTTCATTCTTTCACCATGTGAAATTTTATTCCAAGAGCTATAATTATGGGCACCCGGAGGTGCAAAATCCGACGATCCCCGGCGGGCCGAAAAAATGAGATTTCGCCCTAGTGGTACCCATTAGAGTTTTGGTCAAAAACGCCCCGGAATGAGATCTAAATTTTATTATTCCAAATCATCTCAATGATGATTTGGAGCGGTATATGATGAATTTTGCATCATTCTAGCACCTATATAGAGGCTAGATTGTACGATTACTCCGGAAAATGAGAAACCGCTTTAGGTGCCCAATTCGGATTATATTATAACCAAATAAACACCATCAAATACCACATTTCGCAAGTCCATATTGTAGCCTTCCGAATGAGCTTTCTAGGGGTTTCAAAATCGGGTCATTCGGATCTAAAACGAGTTAGTTATGGCCAAAACGGTGAAGGCACGACGGAATCTGGGTCGAACGGGGAGGGCAGCAGGCAAAAAGGCCCATATCTCATTCGTTATCGTCTGGATCCATTTAATTCTTTCACGTCATGCAATTTTATTCCGAGAGCTATAATTATGGGCCCCCGGAGGTACAAAATCCGACGTTCCCCGATGGGCCGAAAAAATGAGATTTCGCCCTAGTGGTACCACTAGAGTTTTTGTCAAAAACGCTCCGGAATGAGATCTAAATTTTATTATTCCAAATCATCCCAATGATGTTTTGTAGCGGTATCTGATGAATTTTGCATCATTCTAGCTCCTATATAGAGGCTAGATTGTACGATTACTCCGGAAAATGAAAAACCGCTTAAGGTGCCCAATTCGGATTCTATTTTCACCCAGTAAACACTGTCAAATACCAAATTTCGTAAGTCCATGTTTTAGCCTTCCGAATGAGCTTTCTAGGGGTTTCAAAATTGGGTCATTCGGATTTAAAACGAGGTAGTTATGGCCAAAACGGTGAGGGCGCGACGGAATCTGGGTTGAACGGGGAGGGCAGCAGGCAAAAAGGCCCATATTTCATTCGTTATCGTCCGGATACATTTCATTCTTTCACCCTATGAAATTTTATTCCAAAAGCTATAATTATGGGCCCCCGGAGGTGCAAAATCCGACGTTCCCCGGCTGGCCGAAAAAATGAGATTTCGCCCTAGTGGTACCCCTTAGAGTTTTGGTCAAAAATGCACCGGAATGAGATCTAAATTTTATTATACCAGTTCATCTCAATGATGATTTGGAGCGGATATGATGAATTTTGCATCATTCTAGCTCCTATATAGAGGCTAGATGGTACGATTACTCAGGAAAATGAGAAACCGCTTAAGGTGCCCAATTCAGATTCTATTTTCACCCAATAAACACCGTCAAATACCACATTTCGCAATTCCATATTGTAGCCTTCCGAATGAGCTTTCTAGGGGTTTCAAAATCGGGTCATTCGGATCTAAAACGTGTTAGTTATGGCCAAAACGGTGAAGGCACGCGGAATCTGGGTCGAACGGGGAGGGCAGCAGGCAAAAAGCCCATATCTCATTCGTTATCGTCCGGATACATTTCATTCTTTCACCATGTGCAATTTTATTCCAAGAGCTATAATTATGGGCCCCCGTAGGTGCAAAATCCGACGATCCCCGGCGGGCCGAAAAAATGAGATTTCTCCCTAGTGGTAGGTACCCCTTAGAGTTTTGGTCAAAAACGCACCGGAATGAGATCTAAATTTTATTATTCGAAATCATCTCAGTGATGTTTTGGAGCATTATATGATGAATTTTGCATCATTCTAGCTCCTATATAGAGGCTAGATTGTACGATTACTCCGAAAAATGAGAAATCGCTTAAGGTGCCAAATTCGGATTCTATTTTCACTCTATAAACACCGTCAAATACAAAATTTCACAAGTCCATATCGTAGCCTTCCGAATGGTCTTTCTAGGGCTTTCAAAATCGGGTCATTCAGATCTAAAACGAGTTAGTTATGGCCAAAACGGTGAGGGCACGACGGAATTTGGGTCGAACAGGGAGGGCAACAGGCAAAAAGGCCCATATCTCATTCATTATCGTCCGGATCCATTTCATTCTTTCACCATGTGAAATTTTATTCCAAGATCTATAATTATGGGCCCCCGGAGGTGCAAAATCCGACGATCCCTGGCGGGCCAAAAAAATGAGATTTCGCCCTAGTGGTACCCCTTAGAGTTTTGGTCAAAAACGCTCCGGAATGAGATCTAAATATAATTATTCCAAATCATCCCAGAGATGTTTTGGAGCGGTATATGATGAATTTTTCATCATTCTAGCTCCTATATAGAGGCTAGATTGTACGATTACTCCGGAAAATGAGAAACCGCTTAAGGTGCCCAATTCGTATTCTATTTTCGCCCAGTAAACACCATCAAATGCCAAATTTCGCAAGTCCATATTGTAGCCTTCCGAATGAGCTTTCTAGGGGTTTCAAAATTCGGTCATTCGGTTCTAAAACGAGTTAGTTATGGCCAAAACGGTGAGGGCACGACGGAATCTGTGTCGAACGGGGAGGGCAGCAAGCAAAAAGGCCCATTTCTCATTCGTTATCGTCCGGATCCATTTAATTCATTCACGTCATGAAATTTTATTCCAAGAGCTATAATTATGGGCCCCCGGAGGCACAAAATCCAACGCTCCCCGGCGGGCTGAAAAAATGAGATTTCGCCCTAGTGGTACCCCTTAGAGTTTTGGTCGAAAACGCTCCGGAATGAGATCTAAAATTTATTATTCCTAATCTTCCCAATGATGTTTTGGAGCGGTATATGATGAATTTTGCATCATTCTAGCTCCTATATAGAGGCTATATTGTACGATTACTACGGAAAATGAGAAACCGCTTAAGGTGCCCAATTCGGATTCTGTTTTCACCTAGTAAACTCCGTCAAATGCCAAATTTCACAAGTCCATATCGTAGCCTTCCGAATGGTCTTTCTAGGGCTTTCAAAATCGGGTCATTCGGATCTAAAACGAGTTAGTTATGGCCAAAACGGTGAAGGCACGACGGAATCTGGGTCGAACGGGGAGGGCAGCAGGCAAAAAGGCCCATATCTCATTCGTTATCGTCCGGATACATTTCATTCTTTCACCATGTGAAATTTTATTCCAAGAGCTATAATTATGGGCCCCCGTAGGTGCAAAATCCGACGATCCCCGGCGGGCCGAAAAAATGAGATTTCGCCCTAGTGGTAGGTACCCCTTAGAGTTTTGGTCAAAAACGCACCGGAATGAGATCTAAATTTGTTGGTCCCGGTTTGCTATAGGAAAAATACGTAGAGGGGGGGGGGGGGGGTGAATACGTATTTTGAAGTTTTTCAACTTCAATTCCTTAACTCAGAGTATAAAGTAAAGAGCTCTTTGGAAATACTAAGACCTAGCCGAGGGCTAGATCGAAAGCAATCACGAATCTCTTGACCTAAGCTTAGAGCTTGATCAAGAGTGAGACTTTACTCTTTGTGCGGAATTTGGTGAGCTAAAATCTTTCCTAAGTAATTGAAAATCCAAGTTAAGTTTGTTTATATGCACGTGCAATGGATAATCGAATACTGTAAAAAGATTAAGGTAAGAGAGGTACGACACAGAGATTTATAGTGGTTCGGAGATAACGCTCCTACGTCCACTTTGTTGCACGACGGCAACTGTTCTTTTCACTCAAGAACTTGAAGGTTACGGGTCCTTCAAAAACCTGGTCGGGATCGGGCTTCACTTGCCTAGATCAAACGACAGACGTAGTGATTGCGGGTTCACTACACAAACCTAACAAAGACTGGAAGCTTCACTTGCTTCAGTCAGACAGACAGGGAGATTACGGGCTCTCCTTACAGCCTAGCTTCGATCGAGCTTTACACAAACGATGTAAGTGTAAGCTTGGATCTCAACTCTACGATCGAGGCTTCTTCAGTCGATGAAAGAAGGGCCTTAGATCTGAACAACCTAACGACGACTCAAAAACCTAACAGACAACAGTTTAGGGTTTTTGGTTGACGAACACACTAATGAAGAACTCTTTACAGTAGATGCAAAGATGGGTAGAGTTCTTCTTCTAAGCTTGGATATTTGAAGTGGGCTTAGAATCTAAGTGTGAAGGTTGTGAAGACGAGTTCCGATGGACTGGAAACTCGGAGAACACTTGAAACAAAGACTCGAAGATTTGCTCGAAGGCTTGGGAGTGTTTGTTTGCAGTAGGCTCGAATGCGCAAGTAGTGTTCTACTTCTTCACGTCTTCATCCTTCACTATTTATAGGCGGAGGGTTGGCTAAGATCCGTTGCTTGGTTGGTGGTCTTGTCCCTCCTCCTCTCGACAGTACTTGCGCAGGCAGTAGCTTTTGCAGACGCGCAGTTTTGGCATTTTGCCAAAATTGGCTAACTTCCAAGTTTAACAGTAACTGGAGCGACCCAGTACTGTAGCGGCGTCTTTGTCGGCCTGGCAGTCAACTCCTCTGCTCCTCTCCTCGTTCGACACGTGGAGATATCGCAATTAATGCAAAGATCTCTAGTTGACTGAAATTCAAATTCGGAGCGGGAATTTGTGCTGTCGCTTTCTGGTAGGTAGTGGCTCGCTTCGCTTTGAAGTTGTAGCGGCCGCTCCGAAGTGAGTCGCTTTAGGATCATATTATAGCGGGTCGCTTTGCTTCGCTTTGCATCGTTCGCTTCGTTTTGCTTTAGCGCTTGCTTCGCTTCGCTTTGCAGCGTTCGCTTCGCTTCACTTTACAGCATTCGCTTCGCTTCGCTTGCTTTGAACTGTAGCGCTCGCTTCGCTTCACTTTGGCAGACTCACTTAGAATCTACTGTAGCGGTCGCTTCGCTTCGCTATTCTTCGGCACGCTTTACTTCAACTTGCTTGACTTGCTTCGCTTTGGAAAACACACTCAAGCGAGTGGCCTTCACTTGAACTTTTGAAGCCTAATCTAAGCAAAATAAAAGAGCCATCCTAACAGTGTAGGCCTAGAAAATTCTAACCTATTAACTACATCAAAATGGGTCGCTTGGGAAAAGGACGCTTGGGGTTTTGGGATCTAATCAAAACAAATGACTTCATTTATCAAATGTCCCATGAAGTTCCCCCTTAACAATTTAGTCCTTAACAATTCCCAACAATTTCCCCCTTTTTGATGATGCCAAAACCCATACGACTTAGATAAAAATAATAAACCTAGTCTATTTAACCGTGAAGGGAACTCCAAGCGACTGCTTCCTTTGCAGTTTCGTTTGTAATTTTCTTTTAAGTTCCTTCCCCTTTTTTTTTCGGTTAAATTAATGAGTTTGTAGCAGAAATATAAAGTCATTCACAAAGCGAGTAAATGACACAAGAAGAGACAGAAATTTAAAAAAAGGATATATGAACAAGATGTTCACACAAAATGAAGCTTGTAATTTCAATGGTTTCCTGCCGCTTCATCCTACTCCTCTTTCTCCTCCTCCTTCTTCTCCTCTTCTACATCTGTAGCATCAATACTATAGGCTGATAAGACTTTTGTTTCCATAGTGCCTACTGTGTGGATGCTTGGTCTTCTCCATGCACTCTCCAGCCTGAACGCTTCATCTACTTCAGCATCAGTGACTCCCCTGTTAGGAACATCCGTGCCTGGATGATAAGGCATGGGGAAGTCCTTTATTTCTGGCACCTTGACGACAATTGGCTTCGGTTGAGCTTGTTCAGCCATCATAAAAATCTTTCGGCGCAGTTTGTCGTCGTAGGTAGCAAGAAAATTGCTGAGAGCACTGATTCGAGAACATTCATTCTGCAGTGGCACTACCTCCCAGTAATAGTACGCTTTGATGAACAAGTCCTTGTAGTATAGCCACTGCTCGAGCAGATCCCTCGGAATGAAGTCCTCGATCTCTCTTGCGTCAAGATGCTCGTTCCTCCTCTTGGCTAATTCCTCCTCTGTTCTTCTTGACAGCTTAGTCATTATATCAGTGAATCTCTTCCCTGATTCGCCACTCCACAGAGGACGCCTTTCGTTGAGTCGCTTCCTAATATAGTTTTGCTCTTCCTTTTTAGGGTAGCGACCCGACTCTATCATTTCCTTCGTAGTCACGTCGCATGCATCTTTTATGGCTTGGGCTTCACATGCTTCGGACTCATCAGGCATGAGGGGAACGAACGCACTGCGAACCAAAGAGGACTGAATAAGCAGTACTTCGCTGAACTGCTCCTCGATTCGTGCGTCAATCACTTGAAGACGCCTGGCGTTCACTGTCTTCGATCTCTCAGCTTCGCTCCTTCCTCCTTCTCTCTCCTTTCTCCTCTTCTCTTCCTTTTCAGTTCTTGAAGCGACTGCATGTTTAGACTTTTGGCGCTTAGCCGTAGAGTCATCGACTTTAGATTCTGGTGCAGCTCGCTTCAAGGGCAGCTTCGGTGGTGGGGGAGGTGGCATATCCTTCTTGGCAGCACTTGGAGGGACGACTGCTGACGAAGTGAGTGCAGCAGTGGTCGTAGTGAGTGCGGCTGTCGAAGTTGGCGCGGCGTCTGAAGTGGGCACTTTGGGAGTAGCGGCCACTTGGGAGCTAGATGAAGCACCTGCAGCAATAGAATTTTTTGTTAGCTTAAACACTTGCTCCAACTCCCACGCCATGGCAGCATCCTGCTCCACCTGCCTCAGCTTCTCCTCCTTCGTTATCACGGTCACTGGTGGATGCCGTGCAATGGAAGCACTTAGCACTTTATCCTGAAGCGGCCTGCTAGGCTCTTCGAGCTCTTTCAACAACTCCTCCTCCGTGAGTTTTGTTTTGCCCTTTACTTCGCCCAGAGCCCACGCTTCATCCTCCTTTTCACCGGCACCACTACCTCCTTCCAACATCCTCTCAACTCCAATTATTCTTTCCCCTGAACCTCCTACTCCTCCTAGCTCCATCTGTCCTTCCCCCTTTTTGGCATCATCACTGCCAGGGCTTAGGATTACTGATTTCCCGGAGAGGGATTAATGTAGAGAGTTGACCTTGTTGAAGATGGCCTGAAGCATCTTCTCAGTTTTTCCTATGGAGGGCGCCACCAAGTCAGCTGTTTTGATGGAAATTTCTTCGAGCAGATATTTACATTGTTTCTCTCTCTCCACAACTGATGCCATCATCCTCTCCAATGGCTCTACTTCCCTGAAGCGAGCCTCCAGCTCCGCTTCAATCTCCCTCCTTATATCTGCCTTCTCCTCCTGCAAATTGAAGTACCAGAATTCCTGAGCCGCTAGGAGTTCAGCTTGCATCGTCTCAAGACTCCTCTCTCTCTGGCTTAGAGAGAGATGGAATTCGGCACTTGCAGCCATCTTTTCTGTGTACGCTTCACCCAGCTCCTTGACTTTTTGCAGTAATATGGAAAAATCTGCTCGCTTCAAGTCAAGGTCATGGGCATCTTTCCTCCGGCTCTCCAGTTCTTTCTTATCTAACTCACTTTCTTCTTTCAGCAGCTTCATTTCAGTTTGAAGTGAGTCGAGAGACTTTTTCGTGCTTATTAGTTCACTCCCCTTCCTGATCAGCTCCTCATCCTTCTTTTCTACTACCTCCTTCAGCTTTTTCACCTCCTTCTCCAACACCTTCTTCTCTTTCTCAACGGCGATCAATTTGACATTAACCTCCCTCAAGCGACTCCGTTCTGCATCAAGCGAGTCCTTGAGTTTGGTGATAGATGTTGTTTGATCTTCCACTAACTTCGCCTGCGCCTCCAGCGCCTTCTCCTTCTCTTCCAACAGTCTATCCTTCTTCTCCACCGTTCCCTCCAACTCCTTCCTCCTCTTGTTGAAGTCTTCTCAAAGACTGACAATCTCTCCAGCCTTCTTTTCCATCTCTTCACTCTTCTTGGTGATTTCACTGTGAAGGCTAGCAATTTCAGCCTCCTTCATTTCCACCTCCTCCTTATGTTCCCTGATGAGCTTCCTTTCTTGAGCAGTGGGCACTCGCTTTGGTACAACGGCGAGTGGATATGCCTCCTTTACTTTGGCATCCAGCTTCTCCCAAAAGCTGGTCCCGTCAAGGAATTCATGGAAGCCGTTTGCGCCAATGAAGTTCAGCAACTTGGCCTCCAGAATGATCAGTGGGTGGTGGTTGGGTTTGAAGGGATTGGAGTGGTTTGAAGGTTGTGTAGGCTTCAATGGGGTCGACATGGAGTAGGGGGATTTCTGGGATCTTGAAAGAAGAACCAGTGTCTTCTTCGTGTGGGGATTTATGAGTTTGATGCTGAGCAGTGGAGGATATTTCGGTTAGGGTTTGAATTTGAAGTTGGGGAGTTTGGATTTTTAAAGGCTGGGTTTGGGTTTGGGTAGCTTGGGTTTGGGTTTGAGTCACTTCAGTGTCCTCAAGCGGCTTCTCCAACGCCTCGCTTTCTTGGACAAGTGAAGCGACTCGCTTCAACTTCTTGCCTCGCTTTGGCGCGGCTTGCTTCCCGGGTGAAGCAACCTGCCTCGCTTGGCTCACTTCGGCTTGCCTTTCGGCAACCGGTCTCGCTACGGGTACTGCTACCTCAAGTAGTCCCAGATCCATCAATCTTTTCGTCTTTCTCCACTTGTCGTAGTAGATGGACTGTTTGTTGTAGGCAATGACGTCGGATTCCGGCCAGACTTTGCCGGGATATTTCATCTCCAGGGCAACGGATAGCCTTGAGAAGAATTTCAGTTTCCCCTTGCGGAGAATCTGATCGGTGCTTCCCTTCACAAACGCGAAGTCACCGGCAGCTTCGTGGATCTGCTTGAGAAACCAGCCATGCCAGTTGAAGCTGGTTCCGGTGAGGCTGTCAACAATAATTGCAGTAGCAATCAGTTTGGTCGCGGAGAGGGTCTCCAGGTTTCCGACGTAGCATGCGATACTCTTCGTAAAGAGCTCGCAAATAAGGTTGAAAGGAGCCTTCAAACTTGTGCGTATACTGGCCTTCTTGAAGTTTGGCTCGGCCCCGTCGACGGCGAATCGGCCATATTGCACTCCGGCCGAATAGCCTAAATCTAGCAGTGAATCTCCACCATCCTTTGGCAAATCGAACTCGTCGATTAGATCACTCAGATCCACTTCCACCGGCTCTCCATTCTGTGGATCGGAGAAGGATGACGTATTCTGCCCTTTCCTTAGATTCAACAGAAGCTCTCCGACTGGTTAGGCCAGAATTTTCGTCGGCATAAATGTTACAAATTTCCATAGGCCGGCCGTGGTCACGGCCCTACGGAGAAAACCTTCTCTTTCGATGATTGTTGGGTCGAGATGAGGCTCGACATTGATGAATTTGTCTACTTCCTCGAGAAACTCCTCCATCGTCTCGGTGTTCTTCTTCTTTCCCATGTTGAGATTTGAAGAAATTTGAATGGAATTTTAGAGAAAAGGGGTTGAGACTCGTGAGTTGCAGAAATCGCAGATCTAAGCACGAGAATGGCAAATTTTGAAGGCTGTGAAAGGTTTGCAGTTCTGCCTCGTCCCATATATATAGAAATAGGTTATGGCTGACGTGGTAGGGGTAGAATGGTAATAACGCCGAAAATCCTGTAGGTAGGCGGCGGACGTGCGGTGATGGATCTGACGTGTCCGGCGTCATCACAGTAAAAGTGAACCGCCACTTGCTCGGCGTCGCCACGTGGCCTTCTATGGTTGGCTTGTTGTATACGGCGTTGATCGAACGGTTCCAGATTGGGGCCTGTTGAGATTCGACGGCTGGATCTTCTCCGCCTTTTCCCGCTTCAAATTCAAGCGTGTGAACACGCGCCCTTTATTTCCGTCGTTCCTGCACCTGCATTAAATGCACAGCAGAAAGTAAAATTGCACTCGAGTGCAGACAGCTCATACTCGCTTCATGCCCGCTCGCTTCGAGTTAGGCCGCTACGCCTTGACTCGCTTGAGAGGCATTCGCTTGAGTGACTGTTCTGCACTCGCTTGCGATGGCTAGCTTTGAGTGACGAAGCACTCGCTTGGTCATCTGAAGCGACTGGAATAAGAAATTGAATTTCTTTGCTTAATTTAAAATGTTTCTGACTTTCATACTTCGAGGATAAACAAGAGTGTTTTCCTCTTTGTATTTGTGTCAGATTCATTTCATATTTTCCACGTAGTGAGTGAAGGTTTCTAGCACGCTTCGGCTCACTTAGTGTACTTAAAATTGAAACACTTACCAGTCAATCTCACTTCGTAGGAGATTGATACCACTAATTGAAGACTTCATTTGAATTAGATACCACATTTTGAATGCTACACGTTGAGTTAGATCTTCATGGCATTCATCTTCATGGCATTCATCTTCCTCTACGAATTAGAGAGTCCTCCATCGAAGTGAATTGGGGAGAAAATGAATAAAATACACAAGCTTACTACAACCCGAAGGGAGCATCACGTAAGTGTACTTATTCACGACGAATGGGGGATGAGTACAAGTCCTTATCTCAGAGCAGAAATGGACAGGATGACAATGAGAATGCTCTGACAAGACAATCTCGTATTTTACGCAGAAGCATGTCACCAGCCCTGCAACCTTTTGTATAAAAAGGTAAACCTTCAAGCTTTCCTACATTCTAAAGAATGAATCTGCAGTCGGCTCGCTTTGACCCAAGCTAGGGCAAATTGAAGCGATGCAGAATTCAAGATTGCTGCAATCTTGCTTGCTTTGGAAGTAGCTTGCTCCGAGAGAAGCATTAGTTCCCCCTTAACCATATACTTAACAATTCCAATAAGTTGGTAGGGAACTTCTTCTAATACTCCACCTTTCTCCACCTAACTTCAGTTTCTTCAAGCGAGTGAGATTTGAAGTGGCTCGCTTGAGTTGGTGAAGATCCGAAGCGAGTGACGCTCAAGAGAAAAAGCGAACACTCCTTCGTGCATCCTGGAACTAGCATTCTTCACCAGGGTCTAATAACCCTAATTCCATGCATAGCTGGTTGAATCGAGACTCAGCTAGAGGCTTGGTGAGAATATCTGCTCGCTGGAGATCGGTATGAATTTTCTCGAGCTTGATATCCTTCTTCTCGACATGATCACGAATGAAGTGATGTCGAATTTCCACGTGCTTGCATCTGGTGTGAAGCACTGGATTCTGCGAGATACATATGGCACTGTTGTTGTCGTAGAAGATCGGAATTTCATTCGCTTCAACTTTGTAGTCCTTCAACTGTTGACGAAGCCATAGGATTTGAGAACAGCAGCTTCCTGCGGCCATATATTCAGCTTCCGTTGTTGAAGTGGCTACACTTGTTTGCTTCTTTGAGAACCACGAGATTAGCTTGCTCCCCAAGAACTGACATGTGCCCGACGTTGATTTCCTATCAACTCGGCAACCTCCATAGTCAGCATCGGAATATCCAGTGAGCTCCAAATTGTCCTCCGCTGGATACCACAGTCCCATGTTGACAGTGCCCTTCAAATATCGAAGAATCCTTTTGGCAGCTTCAAGATGGCTGTGTTTGGGATTGCTTTGGAAGCGAGCGCAGACACCGACTGCAAAAGCAATATCTGGCCTGCTTGCAGTGAGATAGAGAAGTGACCCAATTAGGGCACGATAATCTGTAGGATCTACAGATTTTCCTCCTTCGTCTGGCTCCATCTTCCAGTTGGTATTCATAGGAATCTTCACAGCTTTAGCATGTTGAACACCAAACTTCGCAAGCATATCTCGAGTGTACTTGGCCTGGTTGATGAAAATTCCATTATCCTGCTGCTTCACTTGAAGACCTAGAAAGCAGCTCATCAAGCCAATCATCGACATCTCATACTTGGTCTTCATTAGCTCTCCAAACTTCTCGCTAAGCGACTGATTTGGTGACCCAAATATGATGTCGTCCACGTAGATCTGGACCCATAGCATATCATCTCCATGATTGATGGTGAAGAGAGTCCGATCTATCTTTCCCTTTTGGAATCCATTTTCCACTAGGAATTGAGATAATGTATCATACCAAGCTCTGGGAGCTTGCTTCAACCCATACAGAGCTTTCTTCAAGCGATACACTTTATCTCCCTGCTCGAAACCCGGTGGCTGCTCCACATACACTTCTTCCTTGAGTTCACCGTTGAGGAATGCGCTCTTCACATCCATTTGGTACACTTTGAATTTCTTGGCCGCTGCATAGGCTAGAAATAAACGGATCGCTTCAAGACGTGCCACGGGAGCGAAGGTCTCGTCAAAGTCAATTCCTTCCTCTTGGCAGTAGCCTTTGGCAACTAGTCGCGCCTTGTTCCTCACTACGTTGTGGTCCTCGTCCGTCTTGTTCTTGAACACCCACTTGGTGCCAATAACATGCTGAAACTTGGGACGATCCACGAGGTACCATACGTCGTTCCTGGTGAACTGATTCAGCTCTTCTTGCATGGCGATCACCCAGTTAGAATCGGCTAGAGCTTCCTCCACGCTTGATGGCTCAATGTTTGAGAGAAAGCAACTGAACATGGCACTTCCTTCAAACACTTGACTTCTGGTCACTACACCCTTGGATGGATCTCCAATGATTTGGCTAGGTGAGTGATCCTTGAGCCACGCTCGCTTTGATCCGCCAGCTTCATCTTCATCCGCTTCCTTGTCGCTCGCTTCACCGTCCGAAGCGACAGGATTGGGTGCTTGGCCAGCACTAGCTTCAAGAATCTTGGGGGCAGCTTCGACTTCTCCTTTGGGATCCTGCTCGCTTGAGTCTTTGATCTCATCATCTTCATCAAGCACGTCCCAAGTGAGTTGATTTGAGGGTTCCTTGCTTTGATTCTTTTCATTTGCTTGGGCCTGTTCCTGTGGAAGACTTAAAGAAGATTCATCAAATACGACATGGGGTGATTCCTCCACAATTAGGGTTTTACAGTTGAATACTCTGTAGGCTTTGCTAGATGTAGAGTATCCTAAGAATACTCCTTCATCTGCTTTGCTTTCAAAGGCTTTCAACTGTGACTTCCCATTGTTGTGAATGAAGACCCTACAACCGAAAATATGGAAATAAGATATGTTAGGAATTCTCCCTGTCCATATTTCATATGGTGTTTTGTCGTGCCGTTTGTTGAGAAGCGTCCGGTTCTGTGTGTAGCACGCCGTGTTGGCAGCTTCAGCCCAATATTTCATCGGAAGCTTCGAGTCAGCAATCATGGTGCGAACGGCTTCTTTGATGATTCGATTCCTTCTTTCAGCAACTCCATTCTGCTGAGGAGTGCGTGCTGAAGAGGTTTGATGTGCTATGCCATGCTCCGTGCAGTATGCTTCAATTGTAGAGTTCAGGAACTCTGTGCCTTTGTCGGAGCGAATAGTCACGATAGCTTGATTCTTTTCCACCGCCAATCGCTTGAGTAGTTGTGGCAGTTTGGTCAGTGTTTCCTTCTTGCTGAATAGAAATACAACCCAAGTGTAGCGAGAGAAATCGTCGACTACAACTAGAGTGTACTTTCTTCCATTTACACTAACTGGAGTAACTGGACCAAACAGATCCATGTGAAGCAGCTCGAGCACTCGCTTTGATGAGGCTTCTTCGAGACTGGCGAAGTGCTTCTTCGTCTGCTTCCCTCGTTGGCATGGTGAGCATGGATGGTCTTTGATGAAGACTTCATTCGGTATGCCTTGCACCAAACCTTTTCGAGCTAAGCGATTGATAGCTTTGAAATTGAGGTGGTTCAAGCGTCTGTGCCATAGCCATCCAATTTCTGTAGCACTTCTTGCAACTAGACAAGTTTCCTCCTTGCAGCTGTCCCATTGTGCTATGTAGACATTCCTTTGTCTAACTCCAGTGAGCACAATCTGGGATGTGAGTTTGCTCTTCACAATGCACTTGTTGGAGATGAACTCCACCCTGTACCCTTTATCACAAAACTGTGAAATAGATAACAGGTTGTGCTTGAGTCCTTCCACGTAGGAAACTTCTTCAATTTTGAGCTTTCCAACTTTCAGTGCGCCGTATCCCCTGGTGCTTCCTCGAGAGTTGTCACCAAAGGTTACGTGTGGACCCTTCTTCTCTATGTAGTTGTGAAGTAGAGCTTTCATGCCGGTCATGTGTCTTGAACATCCACTGTCCAAGTACCAAACTGGTTGACCCTCACTTGGCATGGGATCCACGGCGCTCACCTGCAATTAGACAGATTTTGGTACCCAAATCAGTTTGGGTCCTTGCAGGTTAGTTCCCTTAGGTACCCACACTTGCTTCACTCTCTTTTGAGATGAAGCTTGTGTCTTGGGCTTCTCGACCTTCGAAAACTTGGTGTACTGCCTATAGGCAGCTTCACACGTGCAACAGTGTGTGCAAGAGGGGTAGCGGCTCGCTTCAGACCTACCTCCGCTCTTCCCATTTTGTTTATATCCTGAAGCGACTCGCTTCGGATTAGCTTTGGGTTTAGAGACTGACTTAGGGTTTCTAGTCTGTTGAAGCGGCTCGCTTGGTTTCCTCGAAGCGGTCCAACTAGGGTTTTGACCCCGACTCGCTTGAGTAACCTTGGAAGTTTGAAGCGGCCTCTTGGTTGCTTCAAGTTTTTCCCCCTCAACGTTAGTCCGGTTGGACCATCTCCAGTCCGGATAACGTGACACATAGACATTGCTCCTCTTTTTAGGAGGTAGATCCTTTGTCTCTCGTGTCTTGGCTTGAGACTTAGAAGCTTCAACAGTTCTTCCTTTACCCTTGGATTGGTAAGACTTAGCAGGTTGAGTGCTAGGGACTGTTGAACTTTGCTTGCCCTTAGGGTCTGCCCTTAAAGATATAGACATCTTCATAGGCTTCTTCTTAGGGTTCTCAGCCATTTTGCCTTTGTCCTTGTTGGTGGTCGCTTTGGATGCAGTGGGCAATTCCAAAGTGACTGATGGTAAAGTGTGTGATGCACCAACAAAGACAGTCGGCTTGGGAGGTCCACCCTCATATCCAAGTCCTCCCTTTCTACCAAAAGGTAGAAGAGAACTCTCTAGTGCCTGTCTAGCGTATGATGCTTTATTTAAGTTGGCAACTAGAGTGGATTGGGTTTCATACCTTCCCTCCAAGCTTTGATGTCTAGCGAAGAGATCCTCGAACTTACTAGTCATAGCCCTTAGATTAAGTTTGACTTGGTCAAGCTCAGTGGCTAGCTTTCGGTTCTCCTTCTCGCTTCGAGACAGAGCTTGTTTTACCACTTCGTGGTCGCTTGACAATTTCTGGTGTTTGTCAAACAACTCACTCCATGTAGAGGATTGCTCTTCCTCATTGACAGTGTGTGCTAGTGTAATTGAAGTGATTGAAGGATAGAAGAATACCTCCCCAGTTTCTTCATCGGTGAGCGCCATGAGTCCCAGATCCTCTCCCTCGCTTGAGTTGGGATCTGTGAATGCATCTGAGTCGCTTGAGAGATCTTCAGTTGAAGCGATCGGCATTTCACTCGCTACGAGCGCTCGCCTTGGGGCATCCCTCTTGGCCTTCAATTCTTCGCGCTCTTTGGCACTTAGCTTTGGGCAATCGGATTTGTAGTGGCCCATTTTGTGGCAGTGGTAACACTCCACTTCCATCATGTCGCGCGGGATCGGCTTGGTCGTCTCTTCTCTCTTTCCTTTTCCTTCTCGAGCATCAGTGCTCCTCCCTTTGTACTGTTTGTAGAATCTTTTATACTTGCCCACTCGAGAGTTCATCTTGTTGAAGTTCTTTGATAAGAACGCAATGTGTTCTTCCAACTCTTCCCTTGTCATTTTGGCAAGCGACTGCTCGCTTGGCCCTTCGGCAGCTTTGAATGCTACTCCTTTTGACGTAGTGGGCGCTTCATCCTCGTCGTCGAGGCTCATTCGATTCAGATCAAACTCGTGAGCTTTGAGCTCGGAGAACAGCACTTCTGGCGTGAGCTTCGTTAGATCCTTGGTAGCTAGATATAGCTCCTTCATAGTCTGCCACTTCCTTGTGAGAGCACGGACTATTTTCAGATTTACTTCCTTGTCTGTGAGTTCCTTCCCAAGCGAGTTGAGAGTTGCAGTAATGTTGGTAACTCTCAGCTCGAAGGCGTCGATGGACTCTCCTGACTTCATCACCAAATTTTCAAACTCCCGCATCTGAACGGCGAGCTTGTTCTCCTTGATCTTGTCTGTGCCTTGAGAAATGAGGGCTAGGGTTTCCCACATTTCCTTTGCCGTTGCACATTTCCTTATTCGTGGTAGATAGGCGTCCGACACGGTGCTCTGCATCGTGTGGCGTGCAATCTTGTCGAGGTTGGCAACTTTGAAGTCATTTGGAGTATACTCGTCCTTATCCTTCTCCACGTACTGTTGTCGAACATGGGCTGGACGACCTTCAGCGGCTGGAACCTCCACAGATATGGCTTTCTTAATTTCGATTGGTCCGTCTTCAATGACTTCCCACATCCGGTCGTGGAATGAGCATAGGAAGCTCTCGACTCGAAAACTCCATATCTCGTATCCTTCGATCGAGAACTGTGGAAGATTTGATGCACTGTATGTAGACATAGCAAACTATCAGCAGTAAATGCAATATGCGTGGGTGAGGTTTTGATGCACTTAGGAAATAGGATCCGGTTCAGTGAGACAACGTGAAGTGAGTGGGGACTCACTTCGGATATGCAAAGCAGAGGCTCGAAAGAACCTGGCTCTGATACCACTTGTTGGTCCCGGTTTGCTATAGGAAAAATACGTAGAGGGGGGGGTGAATACGTATTTTGAAGTTTTTCAACTTCAATTCCTTAACTCAGAGTATAAAGTAAAGAGCTCTTTGGAAATACTAAGACCTAGCCGAGGGCTAGATCGAAAGCAATCACGAATCTCTTGACCTAAGCTTAGAGCTTGATCAAGAGTGAGACTTTACTCTTTGTGCGGAATTTGGTGAGCTAAAATCTTTCCTAAGTAATTGAAAATCCAAGTTAAGTTTGTTTATATGCACGTGCAATGGATAATCGAATACTGTAAAAAGATTAAGGTAAGAGAGGTACGACACAGAGATTTATAGTGGTTCGGAGATAACGCTCCTACGTCCACTTTGTTGCACGACGGCAACTGTTCTTTTCACTCAAGAACTTGAAGGTTACGGGTCCTTCAAAAACCTGGTCGGGATCGGGCTTCACTTGCCTAGATCAAACGACAGACGTAGTGATTGCGGGTTCACTACACAAACCTAACAAAGACTGGAAGCTTCACTTGCTTCAGTCAGACAGACAGGGAGATTACGGGCTCTCCTTACAGCCTAGCTTCGATCGAGCTTTACACAAACGATGTAAGTGTAAGCTTGGATCTCAACTCTACGATCGAGGCTTCTTCAGTCGATGAAAGAAGGGCCTTAGATCTGAACAACCTAACGACGACTCAAAAACCTAACAGACAACAGTTTAGGGTTTTTGGTTGACGAACACACTAATGAAGAACTCTTTACAGTAGATGCAAAGATGGGTAGAGTTCTTCTTCTAAGCTTGGATATTTGAAGTGGGCTTAGAATCTAAGTGTGAAGGTTGTGAAGACGAGTTCCGATGGACTGGAAACTCGGAGAACACTTGAAACAAAGACTCGAAGATTTGCTCGAAGGCTTGGGAGTGTTTGTTTGCAGTAGGCTCGAATGCGCAAGTAGTGTTCTACTTCTTCACGTCTTCATCCTTCACTATTTATAGGCGGAGGGTTGGCTAAGATCCGTTGCTTGGTTGGTGGTCTTGTCCCTCCTCCTCTCGACAGTACTTGCGCAGGCAGTAGCTTTTGCAGACGCGCAGTTTTGGCATTTTGCCAAAATTGGCTAACTTCCAAGTTTAACAGTAACTGGAGCGACCCAGTACTGTAGCGGCGTCTTTGTCGGCCTGGCAGTCAACTCCTCTGCTCCTCTCCTCGTTCGACACGTGGAGATATCGCAATTAATGCAAAGATCTCTAGTTGACTGAAATTCAAATTTGGAGCGGGAATTTGTGCTGTCGCTTTCTGGTAGGTAGTGGCTCGCTTCGCTTTGAAGTTGTAGCGGCCGCTCCGAAGTGAGTCGCTTTAGGATCATATTATAGCGGGTCGCTTTGCTTCGCTTTGCAGCGTTCGCTTCGTTTTGCTTTAGCGCTTGCTTCGCTTCGCTTTGCAGCGTTCGCTTCGCTTCACTTTACAGCATTCGCTTCGCTTCGCTTGCTTTGAACTGTAGCGCTCGCTTCGCTTCACTTTGGCAGACTCACTTAGAATCTACTGTAGCGGTCGCTTCGCTTCGCTATTCTTCGGCACGCTTTACTTCAACTTGCTTGACTTGCTTCGCTTTGGAAAACACACTCAAGCGAGTGGCCTTCACTTGAACTTTTGAAGCCTAATCTAAGCAAAATAAAAGAGCCATCCTAACAGTGTAGGCCTAGAAAATTCTAACCTATTAACTACATCAAAATGGGTCGCTTGGGAAAAGGACGCTTGGGGTTTTGGGATCTAATCAAAACAAATGACTTCATTTATCAAATGTCCCATGAAGTTCCCCCTTAACAATTTAGTCCTTAACAATTCCCAACAAAATTTTATTATTCGAAATCATCTCAGTGATGTTTTGGAGCATTATATGATGAATTTTGCATCATTCTAGCTCCTATATAGAGGCTAGATTGTACGATTACTCCGAAAAATGAGAAATCGCTTAAGGTGCCAAATTCGGATTCTATTTTCACCCTATAAACACCGTCAAATACAAAATTTCACAAGTTCATATCGTAGCCTTCCGAATGGTCTTTCTAGGGCTTTCAAAATCGGGTCATTCGGATCTAAAACGAGTTAGTTATGGCCAAAACGGTGAGGGCACGACGGAATTTGGGTCGAACAGGGAGGGCAACAGGCAAAAAGGCCCATATCTCATTCATTATCGTCCGGATCCATTTCATTCTTTCACCATGTGAAATTTTATTCCAAGATCTATAATTATGGGCCCCCGGAGGTGCAAAATCCGACGATCCCTGGCGGGCCAAAAAAATGAGATTTCGCCCTAGTGGTACCCCTTAGAGTTTTGGTCAAAAACGCTCCGGAATGAGATCTAAATATAATTATTTCAAATCATCCCAGAGATGTTTTGGAGCGGTATATGATGAATTTTTCATCATTCTAGCTCCTATATAGAGGCTAGATTGTACGATTACTCCGGAAAATGAGAAACCGCTTAAGGTGCCCAATTCGGATTCTATTTTCGCCCAGTAAACACCATCAAATGCCAAATTTCGCAAGTCCATATTGTAGCCTTCCGAATGAGCTTTCTAGGGGTTTCAAAATTCGGTCATTCGGTTCTAAAACGAGTTAGTTATGGCCAAAACGGTGAGGGCACGACGGAATCTGTGTCGAACGGGGAGGGCAGCAAGCAAAAAGGCCCATTTCTCATTCGTTATCGTCCGGATCCATTTAATTCATTCACGTCATGAAATTTTATTCCAAGAGCTATAATTATGGGCCCCCGGAGGCACAAAATCCAACGCTCCCCGGCGGGCTGAAAAAATGAGATTTCGCCCTAGTGGTACCCCTTAGAGTTTTGGTCGAAAACGCTCCGGAATGAGATCTAAAATTTATTATTCCAAATCTTCCCAATGATGTTTTGGAGCGGTATCTGATGAATTTTGCATCATTCTAGCTCCTATATAGATTCTATATTGTACGATTACCACGGAAAATGAGAAACCGCTTAAGGTGCCCAATTCGGATTCTGTTTTCACCTAGTAAACTCCGTCAAATGCCAAATTTCGCAAGTCCATATAGTAGCCTTCCGAATGAGCTTTCTAGGGGTTTCAAAATCGGGTCATTCGGATCTGAAACCAGATAGTTATGGCCAAAACGGTGAGGGCACGACGGAATCTGGGTCGAACGGGGAGGGCAGCAGGCAAAAAGGCCCATATCTCATTCGTTATTGCCCGGATCCATTTAATTTTCACGTCATGCAATTTTATTCCAAGAGCTATAATTATGGGCCCCCGGAGGTGCAAATCCGATGCTCCCCGGCGGGCCGAAAAAATGAGATTTCGCCCTAGTGGTACCCCTTAGAGTTTTGGTCAAAAACGCTCCGGAATGTGATCTAAATTTTATTATTCCAAATCTTCCCAATGATGTTTTGGAGCGGTATCAGATGAATTTTGCATCATTCTAGCTCCTATATAGAGGCTAGATTGTACAATTACTCCGAAAAATGAGAAACCGCTTAAGGTGCCCAATCCGGATTCTATTTTCACCCAGTAAACACCGTCAAATACCACATTTCGCAAGTCCATATTGTATCCTTCCAAATGAGCTTTATAGGGGTTTCTAAATCGGGTCATTCGGATCTAAAACGAGTTAGTTATGGTCAAAACGGTGAGGGCACGACGAAATCTGGGTCGAACGGGGAGGGCTGCCGGCAAAAAGGCCCATATCTCATTCGTTATCGTCCGGATACATTTCATTCTTTCACCATGTGCAATTTTATTCCAAGAGCTATAATTATGGACCTCCGGAGGTGCAAAATTCGACGATCCACGGCGGGCCGAAAAAATGAGATTTCGCCATAGTGGTACCCCCTTAGAGTTTTGGTCAAAAACGCACCGGAATGAGATCTAAATTTAATTATTCAAAATCATCCCAATGATGTTTTGAAGCTGTATATGATGAATTTTGCATCATTCTAGCTCCTATATAGAGGCTAGATTGTACGATTACTCCGGAAAATGAGAAACCTCTTAAGGTGCCCAATTCAGATTCTATTTTCACCTAGTAAACACCGTCAAATACCAAATTTCACAAGTCCATATCGTAGCCATCCGAATGAGCTTTCTAGGGCTTTCAAATTTGGGTCATTCGGATCTAAAACGAGTTAGTTATGGCCAAAACGGTGAGGGCACGACGGAATCTGGGTCGAACAGGGAGGGCAGCAGGCAAAAAGGCCCATATCTCTTTCATTATCGTCCGGATCCATTTCATTCTTTCACCATGTGCAATTTTATTCCAAGAGCTATAATTATGGGCCCCCGGAGGTGTAAAATCCGACTATCCCCGGCAGGCCGAAAAAATGAGATTTCGCCCTAGTGGTCCCCCTTAGAGTTTTGGTCAAAAACGCACCGAAACGAGATCTAAATTTTATTATTCCAAATCATCCCAGTGATGTTTTGGAGCGGTATATGATGAATTTTGCATCATTCTAGCTCCTATATAGAGGCTAGATTGTACGATTACTCCGGAAAATGAGAAACCTCTTAAGGTGCCCAATTCAGATTCTATTTTCACCTAGTAAACACCGTCAAATACCAAATTTCACAAGTTCAAATCGTAGCCTTCCGAATGAACTTTCTAGGGCTTTCAAAATTGGGACATTCGGATCTATAACGAGTTAGTTATGGCCAAAACGGTGAGGGCACGACAGAATCTGGGTCGAACAGGGAGGGCAGCAGGCAAAAAGTCCCATATCTCATTCATTATTGTCCGGATCCATTTCATTCTTTCACCATGTGCAATTTTATTCCAAGAGCTATAATTATGCCCCCCCCCCCCCCCAGAGGTGCAAAATCCGACGATCCCCGGCGGGCCGAAAAAATGAGATTTCGCCCTAGTGGAACCCCTTAGAGTTTTCGTCAAAAACGCTCCGGAATGAGATCTAAATTTTATTAATCCAAATCATCCCAGTGATGTTTTGGAGCGGTATATGATGAATTTTGCATCATTCTAGCTCCTATATAGAGGATAGATTGTACGATTACTCCAGAAAATGAGAAACCGCTTAAGGTGCCCAATTTGGATTCTATTTTCATCCAGTAAACACCGTCAAATACCACATTTCGCAAGTCCATATTGTATCCTTCCAAATGAGCTTTCTAGGGGTTTAAAAATCGGGTCATTCGGATCTAAAACGAGTTAGTTATGGTCAAAAAGGTGAGGGCACGACGGAATCTGGGTCGAACGGGGAGGGCAGCAGGTAAAAAGGCCCATATCTCATTCGTTATCGTCCGGATCCATTTAATTCTTTCACCATGTGCAATTTTATTCCAAAAGCTATAATTATGGGCCCCCAGAGGTGCAAAATCCGACGATCCCCGGCGGGCCGAAAAAATGAGATTTCGCCATAGTGGTACCCCCTTAGAGTTTTGGTAAAAAACGCACCGGAATGAGATCTATATTTTATTATTCCAAATCATCCCAGTGATGTTTTGGAGCAGTATATGATGAATTTTGCATCATTCTAGCTCCTATATAGAGGATAGATTGTACGATTACTCCGGAAAATGAGAAACCGCTTAAGGTGCCCAATTCGGATTCTATTTTCACCCATTATATACCGTCAAATATCAAATTTCACAAGTCCATATCGTAGCCTTCCGATTGAGCTTTCTAGGGCTTTCAGAATCGGGTCATTCGGATCTAAAACGAGTTAGTTATGGTCAAAACGGTGAGGGCACGACGGAATCTGGGTCGAATGGGGAGGGCAGCAGGCAAAAAGGCCCATATCTCATTCGTTATCGTCCGGATCCATTTCATTCTTTCACCATGTGCAATTTTATTCCAAGAGCTTTAATTATGGGCCTCCGGAGGTGCAAAATCCGACGATCCCCGGCGGGCCGAAAAAATGTGATTTCGCCATAGTGGTACCCCCTAATAGTTTTGGTCAAAAACGCACCGGAATGAGATCTAAATTTAATTATTCCAAATCATCCCAGTGATGTTTTGGAGCAGTATATGATGAATTTTGCATCATTCTAGCTCCTATATAGAGGAGAGATTGTACGATTACTCCGGAAAATGAGAAACCGCTTAAGGTGCCCAATTCGGATTCTATTTTCACCCAGTAAACCCTGTCAAATACCAAATTTCACAAGTCCATATTGTAGCCTTCCGAATGAGCTTTCTTGGGCTTTCAAAATCGGGTCATTCGGATATAAAACGAGTTAGTTATGGCCAAAACGGTGAGGGCACGACGGAATCTGGGTCGAACAGGGAGGGCAGCAGGCAAAAAGGCCCATATCTCTTTCATTATCGTCCGGATCCATTTCATTCTTTCACCATGTGCAATTTTATTCCAAGAGCTATAATTATGGGCCCCCGGAGGTGCAAAATCCGACGATCCCCGGCAGGCCGAAAAAATGAGATTTCGCCCTAGTGGCCCCCCTTAGAGTTTTGGGTAAAAAACGCACCGGAATGAGATCTAAATTTTATTATTCCAAATCATCCCAGTGATGTTTTGGAGCGGTATATGATGAATTTTGCATCATTCTAGCTCCTATATAGAGGCTAGATTGTACGATTACTCCGGAAAATGAGAAACCTAATAAGGTGCCCAATTCAGATTCTATTTTCACCTAGTAAACACCGTCAAATACCAAATTTCACAAGTCTAAATCGTAGCCTTCCGAATGAGCTTTCTAGGGCTTTCAAAATTGGGACATTCGGATCTATAACGAGTTAGTTATGGCCAAAACGGTGAGGGCACGACGGAATCTAGGTCGAACAGGGAGGGCAGCAGGCAAAAAGTCCCATATCTCATTCATTATTGTCCGGATCCATTTCATTCTTTCACCATGTGCAATTTTATTCCAAGAGCTATAATTATGCCCCCCCCCCCCCCCCCCCCCGGAGGTGCAAAATCCGACAATCCCCGGCGGGCCGAAAAAATGAGATTTCGCCCTAGTGATACCCCTTAGAGTTTTCGTCAAAAACGCACCGGAATGAGATCTAAATTTTATTAATCCAAATCATCCCAGTGATGTTTTGGAGCGGTATATGATGAATTTTGCATCATTCTAGCTCCTATATAGAGGATAGATTGTACGATTACTCCGGAAATGAGAAACCGTTTAAGGTGCCCAATTCGGATTCTATTTTCACCCAGTAAACACCGTCAAATACCACATTTCGCAAGTCCATATTGTAGCCTTCCAAATGAGCTTTTCTAGGGGTTTCAAAATCGGGTCATTCGGATCTAAAACGAGTTAGTTATGGTCAAAACGGTGAGGGCACGACGGAATCTAGGTCGAACGGGGAGGGCAGCAAGCAAAAAGGCCCATATCTCATTCGTTATCGTCCGGATCCATTTCATTCTTTCACCATATGCAATTTTATTCCAAGAGCTATAATTATGGACCCCCGAAGGTGCAAAATCCGACGATCCCCGGCGGGCCAAAAAAATGAGATTTCGCCCTAGTGGTACCCCTTAGAGTTTTGGTCAAAAACGCTCCGGAATGAGATCTAAATTTTATCATTTCAAATCATCCCAGTGATGTTTTGGAGCGCTATATGATGAATTTCTCATCATTCTAGCTCCTATATAGAGGCTAGATTGTACGATTACTCCGGAAAATGAGAAACCGCTTAAGGTGCCCAATTTGGATTCTAAATTCACCCAGTAAACACCGTTAAATACCAAATTTCGCAAGTCCATATTTTAGCCTTCTGAATGAGCTTTCTACGGGTTTCAAAATCGGGTCATTCGAATCTAAAACGAGTTAGTTATGGACAAAACGGTGAGGGCACGACGGAATCTGGGTCGAACGGGAAGGGCAGCAGGCAAAAAGGCCCATATCTCATTCGTTATCGTCCGGATCCATTTAATTCTTTCACGTCATGCAATATTATTCCAGGAGCTATAATTATGAACCCCCGGAGGTGCAAAATCCGACGCTCCCCGGCGGGCCGAAAAAATGAGATTTCGCCCTTGTGGTACCCCTTAGAGTTTTGGTCAAAAACGCTCCGGAATGAGATCTAAATTTTATTATTCCAAATCATCCCAATGATGTTTTGGAACGGTATCTGATGAATTTTGCATCATTCTAGCTCCTATATAGAGGCAAGATTGTACGATTACTCCGGAAAATGAGAAACCGCTTAAGGTGCCCAATTCGGATTCTATTTTCACCCAGTAAACACCGTCAAATGCCAAATTTCGCAAGTCCATATTGTAGCCTTCCGAATGAGCTTTCTAGGGGTTTCAAAATCGGGTCATTCGGTTCTAAAACGAGTTAGTTATGGCCAAAATGGTGAGGGCACGACGGAATCTGGGTCGAACGGGGAGGGCAGCAGGCAAAAAGGCCCATATCTCATTCGTTATCGTCCGGATCCATTTAATTCTTTCACATCATTCAATTTTATTCCAAGAGATATAAGTATGGGCCCCCGAAGGTGCAAAATCCGACGCTTCCCGGCAGGCCGAAAAAATGAGATTTCGCCCTAGTGGTACCCCTCAGATTTTTGGTCGAAAACGCTCCGGAATGAGATCTAAATTTTAATATTCCAAATCTTCCCAATGATGTTTTGGAGTGGTATCTGATGAATTTTGCATCATTCTAGCTCCTATATAGAGGCTAGATTGTACGATTACTCCGAAAAATGAGAAACCGCTTAAGGTGCCCAATTCGGATTCTATTTTCACCCAGTAAACACCGTCAAATAACAAATTTCTCAAGTCCATATTGTAGCCTTACGAATGAGCTTTCTAGGGGTTTCAAAATCGGGTCATTCGGATCTAAAACGAGTTTGTTATGGCCAAAACGGTGAGGGAACGACGGTATCTGGGTCGAACGGGGAGGGCAGCAGGCAAAAAGGCCCGTATCTCATTCGTTATCGTCCGGATCCATTTCATTCTTTCACCATGTGCAATTTTATTCCAAGACCTATAATTATGGGCCCTCAGAGGTGCAAAATCCGACGATCCCCGGCGGGCCGAAAAAATGAGATTTCGCCCTAGTGGTACCCCTTAGAGTTTTGGTCAAAAACGCACCGGAATGAGATCTAAATTTTGTTATTCCAAATCATCCCAGTGATGTTTTGGAGCGGTATATGATGAATTTTGCATCATTCTATCTCCTATATAGAGGATAGATTATACGATTACTCCGGAAAATGAGAAACCGCTTAAGGTGCCCAATTCGGATTCTATTTTCACCCAGTAAACACCGTAAAATACCACATTTCGCAAGTCCATATTGTAGCCTTCCAAATGAGCTTCCTAGGGGTTTCAAAATCGGGTCATTCGGATCTGAAACGAGTTAGTTATGGCCAAAACGGTGAGGGCACGACGGAATCTGGGTCGAACGGGGAGGGCAGCAGGCAAAAAGGCCTATATCTCATTCGTTATCGTCCGGATCCATTTTAATTCTTTCACGTCATGCAATTTTATTCCAAGAGCTATAATTATGGGCCCACGGAGGTGCCAAATCAGATGCTCCCCGGCGGGCCGAAAAAATGAGATTTCGCCCTAGTGGTACCCCTTAGTGTTTTGGTCAAAAACGCACCAGAATGAGATCTAAATTTTATTAATCCAAATCATCCCAGTGATGTTTTGGAGCGGTATATGATGAATTTTGCATCATTCTAGCTCCTATATAGAGGATAGATTGTACGATTACTCCGGAAAATGAGAAACCGCTTAAGGTGCCAAGTTCGGAATCTAAACACCGTCAAATACAAAATTTCACAAGTCCCTATCGTAGCCTTCCGATTGAGCTTTCTAGGGCTTTCAAAATTGGGTCATTCGGATCTAAAACGAGTTAGTTATGGCCAAAACGGTGAGGGAACGACGGAATCTGGGTCGAACGGGGAGGGCAGCAGGCAAAAAGTCCCATATCTCATTCATTATTGTCCGAATCCATTTCATTCTTTCACCATGTGCAATTTTATTCCAAGAGCTATAATTATGCCCCCCCCCCCCCCCCCCCCCAGAGGTGCAAAATCCGACGATCCCCGGCGGGCCAAAAAAATGAGATTTCGCCCTAGTGGTGTACCCCTTAGAGTTTTGGTCAAAAACGCTCCGGAAAGAGATCTAAATTTTATTAATCCAAATCATCCCAGTGATGTTTTGGAGCGGTATATGATGAATTTTGCATCATTCTAGCTCCTATATAGAGGATAGATTGTACGATTACTCCGGAAAATGAGAAACCGCTTAAGGTGCCCAATTTGGATTCTATTTTCACCCATTAAACACCGTCAAATACCACATTTCGCAAGTCCATATTGTATCCTTCCAAATGAGCTTTCTAGGGGTTTAAAAATCGGGTCATTCGGATCTAGAAAGATTTAGTTATGGTTAAAACGGCGAGGGCACAACGGAATCTGGGTCGAACGGGGAGGGCAGCAGGCAAAAGGGCCCATATCTCATTCGTTATCGTCCGGATCTATTTCATTCTTTCACCATGTGCAATTTTATTCCAAGAGCTATAATTATGGGCCCCCGGAGGTGCAAAATCCGACGATCCCCGGCGGGCCGAAAAAATGAGATTTCGCCATAGTGGTACCCCTTTAGAGTTTTGGTCAAAAACGCACCGGAATGAGATCTAAATTTTATTATTCCAAATCATCCCAGTGATGTTTTGGAGCGGTATATGATGAATTTTGCAACATTCTAGCTCCTATATAGAGGATAGATTGTACGATTATTCCGGAAAATGAGAAACCGCTTAAAGTGCCCAATTCGGATTCTATTTTCACATATTAAACACCGTCAAATATCAAATTTCACAAGTCCATATCGTAGCCTTCCGATTGAGCTTTCTAGGGCTTTCAAAATCGGGTCATTCGGATCTAAAACGAGTTAGTTATGGTCAAAACGGTGAGGGCACGACGGAATCTGGGTCGAACGGGGAGGGCAGCAGGCAAAAAGGCCCATATCTCATTCATTATCATCCGGATCCATTTCATTCTTTCACCATATGCAATTTTATTCCAAGAGCTATAATTATGGGCCCTTGGAGGTGCCAAATCCGACGATCCACGGCGGGCCGAAAAAATGAGATTTCGACCTAGTGGTACCCCTTAGAGTTTTGGTCAAAACGCTCCGGAATGAGATCTAAATTTTAATATTCCAAATCATCCCAGTGATGTTTTGGAGCGGTATATGATGAATTTTGCATCATTCTAGCTCCTATATAGAGGATAGATTGTACGATTACTCCGGAAAATGAGAAACCGCTTAAGGTGCCCAATTCGGATTCTATTTTCACCCAGTAAACACCGTCAAATACCACATTTCGCAAGTCCATATTGTATCCTTCCAAATGAGCTTTCTAGGGGTTTAAAAATCGGGTTATTCGGATCTGAAACGAGTTAGTTATGGTCAAAACGGTGAGTGCACGAGGGAATCTGGGTCGAACGGGATGGGCAGCAGGCAAAAAGGCCCATATCTCATTCGTTATCGTCCGGATCCATTTCATTCTTTCACCAACTGCAATTTTATTCCAAGAGCTATAATTACGGGCCCCCGGAGGTGCAAAATCCGACGATCCCCGGTGGGCCGAAAAAATGAGATTTCGCCATAGTGGTACCCCCTTAGAGTTTTGGTCAAAAACACACCGGAATGAGATCTAAATTTAATTATTCCAAATCATCCCAGTGATGTTTTGGAGAAGTATATGATGAATTTTGCATCATTCTAGCTCCTATATAGAGGATATAATTATGGACCCTTGGAGGTGCCAAATCCGACGATCCCCGGCGGGCCGACAAAATGAGATTTCGCCCTAGTGGTACCCCTTAGAGTTTTGGTCAAAACGCACCGGAATGAGATCTAAATTTTATTATTCCAAATCATCCCAGTGATGTTTTGGAGCGGTATATGATGAATTTTGCATCATTCTAGCTCCTATATAGAGGATAGATTGTACGATTACTCCGGAAAATGAGAAACCGCTTAAGGTGCCCAATTCAGATTCTATTTTCACCCATTAAACACCGTCAAATACAAAATTTCACAAGTCCCTATCGTAGCCTTCCGATTGAGCTTTCTAGGGCTTTCAAAATTGGGTCATTCGGATCTAAAACGAGTTAGTTATGGCCAAAACGGTGAGGGCACGACGGAATCTGGGTCGAACAGGGAGGGCAGCAGGCAAAAAGGCCCATATCTCATTCGTTATCGTCCGGATACATTTCATTCTTTCACCATGTGAAATTTTATTCCAAGAGCTATAATTATGGGGCCCCGGAGGTGCAAAATCCGATGATCCCCGGCGGGCCGAAAAAATGAGATTCGCCCTAGTGGTACCCCTTAGAGTTTTGGTCAAAAATGCCCCGGAATGAGATCTAAATTTTATTATTCCAAATCATCAAGATGATTTGGAGTGGTATATGTTGAATTTTACATCATTCTAGCTCCTATATAGAGGCTAGATTGTATGATTACTCCGGAAAATGAGAAACCGCTTAAGGTGCCCAATTCGGATTCTATTTTCACCCAATAAACACCATCAAATGCCAAATTTTGCAAGTCCATATCGTATCCTTCCGAATGAGCTTTTTAGGTGTTTCAAAATTGGGTCATTCGGATCTGAAACGAGTTATTTATGGCCAAAACGGTGAAGGCACGACGTATTCTGGGTCGAACGGGGAGGGTAGCAGGCAAAAAGGCCCATATCTCATTCGTTATCGTCCGGATCCATTTAATTCTTAGACGTCATGCAATTTTATTCCAAGAGCTATAATAATGGGCCCCCGGAGGTGCAAAATCCGATGCTCCCCGGCGGGCCGAAAAAATGAGATTTCGCCCTAGTGGTACCCCTTAGAGTTTTGGTCAAAAACAATCCGGAATGAGATCCAAATTTTATTATTCCAAATCTTCCCAATGATATTTTGGAGCAGTATCTGATGAAGTTTGCATCATTCTAGCTCCTATATAGAGGCTAGATTGTACGATACCCCGGAAAATGAGAAACCGCTTAAGGTGCCCAATTTAGATTCTATTTTCACCCAGTAAACACCGTCAAATACCACATTTCGCGAGTCCATATTGTATCCATCCGAATGAGCTTTCTAGGGGTTTCAAAATCGGGTCATTCGGATTTGAAACGAGTTAGTTATGGCCAAAACGGTGAGGGCACGACGGAATCTGGGTCGAACGGGGAGGGCAACAGGCAAAAAGGCCCATATCTCATTCGTTATCGTCCGGATCCATTTAATTCTTTCACGTCATGCAATTTTATTCCAAGAGCTATAATTATGGGCCCCCGGAGGTGCAAAATCCGACGCTCCCCGGCGGCCGAAAAAATGAGATTTCGCCCTAGTGATACCCCTTAGAGTTTTGGTCAAAAACGCTCCGGAATGAGATCTAAATTTTATTATTCCAAATCTTCCCAATGATGTTTTGGAGCGGAATCTGATGAATTTTGCATCATTGTACCTCCTATATAGAGGCTAGATTGTATGATTACTCCGGAAAATGAGAAACCGCTTAAGGTGCCCAATTCGGATTCTATTTTCACCCTGTAAACACCGTCAAATACCACATTTCGCAAGTCCATATTGTAGCCTTCCAAATGAGCTTTCTAGGGGTTTCAAAATTGGGTCATTAGGATCTAAAACGAGTTAGTTATGGTCAAAAAGGTGAGGGCACAACGAAATCTGGGTCGAACGGGGAGGGCAGCAGGCAAAAAGGCCCATATCTCATTCGTTATCGTCCGGATACATTTCATTCTTTCACCATGTGCAATTTTATTCCAAGAGATATAATTATGGGCCCCCGGAGGTGCAAAATCCGAAGATCCCCGGCAGGCCGAAAAAATGAGATTTCGCCCTAGTGGTACCCCTTAGAGTTTTGGTCAAAAACGCACCAGAATGAGATCTAAATTTTATTATTCCAAATCATCCCAGTGATGTTTTGGAGCATTATATGATGAATTTTGCATCATTCTAGCTCCTATACAGATGCTAGATTGTACGATTACTCCGAAAAATGAGAAACCGCTTAAGGTGCCCAATTCGGATTCTATTTTCACCCAGTAAACACCGTCAAATACCAAATTTCCCAAGTCCATATCGTTGCCTTCCGAATGATTTTTCTAGGGCTTTCAAAATCGGGTCATTCGGATCTAAAACGAGTTAGTTATGACCAAAACGGTGAGGGCACGACGGAATCTAGGTCGAACAGGAAGGGCAACTGGCAAAAAGGCCCATATCTCATTCATTATCGTCCGGATCCATTTAATTCTTTCACCATGTGCAATTTTATTCCAAGAGCTTTAATTATAGGCCCCCGAAGGTGCAAAATCCGACGATCCCCGGCGGGCCAAAAAAATGAGATTTCGATCTAGTGCCCCTTAGAGTTTTGGTCAAAAACGCTCCGGAATGAGATCTAAATTTTATTATTCCAAATCATCCCAGTGATATTTTGGAGCGGTATATGATGTATTTTGCATCATTCTAGCTCCTATATAGAGGCTAGATTGTATTACTCCGGAAAATGAGAAACCGCTTAAGGTGCCCAATTCGGGTTCTATTTTCACCAAGTAAACACCGTCAAATACAAAATTTCGCAAGTCCATATTGTAGCCTTCCAAATGAGCTTTCTAAGGGTTTTAAAATCGGGTCATTCGGATCTAAACGAGTTGGTTATGGCCAAAACGGTGAGGGCACGACGGAATCTTGGTCGAACGGGGAGGGCAGCAGGCAAAAAGGCCCATATCTCATTCGTTATCGTCTGGATCCATTTAATTCTTTCACCTCATGCAATTTTATTCCAAGAGCTATAATTATGGGCCCCCGGAGGTGCAAAATCCGATGCTCCCCGGCGGGCCGAAAAAATGAGATTTCGCCCTAGTGGTACCCCTTAGAGCATCTCCAACCCATACTCTTAAATGGGGTATTACTTCATTTTGAAGTACGGAGGGCATTCCAACCGTACTCTATTTTACAGCAAGAGTATAGAGTATTGAACAGTAAAACTCTATATATGGAGTTTTACTGTTCAATACTTCATACTCTATTTTCACTATTTGAACAGTATTAAACTATAAAAAAAAAATTTAACTACATTTCATTAATATAATTTGATTTATAATTTTGTATTGTATATTTTATTTATAACTAAATTTTATAATTTTTATTTAATTTAACATATTTAATTTTATATAAATAAAAAATTGGCAATCCACAATATACTTAAATTATGTTATTTAAGATACAATTTTATTAATTATTTAATATTTATGATACATTAGGAAATGTTAATTATGTAAAATAAATGAAAAACTACAAATAGAGTATATATATAAAGTACGTGGTTGGAATGAATTTCTAAAATAGAGTATGTCATACTTCATTTTGAAGTGTAGCATACTGCAAAATAGAGTATAGGGTTGGAGATGATCTTAGAGTTTTGGTCAAAAACGCTCCGGAATGAGATCCAAATTTTAGTATTCCAAATCTTCCCAATGATGTTTTGGAGCGGTATCTGATGAATTTGCATCATTTTAGCTCCTATATAGAGGCTAGATTGTACGATTACCCTGGAAAATGAGAAACCGTTTAAGGTGCCCAATTCAGATTCTTTTTTCACCCAGTAAACACCGTCAAATACCACATTTCGCAAGTCTATATTGTAGCCTTCCGAATGAGCTTTCTAGGGGTTTTAAAATCGGGTCATTCGGATCTGAAACGAGTTAGTTATGGCCAAAACAGTGAGGGCACGACGGAATCTGGGTCGAACGGGGAGGGCAGCAGGCAAAAAGGCCCATATCTCATTCGTTATCGTCCGGATCCATTTAACTCTTTCACGTCATGCAATTTTATTCAAAGAGCTATAATTATGGGCCCCCGGAGGTGTAAAATCCGACGCTCCCCGGCGGGCCGAAAAAATGAGATTTCGCCCTAGTGGTTCCCTTAGAGTTTTGGTCAAAAACGCTCCGGAATGAGATCTAAATTTTATTATTCCAAATCATCTCAGTGATGTTTTGGAGCGGTATATGATGAATTTTTCATCATTCTAGATCCTATATAGAGGCTAGATTGTACGATTACTCCGGAAAAAGAGAAACCGCTTAAGGTGCCCAATTCGGATTCTATTTTCACTCAGTATACACCGTCAAATACCACATTTCGCAAGTACATATTGTAGCCTTCCAAATGAGCTATCTCGGGGCTTCAAAATTGGGTCATTCCTATCTAAAACGAGTTAGTTATGGTCAAAACAGTGAGGGCACGACGAAATCTGGGTCGAACGGGGAGGGCAGCAGGCAAAAAGGCCCATATCTCATTCGTTATCGTCCGGATACATTTCATTCTTTCACCATGTGCAATTTCATTCCAAGAGCTATAATTATGGGCCCCGGGAGGTGCAAAATCCGACGATCCCCGGCGGGCCAAAAAAATGAGATTTCGCCCTAGTGGTACCCCCTTAGAGTTTTGGTCAAAAACGCACCGGAATGAGATCTAAATTTTATTATTCGAAATCATCTCAATGATGTTTTGGAGCATTATATGATGAATTTTGCATCATTCTAGCTCCTATATAGAGGCTAGATTGTACGATTACTCCGAAAATGAGAAACCGCTTAAGGTGCCCAATTCGGATTCTATTTTTGCCCAGTAAACAACATCAAATACCAAATTTCACAAGTCCATATCGTAGCCTTCCGAATGATCTTTCTATGGCTTTCAAAATCGGGTCATTCGGATCTAAAACGAATTAGTTATGGCCAAAACGTTGAGGGCACGACGGAATCTGGGTCGAACAGGGAGGGCAACTGGCAAAAAGGCCCATATCTCATTCATTATCGTCCGGATCCATTTCATTCTTTCACCATGTGCAATTTTATTCCAAGAGCTATAATTATGGGCCCCCGGAGGTGCAAAATCCGACGATCCCCGGCGGGCCGAAAAAATGAGATTTCGCCATAGTGGTACCCCTTAGAGTTTTGGTCAAAAACGCTCCGGAATGAGATCTAAATTTTATTATTCCAAATCATCCCAGTGATGTTTTGGAGCTGTATATGATGTATTTTGCATCATTCTAGCTCCTATATAGAGGCTATATTGTACGATTACTCCGGAAAATGAGAAACCCCTTAAGGTGCCCAATTCGGATTCTATTTTCACTCAGTATACACCGTCAAATACCA
Organism: Thymus mandschuricus; assembly: GCA_029379335.1. Taxonomy (NCBI): domain Eukaryota; kingdom Viridiplantae; phylum Streptophyta; class Magnoliopsida; order Lamiales; family Lamiaceae; genus Thymus; species Thymus mandschuricus. Next base: position 4,970,927 of record CM057073.1, read on the forward strand.
CATTTCGCAAGTACATATTGTAGCCTTCCGAATGAACTTTCTAGGGGTTTCAAAATCGGGTCATTCGGATCTGAAACGAGTTACTAATGGCCAAAACGGTGAGGGCACGACGGAATCTGGGTCGAACGGGGAGGGCAGCAGGCAAAAAGGCCCATATCTCATTCGTTATCGTCCGGATCCATTTAATTCTTTCACGTCATGCAATTTTATTCCAAGAGCTATAATTATAGGCCTCCGGAGTTGCAAAATCCGACGCTCCCCGGCGGGCCGAAAAAATGAGATTTCGCCCTAGTGGTACCCCATAGAGTTTTAGTCGAAAATGCTCCGGAATGAGATCTAAATTTTATTATTCCAAATCTTCCCAATGATGTTTTGGAGCGGTATCTGATGAATTTTGCATCATTCTAGCTCCTATATAGAGGCTAGATTGTACGATTACTCCGGAAAATGAGAAATCGCTTAAGGTGCCCAATTCGGATTCTATTTTCACCCAGTAAACACCGTCAAAAACAAAATTTCGCAAGTCCATATTGTAGCCTTCCGAATGAGCTTTCTAGGGGTTTCAAAATCGTGTCATTCGGATCTAAAACGAGTTAGTTATGGCTAAAACGGTGAGGGCACGACGAAATCTGGGTCGAACGGGGAGGGCAGCAGGCAAAAAGGCCCATATCTCATTCGTTATCGTCCGGATACATTTCATTCTTTCACCATGTGAAATTTTATTCCAAGAGCTATAATTATGGGGCCCCAGAGGTGCAAAATCCGACGATCCCCGGCGGGCCGAAAAAATGAGATTCACCCTAGTGGTACCCCTTAGAGTTATGGTCAAAAATGCCCCGGAATGAGATCTAAATTTTATTATTCCAAATCATCAAGATGATTTGGAGCGGTATATGATGAATTTTACATCATTCTAGCTCCTATATAGAGGCTAGATTGTATGATTACTCCGGAAAATGAGAAACCGCTTAAGGTGCCCAATTCGGATTCTATTTTCACCCAATAAACACCATCAAATACCAAATTTTGCAAGTCCATATCGTATCCTTCCGAATGAGCTTTTTAGGGGTTTCAAAATCGGGTCATTCGGATCTAAAACGAGTTTGTTATGGCCAAAACGGTGAAGGCACGACGGAATCTGGGTCGAACGGGGAGGGCAGCAGGCAAAAAGGCCCATATATCATTCGTTATCGTCCGTATCCATTTAATTCTTTCACGTCATGCAATTTTATTCCAAGAGCTATAATTATGGGCCCCCGGAGGTGCAAAATCCGACGCTCCCCGGCGGGCCGAAAAAATGAGATTTCGCCCTAGTGGTACCCCCTTAGAGTTTTGGTCAAAAACGCTCCGGAATGAGATCTAAATTTTATTATTCCAAATCATTCCAATGATGTTTTGGAGCGGTATCTGATGAGTTTTGCATCATTCTAGCTCCTATATAGAGGCTAGATTGTACGATTACTCCGGAAAATGAGAAACCGCTTAAGGTGCCCAATTCGGATTCTATTTTCTCCTAGTAAACACCGTCAAATACCAAATTTCGCAAGTCCATATTTTAGCCTTCTGAATGAGCTTTCTAGGGGTTTCAAAATCGGGTCATTCGGATCTGAAACGAGTTAGTTATGGCCAAAACGGTGAGGGCACGACGGAATCTGGGTCGAACGGGGAGGGCAGCAGGCAAAAAGGCTCATATCTCATTCGTTATCGTCCGGATAGATTTCATTCTTTCACCATGTGAAATTTTATTCCAAGAGCTATAATTATAGGGCCCCGGAGGTGCAAAATCCAACGATCCCCGGCGGGCCGAAAAAATGAGATTTTGCCCTAGTGGTACCCCTTAGAGTTTTGGTCAAAAATGCCCCAGAATGAGATCTAAATTTTATAATTCCAAATCATCTCAATAATGATTTGGAGCGGTATATGATGAATTTTGCATCATTCTAGCTCCTATATTGAGGCTAGATTGTACGATTACTCCGGAAAATGAGAAACCGCTTAAGATGCCCAATTCGGATTTTATTTTCACCCAATAAACACCATCAAATACCTCATTTCGCAAGTCCATATCGTAGCCTTCCAAATGAGCTTTCTAGGGGTTTCAAAATCAGGTCATTCGGATCTAAAACGAGTTAGTTATGGCCAAAACGCTGAAGGCACGACGGAATCTGGGTCGAACGGGGAGGGCAGCAGGCAAAAAGGCCCATATCTCATTCGTTATCGTCCGGATCCATTTAATTCTTTCACGTCATGCAATTTTATTCCAAGAGCTATAATTATGGGCCCCGGAAGTGCAAAATCCGACAATCCCCGTCGGGCCGAAAAAATGAGATTTCGCCCTAGTGGTACCCCCTTAGAGTTTTGGTCAAAAACGCACCGGAACGGGATCTAATTTTATTATTCGAAATCATCTCAGTGATGTTTTAGAGCATTATATGATGAATTTTGCATCATTCTAGCTCCTATATAGAGGTACTCCGTATAATGAGAAACAGCTTAAGGTGCCCAATTCGGATTCTATTTTCACCTAGTAAACACCGTCAAATACCAAATTTCACAAGTCCATATCGTAGCCTTCCGAATGATCTTTCTAGGGCTTTCAAAATCGGGTCATTCGGATCTAAAACGAGTTAGTTATGGCCAAAACAGTGAGGGCACGACGGAATCTGGGTCGAACAGGGAGGGCAACAGGCAAAAGGCCCATATCTCATTCATTATCGTCCGGATCCATTTCATTCTTTCACCATGTGCAATTTTATTCCAAGAGCTATAAATATGGGCCCCCGGAGGTGCAAAATCCGACGATCCCCGGCGGGCCAAAAAAATGAGATTTCGCCCTAGTGGTACCCCTTAGAGTTTTGGTCAAAAACGCTCCGGAATGAGATCTAAATTTTATTATTCCAAATCATCCCAGTGATGTTTTGGAGCGGTATATGATGAATTTTTCATCATTCTAGCTCCTATATAGAGGCTAGATTGTACGATTACTCCGGAAAATGAGAAACCGTTGAAGGTGCCCAATTCGGATTCTATTTTCACCCAGTAAACACCGTCAAATGCCAAATTTCGCAAGTCCATATTGTAGCATTCCGAATGAGCTTTCTAGGGGTTTCAAAATCGGGTCATTCAGTTCTAAAACGAGTTAGTTATGGCAAAAACGGTGAGGGCACGACAGGAATCTGGGTCGAACGGGGAGGGCAGCAGGCAAAAAGGCCCATATCTCATTCGTTATCGTCCGGATCCATTTAATTCTTTCACGTCATGCAATTTTATTCCAAGAGCTATAATTATGGGCCCCCGGAGGTGCAAAATCCGACGCTCCCCGGCGGGCCGAAAAAAATGAGATTTCGCCCTAGTGGTACCCCCTTAGAGTTTTGGTCAAAAACGCTCCGGAATGAGATCTAAATATTATTATTCCAAATCATTCCAATGATGTTTTGGAGCGGTATCTGATGAGTTTTGCATCATTCTAGCTCCTATATAGAGGCTAGATTGTACGATTACTCCGGAAAATGAGAAACCGCTTAAGGTGCCCAATTTGGATTCTATTTTCACCCAGTAAACACCGTCAAATACCAAATTTCGCAAGTCCATATTTTAGCCTTCCGAATGAGCTTTCTAGGGGTTTCAAAATCGGGTCATTCGGATCTGAAACGAGTGAGTTATGGCCAAAACGGTGAGGGCACGACGGAATCTGGGTCGAACGGGGAGGGCAGCAGGCAAAAAGGCTCATATCTCATTCGTTATCGTCCGGATAGATTTCATTCTTTCACCATGTGAAATTTTATTCCAAGAGCTATAATTATAGGGCCCCGGAGGTGCAAAATCCAACGATCCCCGGCGGGCCGAAAAAATGAGATTTTGCCCTAGTGGTACCCCTTAAAGTTTTGGTCAAAAATGCCCCAGAATGAGATCTAAATTTTATTATTCCAAATCATCTCAATAATGATTTGGAGCGGTATATGATGAATTTTGCATCATTCTAGCTCCTATATAGAGGCTAGATTGTACGATTACTCCGGAAAATGAGAAACCGCTTAAGGTGCCCAATTCGGATTCTATTTTCACCCAGTAAACACTGTTAAATACCAAATTTCGCAAGTCCATATTTTAGCCTTCCGAATGAGCTTTCTAGGGGTTTCAAAATCGGGTCATTCGGATCTGAAACGAGTTAGTTATGGCCAAAACGGTGAGGGCACGACGGAATCTGGGTCGAACGGGGAGGGCAGCAGGCAAAAAGGCCCATATCTCATTCGTTATCGTCCGGATACATTTCATTCTTTCACCATGTGAAATTTTATTCCAAGAGCTATAATTATGGGGCCCCGGAGGTGCAAAATCCGACGATCCCCGGCGGGCCGAAAAAATGAGATTCGCCCTAGTGGTACCCCTTAGAGTTTTGGTCAAAAATGCCCCGGAACGAGATCTAATTTTATTATTCCAAATCATCAAGATGATTTGGAGCGGTATATGATGAATTTTACATCATTCTAGCTCCTATATAGAGGCTAGATTGTATGATTACTTCGGAAAATGAGAAACCGCTTAAGGTGCCCAATTCGGATTCTATTTTCACCCAATCAAATACCAAATTTTGCAAGTCCATATCGTATCCTTCCGAATGAGCTTTTTAGGGGTTTCAAAATCGGGTCATTCGGATCTAAAACGAGTTTGTTATGGCCAAAACGGTGAAGGCACGACGGAATCTGGGTCGAACGGGGAGGGCAGCAGGCAAAAAGGCCCATATCTCATTCGTTATCGTCCGGATCCATTTAATTCTTTCACGTCATGCAATTTTATTCCAAGAGCAATAATTATTTTGGCCCCCGGAGGTGCAAAATCCGACGCTCCCCGGCGGGCCGAAAAAATGAGATTTCGCCCTAGTGGTACCCCCTTAGAGTTTTGGTCAAAAACGCTCCGGAATGAGATCTAAATTTTATTATTCCAAATCATTCCTATGATGTTATGGAGCGGTATCTGATGAGTTTTGCATCATTCTAGCTCCTATATAGAGGCTAGATTGTACGATTACTCCGGAAAATGAGAAACCGCTTAAGGTGCCCAATTCGGATTCTATTTTCACCCAGTAAACACCGTCAAATACCAAATTTAGCATATCCATATTTTAGCCTTCCGAATGAGCTTTCTAGGGGTTTCAAAATCGGGTCATTCGGATCTGAAACGAGTTAGTTATGGCCAAAATGGTGAGGGCACGACAGAATCTGGGTCGAACGGGGAGGGCAGCAGGCAAAAAGGCTCATATCTCATTCGTTATCGTCCGGATACATTTCATTCTTTCACCATGTCAAATTTTATTCCAAGAGCTATAATTATGGGGCCCCGGAGGTGCAAAATCCGACGATCCCCGGCGGGCCGAAAAAATGAGATTTTGCCCTAGTGGTACCCCTTAGAGTTTTGGTCAAAAATGCCCCAGAATGAGATCTAAATTTTATTATTCCAAATCATCTCAATGATGATTTGGAGCGGTATATGATGAATTTTGCATCATTCTAGCTACTATATAGAGGCTAGATTGTACGATTACTCCGGAAAATGAGAAACCGCTTAAGGTGCCCAATTCGGATTCTATTTTCACCCAATAAACACCATCAAATACCAAATTTTGCAAATCCATATCGTAGCCTTCCTAATGAGCTTTCTAGGGGTTTCAAAATCGGGTCATTCGGATCTAAAACGAGTTTGTTATGGCCAAAACGGTGAAGGCACGACGGAATCTGGGTCGAACGAGGAGGGCAGCAGGCAAAAATGCCCATATCTCATTCGTTATCGTCCGGATCCATTTAATTCTTTCACGTCATGCAATTTTATTCCAAGAGCTATAATTATGGGCCCCTGGAGGTGCAAAATCCGACGCTCCCTGGCGGGCCGAAAATTGAGATTTCGCCCTAGTGGTACCCCCTTAGAGTTTTGGTCAAAAATGCTCCGGAATGAGATCTAAATTTTATTATTCCAAATCATCCCAATGATGTTTTGGAGCGGTATCTGATGAGTTTTGCATCATTCTAGCTCCTATATAGAGGCTAGATTGTACGATTACTCCGGAAAATGAGAAACCGCTTAAGGTGCCCAATTCGGATTCTATTTTCACCCAGTAAACACCGTCAAATACCAAATTTAGCATATCCATATTTTAGCCTTCCGAATGAGCTTTCTAGGGGTTTCAAAATCGGGTCATTCGGATCTGAAACGAGTTAGTTATGGCCAAAATGGTGAGGGCACGACGGAATCTCGATCGAACGGGGAGGGCAGTAGGCAAAAAGTCTCATTCGTTATCGTCCGGATCCATTTAATTCTTTCACGTCATGCAATTTTATTCCAAGAGCAATAATTATGGGCCCCCGGAGGTGCAAAATCCGATGCTCCCCGGCGGGCCGAAAAAATGAGATTTCGCCCTAGTGGTACCCCTTAGAGTTTTGGTCAAAAACGCTCCGGAATGAGATCTAAATTTTATTATTCCAAATCTTCCCAATGATGTTTTGGAGCGGTATCTAATGAAATTTGCATCATTCTAGCTCCTATATAGAGGCTAGATTGTACGATTACCCCGGAAAATGAGAAACCGCTTAAGGTGCCCAATTCAGATTCTATTTTCACCCAGTAAACACCGTCAAATACCACATTTCAAAAGTCCATATTGTAGCCTTCCAAATGATCTTTCTAGGGGTTTCCAAATCGGGTCATTCGGATCTGAAACGAGTTAGTTATGGTCATATGGTCAAAACGGTGAGGGCACGACGAAATCTGGGTCGAACGGGGAGGACAGCAGGCAAAAAGGCCCAAATCTCATTCGTTATCGTCCGGATCCATTACATTCTTTCACCTTGTGCAATTTTATTCCAAGAGCTATAATTATGGGCCCCCGGAGGTGCAAAATCTGACGATCCCCGGCGGGCCTAAAAAAATGAGATTTCGCCCTAGTGGTACCCCTTAGAGTTTTGGTCAAAAACGAACCGGAATGAGATCTAAATTTCATTATTCGAAATCATCTCAGTGATGTTTTGGATCATTATATGATGAATTGTGCATCATTCTAGCTCCTATATAGAGGCTAGATTGTACGATTACTCCGAAAAATGAGAAACCGCTTAAGGTGCCCAATTCGGATTCTATTTTCACCCAGTAAACACCGTCAAATACCAAATTTCACAAGTCCATATCGTAGCCTTCCGAATGATCTTTCTAGGGCTTTCAAAATCGAGCCATTCGGATTTGAAACGAGTTAGTTATGGCCAAAACGGTGAGGGCACGACGGAATCTGGGTCGAACAGGGAGGGCAACAGGCAAAAAGGCCCATATCTCATTCATTATCGTCCGGATCCATTTCATTCTTTCACGATGTGCAATTTTATTCCAAGAGCGATAATTATGGGCCCCAGGAGGTGCAAAATCCGACGATCCCCGGAGGGCCGAAAAAATGAGATTTCGCCCTAGTGGTACCCTTAGAGTTTTGGTCAAAAAAGCTCCGGAATGAGATCTAAATTTGATTATTCCAAATCATCCCAGTGATGTTTTCTAGCGGTATATGATGAATTTTGCATCATTCTAGCTCCTATATAGAGGCTAGATTGTACGATTACTCCGGAAAATGAGAAACCGCTTAAGGTGCCCAATTCGGATTCTATTTTCACCCAGAAAACACCGTCAAATGCCAAATTTCGCAAGTCCATATTGTAACCTTCTGAATGAGCTTTCTAGGGGTTTCAAAATTGGGTCATTCGGATCTGAAACGAGTTAGTTATGGCCAAAACGGTGAGGGCACGACGGAATCTGGGTCGAACGAGGAGGGCAGTAGGCAAAAAGGCCCATATCTCATTCGTTATCGTCCGGATCCATTTAATTCTTTCACGTCATGCAATTTTATTCCAAGAGCTATAATTATGGGCCCCCGGAGGTGCAAAATCCGATACTCCCCGGCGGGCCGAAAAAATGAGATTTCGCCCTAGTGGTACCCCTTAGAGTTTTGGTCAAAAACGCTCCGTAATGAGATCTAAATTTTATTATTCCAAATCTTCCCAATGATGTTTTGGAGCGGTATCTGATGAATTTTGCATCATTCTAGCTCCTATATAAAGGCTAGATTGTACGATTACTCCGAAAAATGAGAAACCGCTTAAGGTGCCCAATTCGGATTCTATTTTCACCCAGTAAACACCGTCAAATACAATATTTCGCATGTCCATATTTTAGCCTTCCGAATGAGCTTTCTAGGGGTTTAAAAATCGGGTCATTCCGATCTAAAACGAGTTAATTATGGCCAAAACGATGAGGGCACGACGGAATCTGGGTCGAACGGGGAGGGTAGCAGGCAAAAAGACACATATCTCATTCGTTATCGTCCGGATCCATTTAATTCTTTCACGTCATGCAATTTTATTCCAAGAGTTATAATTATGGGCCCCCGGAGGTGCAAAATTCGACGCTCCCCGGCGGGCCGAAAAACTTTATTATTCCAAATCATCCCAATGATGTTTTTGTCAAAAACGCTTCGGAATGAGATCTAAATTTAATTATTCCAAATCATCCCAATGATGTTTTGAAGCGGTATATGATGAATTTCGCATCATTCTAGCTCCTATTTAGAGGCTAGATTGTCCGATTACTCCGGAAAATGAGAAACCGCTTAAGGTTCCCAATTCGGATTCTATCTTCACCCAGTAAACACCGTCAAATACCACATTTCGCAAGTCCATATTTTAGCCTTCCGAATGAGCTTTATAGGGGTTTCAAAATCGGGTCATTCGGATCTAAAACGAGTTAGTTATGGCCAAAACGGTGAAGGCAAGACGGAATCTGGGTCGAACGGGGAGGGCAGCAGGTAAAAAGGCCCATATCTCATTCGTTATCGTCCGGATCCATTTAATTCTTTCACGTCATGCAATTTTATTGCAAGAGCTATAATTATGGGCCCCCGGAGGTGCAAAATCCGACGCTCCCTAGCGGGCCGAAAAAATGAGATTTCGCCCTAGTGGTACCCCTTAGAGTTTTGGTCAAAAACGCTCCGGAATGAGATCTAAATTTTATTATTCCAAATCATCGCAATGATGTTTTGGAGCGGTATATGATAAATTTTGCATCATTCTAGCTCCTATATAGTGGCAAGATTGTACGATTACTCCGGAAAATGAGAAACCGCTTAAGGTGCCCAATTCGGATTCTATTTTCACCCAGTAAACACCGTCAAATACCAAATTTCGCAAGTCCATATTTTAGCCTTCCGAATGAGCTTACTAGGGGTTTCAAAATCGGGTCATTCGGATCTAAAATGAGTTAGTTATGGCCAAAACGGTGAGGGCACGACGGAATCTGGGTCGAACGGGGAGGGCGCAGGCAAAAAGGCCCATATCTCATTCGTTTTCGTACGGATCAATTTAATTCTTTCACGTCATGCAATTTTATTCCAAGAGCTATAATTATGGGCCCCCAGAGGTGCAAAATCTGACGCTCCCCGGCGGGCCGAAAAAATGAGATTTCGCCCTAGTGGTACCCATTAGAGTTTTGGTCAAAAACGCTCCGGAATGAGATCAAATTTTATTATTCCAAATCATCCCAGTGATGTTTTGGAGCGGTATATGATGAATTTTTCATCATTCTAGCTCCTATATAGAGGCTAGAATGTACGATTACTCCGGAAAATGAGAAACCGCTTAAGGTGCCAAATTCGGATTCTATTTTCACCCAGTAAACACCGTCAAATGCCAATTTTCGCAAGTCCATATTGTAGCCTTCCGAATAAGCTTTCTAGGGGTTTCAAAATCGGGTCATTCGGATCTGAAACGAGTTAGTTATGGCCAAAACGGTGAGGGCACGACGGAATCTGGGTCGAACGGGGAGGGTAGCAGGCAAAAAGGCCCATATCTCATTCGTTATCGTCCGGATCCATTTAATTCTTTCACGTCATGCAATTTTATTCCAAGAGCTATAATTATGGGCCCCCGGAGGTGCAAAATCCGATTCTCCCCGGCGGGCCGAAAAAATGAGATTTCGCTCTAGTGGTACCCCTTAGAGTTTTGGTCAAAAACGCTCCGTAATGAGATCTAAATTTTATTATTCCAAATCTTCCCAATGATGTTTTGGAGCGGTATCTGATAAATTTTTCATCATTCTAGCTCCTATATACAGGCTAGATTGTACGATTACTCCGGAAAATGAGAAACCGCTTAAGGTGCCCAATTCGGATTCTATTTTCACCCAGTAAACACCGTCAAATACAAAATTTCGCAATTCCATATTTTAGCATTCCGAATGAGATTTCTAGGGGTTTCAAAATCGGGTCATTTAGATATAAAACGGGTTAATTATGGCAAAAACGGTGAGGGCACGACGGAATCTGGGTCGAACGGGGAGGGTAGCAGGCAAAAAGGCCCATATCTCATTCGTTATCGTCCGAATCCATTTAATTCTTTCACGTCATGCAAATTTATTCCAAGAGCTATAATTATGGGCCCCCGGAGGTGCAAAATCCGACACTCCCCGGCGGGCCGAAAAAATGAGATTTCGCCTTAGTGGTACCCCTTAGAGTTTTGGTCAAAACACTCCGGAATGAGATCTAAATTTTATTATTCCAAATCATCCCAATGATGTTTTGGAGCGGTATCTGATGAATTTCGCATCATTCTAGCTCCTATATAGATGATAGATTATACGATTACTCCGGAAAATGAGAAACCGCTTAAGGTGCCCAATTCGGATTCTATTTTCACCCAGTAAACACCGTCAAATACCACATTTATGAAGTCCATATGTTAGCCTTCCGAATGAGCTTTATAGGGGTTTCAAAATCGGGTCATTCGGATCTAAAACGAGTTAGTTATGGCCAAAACGGTGAAGGCAAGACGGAATCTGGGTCGAACGGGGAGGGCAGCAGGCAAAAAGGCCCATATCTCATTCGTTATCGTCCGGATCCATTTAATTCTTTCACGTCATGCAATTTTATTCCAAGAGATATAATTATGGGCCCCCGGAGGTGCAAAATCCAACGCACCCCGGCGGGCCGAAAAAATGAGATTTCGCCCTAGTGGTACCCCTTAGAGTTTTGGTCAAAAACGCTCCGGAATGAGATCTAAATTTTATTATTCCAAATCATCCCAATGATGTTTTGGAGCGGTATCTGATGAATTTTGCATCATTCTAGCTCCTATATAGAGGCTAGATTGTACTATTACTCCGGAATATGAGAAACCGCTTAAGGTGCCCAATTCAGATTCTATTTTCACCCAGTAAACACCGTCAAATACCAAATTTCACAAGTCCATATCATATCCTTCCGAATGATCTTTCTAGGGGTTTCAAAATCGGGTCATTCGGATCTAAAACGAGTTAGTTATGGCCAAAACGGTGAGGGCACAACGGAATCTGGGTCGAACGGGGTGGGCAGCCGGCAAAAAGGCGCATATCTCATTCGTTATCGTCCGGATCCATTTAATTCTTTCATGTCATGCAATTTTATTCCAAGAGCTATTATTATGGGTCCTCGGAGGTGCAAAATCCGACGCTCCCCGGCGGGCCGAAAAATGAGATTTCGCCCTAGTGGTACTCCTTAGAGTTTTGGTCAAAAACGCTCCGGAATGAGATCTAAATTTTATTATTCCAAATCATCCCAATGATGTTTTGGAGCGGTATCTGATGAATTTTGCATCATTCTAGCTCCTATATAGAGGCTAGATTGTACGATTACTCCAGAAAATGAGAAACCGCTTAAGGTGCCCAATTCGAATTCTATTTTCACCCAGTAAACACAGTCAAATGCCAAATTTCACAAGTCCATATTGTAGCCTTCCGAATGAACTTTCTAGGGGTTTCAAAATCGGGTCATTCGGATCTGAAACGAGTTTGTTATGGCCAAAACGGTGAGGGCACGACGGAATCTGGGTCGTACGGGGAGGGCAGCAGGCAAAAAGGCCCATATCTCATTCGTTATCGTCCGGATCCATTTAATTCTTTCACGTCATGCAAGTTTATTCCAAGAGCAATAATTATGGGCCCCCGGAGGTGCAAAATCCGATGCTCCCCGGCGGGCCGATAAAATGAGATTTTGCCCTAATGGTACCCCTTAGAGTTTTGGTCAAAAACGCTCCGGAATGAGATCTAAATTTTATTATTCCAAATAATCTCAATGATGTTTTGGAGCGGTATCTGATGAATTTTGCATCATTATAGCTCCTATATAGAGGCTAGATTGTACGATTACTCCGGAAAATGAGAAACCGCTTAAGGTGCCCAATTCGGATTCTATTTTCACCTATTAAACACCGTCAAATACCAAATTTCGCAAGTCCATATTTTAGCCTTCCGAATGAGCTTTCTAGGGGTTTCAAAATTGGGTCATTCGGATCTGAAACGAGTTAGTTATGGCCAAAACGGTGAGGGCACGACGGAATCTGGGTCAAACGGGGAGGGCAGCAGGCAAAAAGGCTCATATCTCATTCGTTATCGTCCGGATACATTTCATTCTTTCACCATGTGAAATTTTATTCCAAGAGCTATAATTATGGGGCCCCGGAGGTGCAAAATCCGACGATCCCCGGCGGGCCGAAAAAATGAGATTTTGCCCTAGTGGTACCCCTTAGAGTTTTGGTCAAAAATGCCCCAGAATGAGATCTAAATTTTATTATTCCAAATCATCTCAATGATGATTTGGAGCTGTATATGATGAATTTTGCATCATTCTAGCTCCTATATAGAGGCTAGATTGTACGATTACTTCGGAAAATGAGAAACCGCTTAAGGTGCCCAATTCAGATTCTATTTTCACCCAATAAACACCATGAAATTCCTCATTTCGCAAGTCCAAATCGTAGCCTTCCAAATGAGCTTTCTAGGGGTTTCAAAATCGGGTCATTCGGATCTAAAACGAGTTAGTTATGGCCAAAACGCTGAAGGCACGACGGAATGTGGGTCGAACGGGGAGGGCAGCAGGCAAAAAGGCCCATATATCATTCGTTATCGTCCGGATCCATTTAATTCTTTCACGTCATGCAATTTTATTCCAAGAGCTATAATTATGGGCCCCCGGAGGTGCAAAATCCGACGCTCCCTGGCAGGCCGAAAAAATGAGATTTCGCCCAAGTGGTATCCCTTAGAGTTTTGGTCAAAAACGCTCCGGAATGAGATCTAAATTTTATTATTCCAAATCATCCCAATGATGTTTTGGAGAGGTATATGATAAATTTTTCATCATTCTAGCTCCTATATAGAGGCTAGATTGTACGATTACTCCGGAAAATGAGAAACCGCTTAAGGTGCCCAATTCGGATTCTATTTTCACCCAGTAAACACCGTCAAATACCAAATTTCGCAAGTCCATATTTTAGCCTTCCGAATGAGCTTTCTAGGGGTTTCAAAATCGGGTCATTCGGATCTGAAACGAGTTAGTTATGGCCAAAACGGTGAGGGCACGACGGAATCTGGGTCGAACGGGGAGGGCAGCAGGAAAAAAGGCCCTTATCTCATTCGTTATCGTCCGGATCCATTTAATTCTTTCACGTCATGCAATTTTATTCCAAGAGATATAATTATGGGCCCCCGGAGGTGCAAAATCCAAAGCACCCCGGCGGGCCGAAAAAATGAGATTTCGCCCTAGTGGTACCCCTTAGAGTTTTGGTCAAAAACGCTCCGGAATGAGATCTAAATTTTATTATTCCAAATCATCCCAATGATGTTGTGGAGCGGTATCTGATGAATTTTGCATCATTCTAGCTCCTATATAGAGGCTAGATTGTACTATTACTCCGGAATATGAGAAACCGCTTAAGGTGCCCAATTCGGATTCTATTTTCACCCAGTAAACACCGTCAAATACCAAATTTCACAAGTCCATATCATATCCTTCCGAATGATCTTTCTAGGGGTTTCAAAATCGGGTCATTCGGATCTAAAACGAGTTAGTTATGGCCAAAACGGTGAGGGCACAACGGAATCTGGGTCGAACGGGGTGGGCAGCCGGCAAAAAGGCGCATATCTCATTCGTTATCGTCCGGATCCATTTAATTCTTTCATGTCATGCAATTTAATTCCAAGAGCTATTATTATGGGTCCCCGGAGGTGCAAAATCCGACGCTCCCCGGCGGGCCGAAAAATGAGATTTCGCCCTAGTGGTACTCCTTAGAGTTTTGGTCAAAAACGCTCCGGAATGAGATCTAAATTTTATTATTCCAAATCATCCCAATGATGTTTTGGAGCGGTATCTGATGAATTTTGCATCATTCTAGCTCCTATATAGAGGCTAGATTGTACGATTACTCCAGAAAATGAGAAACCGCTTAAGGTGCCCAATTCGAATTCTATTTTCACCCAGTAAACACAGTCAAATGCCAAATTTCACAAGTCCATATTGTAGCCTTCCGAATGAACTTTCTAGGGGTTTCAAAATCGGGTCATTCGGATCTGAAACGAGTTTGTTATGGCCAAAACGGTGAGGGCACGACGGAATCTGGGTCGAACGGGGAGGGCAGCAGGCAAAAAGGCCCATATCTCATTCGTTATCGTCCGGATCCATTTAATTCTTTCACGTCATGCAAGTTTATTCCAAGAGCAATAATTATGGGCCCCCGGAGGTGCAAAATCCGATGCTCCCCGGCGGGCCGATAAAATGAGATTTTGCCCTAATGGTACCCCTTAGAGTTTTGGTCAAAAACGCTCCGGAATGAGATCTAAATTTTATTATTCCAAATCATCTCAATGATGTTTTGGAGCGGTATCTGATGAATTTTGCATCATTATAGCTCCTATATAGAGGCTAGATTGTACGATTACTCCGGAAAATGAGAAACTGCTTAAGGTGCCCAATTCGGATTCTATTTTCACCTATTAAACACCGTCAAATACCAAATTTCGCAAGTCCATATTTTAGCCTTCCGAATGAGCTTTCTAGGGGTTTCAAAATTGGGTCATTCGGATCTGAAACGAGTTAGTTATGGCCAAAACGGTGAGGGCACGACGGAATCTGGGTCAAACGGGGAGGGCAGCAGGCAAAAAGGCTCATATCTCATTCGTTATCGTCCGGATACATTTCATTCTTTCACCATGTGAAATTTTATTCCAAGAGCTATAATTATGGGGCCCCGGAGGTGCAAAATCCGACGATCCCCGGCGGGCCGAAAAAATGAGATTTTGCCCTAGTGGTACCCCTTAGAGTTTTGGTCAAAAATGCCCCAGAATGAGATCTAAATTTTATTATTCCAAATCATCTCAATGATGATTTGGAGCGGTATATGATGAATTTTGCATCATTCTAGCTCCTATATAGAGGCTAGATTGTACGATTACTCCGGAAAATGAGAAACCGCTTAAGGTGCCCAATTCGGATTCTATTTTCACCCAGTAAACACCGTCAAATACCAAATTTCGCAAGTCCATATTTTAGCCTTCCGAATGAGCTTTCTAGGGGTTTCAAAATCGGGTCATTCGGATCTAAAATGAGTTAGTTATGGCCAAAACGGTGAGGGCACGACGGAATCTGGGTCGAAAGGGGAGGGCGCAGGCAAAAAGGCCCATATCTCATTCGTTATCGTACGGATCCATTTAATTCTTTCACGTCATGCAATTTTATTCCAAGAGCTATAATTATGGGCCCCTAGAGGTGCAAAATCCGACGCTCCCCGGCGGGCCGAAAAAATGAGATTTCGCCCTAGTGGTACCCATTAGAGTTTTGGTCAAAAACGCTCCGGAATGAGATCAAATTTTATTATTCCAAATCATCCCAGTGATGTTTTGGAGCGGTATATGATGAATTTTTCATCATTCTAGCTCCTATATAGAGGCCAGATTGTACGATTACTCCGGAAAATTAGAAACCGCTTAAGGTGCCCAATTCGAATTCTATTTTCACCCAGTAAACACAGTCAAATGCCAATTTTCGCAAGTCCGTATTGTAAACTTCCGAATGAACTTTCTAGGGGTTTCAAAATTGGGTCATTCGGATCTGAAACGAGTTAGTTATGGCCAAAACGGTGAGGGCACGACGGAATCTGGGTCGAACGGGGAGGGCAGCAGGCAAAAAGGCCCATATCTCATTCGTTATCGTCCGGATCCATTTAATTCTTTCACGTCATGCAAATTTATTCCAAGAGCAATAATTATGGGCCCCCGGAGGTGCAAAATCCGATGCTCCCCGGCGGGCCAAAAAAATGAGATTTCGCCCTAATGGTACCCCTTAGAGTTTTGGTCAAAAACGCTCCGGAATGAGATCTAAATTTTATTATTCCAAATCATCTCAATGATGTTTTGGAGCAGTATCTGATGAACTTTGCATCATTATAGCTCCTATACAGAGGCTAGATTGTACGATTACTCCGGAAAATGAGAAACCGCTTAAGGTGCCCAATTCGGATTCTATTTTCACCTATTAAACACCGTCAAATACCAAATTTCGCAAGTCCATATTTTAGCCTTCCGAATGAGCTTTCTAGGGGTTTCAAAATCGGGTCATTCGGATCTTAAACGGGTTAGTTATGGCCAATACGGTGAGGGCACGACGGAATCTGGGTCGAACGGGGAGGGCAGTAGGCCAAAAGGCCCATATCTCATTCGTTATCGTCCGGATCCATTTAATTCTTTCACGTCATGAAATTTTATTCCAAGAGCTATAATTATGGGCCCCTGGACGTGCAAAATCCGACGATCTCCGGCGTGCCGAAAAAGTGAGATTTCGCCCTAGTGGACCCTTATAGTTTTGGTCAAAAATGCCCCGGAATGAGATCTAAATTTTATTATTCGAAATCATCTCAATGATGATTTTGAGCGGTATATGATGAATTTTGCATCATTCAAGCTCCTATATAGAGGCTAGATTGTACGATTACTCCGGAAAATGAGAAACCGCTTAAGGTACCCAATTTGGATACTGTTTTCACCCAATAAACACCATCAAATACCTCATTTCGCAAGTCCATATCGTAGCCTTCCAAATGAGCTTTCTAGGGGATTCAAAATCGGGTCATTCGGATCTAAAACGAGTTAGTTATGGCCAAAACGCTGAAGGCACGACGGAATCTGGGTCGAACGGGGAGGGCAGCAGGCAAAAAGGCCCATATCTCATTCGTTATCGTCCGGATCCATTTAATTCTTTCACGTCATGCAATTTTATTCCAAGAGCTATAATTATGGGCCCCTGGAGGTGCAAAATCCGACGCTCCCCGGCGGGCCGAAAAAATGAGATTTCGCCCTAGTGGTACCCCTTAGAGTTTTGGTCAAAAACGCTCCAGAATGAGATCTAAATTTTATTATTCCAAATCATCTCAATGATGTTTTGGAGCGGTATCTGGTTTATTTAGCATCATTCTAGCTCCTATATAGAGGCTAGATTGTACGATTACTCCGGAAAATGAGAAACCACTTAAGGTGCCCAATTCGGATTCTATTTTCACCTAGTAAACACCGTAAAATACAAAATTTCGCAAGTCCATATTTTAGCCTTCCGATTGAGCTTTCTAGGAGTTTCAAAATTGGGTCATTCGGATCTAAAACGAGTTAGTTATGGCCAAAACGGTGAGGACACGACGGAATCTGGGTCGAACGGGGAGGGCAGCAGGCAAAAAGGCCCATATCTCATTCGTTATCGTCCGGATCCATTTAATTCTTTTACATCATGCAATTTTATTCCAAGAGCTATAATAATGGGCCCCCGGAGGTGCAAAATCCGACGCTCCCCGGCGGGCCGAAAAAATGAGATTTCGCCCTAGTGGTACCCCTTAGAGTTTTGATCAAAAACGCTCTGGAATGAGATCTAAATTTTATTATTCCACCAATGATGTTTTGTAGCGGTATCTAATGAATTTTGCATCATTCTAGCTCCTATATAGAGGCTAGATTGTACGATTACTCCGGAAAATGAGAAACCGCTAAAGGTGCCCAATTCGGATTCTATTTTCACCCAATAAACACCATCAAATACCACATTTTACAAGTACATATCGTAGCATTCTGAATGAGCTTTCTAGGGGTTTCAAAATCGGGTCATTCGGATCTAAAACGAGTTAATTATGGCCAAAACGGTGAAGGCACGACGGAATCTGGGTCGAACGGGGAGGGCAGCAGGCAAAAAGGCCCATATCTCATTCGTTATCGTCCGGATCCATTTAAGTCTTTCACGTCATGCAATTTTTTTTCAAGAGCTATAATTATGGGCCCCCGGAGGTGCAAAATCCGACGCTCCCCGGCGGGCCGAAAAAATGAGATTTCGCCCTAGTGGTACCCCTTAGAGTTTTGGTCAAAAATGCTCCAGAATGAGATCTAAATTTTATTGTTCCAAATCATCTCAATGATGTTTTGGAGCGGTATCTGATGAATTTTGCATCATTCTAGCATCTATATAGAGGCTAGATTGTACGATTACTCCGAAAAATGAGAAACCGCTTAAGGTGCCCAATTCGGATTCTATTTTCACCTAGTAAACACCGTCAAATACCAAATTTTGCAAGTCCATGTTTTAGCCTTCCGAATGAGCTTTCTAGGGGTTTCAAAATTGGGTCATTCGGATCTAAAACGAGTTAGATATGGCCAAAACGGTGAGGGCACGAAGAAATCTGGGTCGAACGGGGAGGGCAGCAGGCAAAAAGGCCCATATCTCATTCATTATCGTCCGGATCCATTTAATTCTTTCACGTCATGCAATTTTATTCCAAGAGCTATAATTATGGGCCCCCGGAGGTGCAAAATCCGACGATCCCCGGCGAGTCGAAAAAATGAGATTTGGCCCTAGTGGACCCTTAGAGTTTTGGTCAAAAACGCCCCGGAATGAGATCTAAATTTTATTATTCGAAATCATCTCAATGATGATTTTGAGCGGTATATGATGAATTTTGCATCATTCTAGCTCCTATATAGAGGCTAGATTGTACGATTACTCCGGAAAATGAGAAACCGCTTAAGGTACCCAATTTGGATACTATTTTCACCCAATAAACACCATCAAATACCTCATTTCGCAAGTCCATATCGTAGCCTTCCAAATGAGCTTTCTAGGGGTTTCAAAATCGGGTCATTCGGATCTAAAACGAGTTAGTTATGGCCAAAACGGTGAGGGCACGACGGAATCTGGGTCGAACGGGGAGGGCAGCAGGCAAAAAGGCCCATATCTCATTCGTTATCGTCCGGATCCATTTAATTCTTTCACGTCATGCAATTTTATTTCAAGAGCTATAATTATGGGCCCCCGGAGGTGCAAAATTCGACGCTCCCCGGCGGGCCGAAAAAATGAAATTTCGCCCTAGTGGTACGCCTTAGAGATTTGGTCAAAAACGCTCCAGAATGAGATCTAAATTTTATTATTCCAAATCATCTCAATGATGTTTTGGAGCGGTATCTGGTGAATTTTGCATCATTCTAGCTCCTATATAGAGGCTAGATTGTACGATTACTCCGGAAAATGAGAAACCACTTAAGGTGCCCAATTCGGATTCTATTTTCACCTAGTAAACAACGTCAAATACCAAATTTCGCAAGTCCATATTTTAGCCTTCTGAATGAGCTTTCTAGGAGTTTTAAAATTGGGTCATTCGGATCTAAACGAGTTAGTTATGGCCAAAACGGTGAGGGCACGACGGAATCTGGGTCGAACGGGGAGGGCAGCAGGCAAAAAGGCCCATATCTCATTCGTTATCGTCCGGATCCATTTAATTCTTTCACGTCATGCAATTTTATTCCAAGAGCTATAATTATGAGCCCCCGGAGGTGCAAAATCCGACGCTCCCCGGCGGGCCGAAAAAATGAGATTTCGCCCTAGTGGTACCCCTTAGAGTTTTGGTCAAAAACGCTCCGGAATGAGATCTAAATTTTATTATTCCAAATTATCCCAATGATGTTTTGAAGCGGTATCTGATGAATTTTGCATCATTCTTGCTCCTATATAGAGGCTAGTTGTACGATTACTCCGGAAAATGAGTAACCGCTAAAGGTGCCCAATTCGGATTCTATTTTCACCCAATAAACACCATCAAATACCATATTTTACAAGTACATATCGTAGCATTCCGAATGAGCTTTCTAGGGGTTTCAAAATCGGGTCATTCGGATCTAAAACGAGTTAGTTATGGCCAAAACGGTGAAGGCACGACGGAATCTGGGTCGAACGGGGAGGGCAGCAGGCAAAAAGGCCCATATCTCATTCGTTATCGTCCGGATCCATTTAATTCTCTCACGTCATGCCATTTTAGAGCAAGAGCTATAATTATGGGCCCCCGGAGGTGCAAAATCCGACGCTCCCTGGCGGGCCGAAAAAATGAGATTTCGCCCTAGTGGTACCCCTTAGAGTTTTGGTCAAAAACGCTCCGGAATGAGATCTAAATTTTATTATTCCAAATCATCCCAATGATGTTTTGGAGCGGTATATGATAAATTTTGCATCATTCTAGCTCCTATATAGAGGCTAGATTGTACGATTACTCCGGAAAATGACAAACCGCTTAAGGTGCCCAATTCGGATTCTATTTTCACCCAGTAAACACCGTCAAATACCAAATTTCGCAAGTTCATATTTTAGCCTTCCGAATGAGCTTTCTAGGGGTTTCAAAATCGGGTCATTCGCATCTAAAACGAGTTAGTTATGGCCAAAACGGTGAGGGCACGACGGAATCTGGGTAGAACGGGGAGGGCGCAGGCAAAATGGCCCATATCTCATTCGTTATCGTACGGATCCATTTAATTCTTTCACGTCATGCAATTTTATTCCAAGAGCTATAATTATGGGCCCCCAGAGGTGCAAAATCCGACGCTCCCCGGCGGGCCGAAAAAATGAGATTTCGCCCTAGTGGTACCCATTAGAGTTTTGGTCAAAAACGCTCCGGAATGAGATCAAATTTTATTATTCCAAATCATCCCAGTGATGTTTTGGAGCGGTATATGATGAATTTTTCATCATTCTAGCTCCTATATAGAGGCTAGATTGTACGATTACTTCGGAAAATGAGAAACCGCTTAAGGTGCCCAATTCGGATTCTATTTTCACCCAGTAAACACAGTCAAATGCAAAATTTCACAAGTCCATATTGTAGCCTTCCGAATAAACTATCTAGGGGTTTCAAAATCGGGTCATTCGGATCTGAAACGAGTTAGTATTGACCAAAACGGTGAGGGCATGACGGAATCGGTGAGGGCAGCAGGCAAAAAGGCCAATATCTCATTCGTTATCGTCCGGATCCATTTAATTCTTTCACGTCTTGCAAGTTTATTCCAAGAGCAATAATTATGGGCCCCCGGAGGTGCAAAATCCGATGCTCCCCGGCGGGCCGAAAAAATGAGATTTCGCCCTAATGGTACCCCTTAGAGTTTTGGTCAAAAACGCTCCGGAATGAGATCTAAATTTTATTATTCCAAATCATCTCAATGATGTTTTGGAGCGGTATCTGATGAAATTTGCATCATTATAGCTCCTATATAGAGGCTAGATTGTACGATTACTCCGGAAAATGAGAAACCGCATAAGGTGCCCAATTCGGATTCTATTTTCACCTATTAAACACCGTCAAATACCAAATTTCGCAAGTCCATATTTTAGCCTTCCGAATGAGCTTTCTAGGGGTTTCAAAATCGGGTCATTCGGATCTTAAACGAGTTAGTTAAGGCCAATACGGTGAGGGCACGACGGAATCTGGGTCGAACGGGGAGGGCAGTAGGCAAAAAGGCCCATATCTCATTCGTTATCGTCCGGATCCATTTAATTCTTTCACGTCATGAAATTTTATTCCAAGAGCTATAATTATGGGTCCCTGGAGGTGCAAAATCCGACGATCTCCGGCGGGCCGAAAAAGTGAGATTTCGCCCTAGTGGACCCTTAGAGTTTTGGTCAAAAACGCCCCGGAATGAGATCTAAATTTTATTATTCGAAATCATCTCAATGATGATTTTGAGCGGTATATGATGAATTTTGCATCATTCTAGCTCCTATATAGAGGCTAGATTGTACGATTACTCCGGAAAATGAGAAACCGCTTAAGGTACCCAATTTGGATACTATTTTCACCCAATAAACACCATCAAATACCTCATTTCGCAAGTCCATATCGTAGCCTTCCAAATGAGCTTTCTAGGGGTTTTCAAAATCAGGTCATTCGGATCTAAAACGAGTTAGTGATGGCCAAAACGCTGAAGGCACGACGGAATCTGGGTCGAACGGGGAGGGCAGCAGGCAAAAAGGCCCATATCTCATTCGTTATCGTCCGGATCCATTTAATTCTTTCACGTCATGCAATTTTATTCCAAGAGCTATAATTATGGGCCCCCGGAGGTGCAAAATCCGACGCTCCCCGGCGGGCCGAAAAAATGAGATTTCGCCCTAGTGGTACCCCTGAGAGTTTTGGTCAAAAACGCTCCAGAATGAGATCTAAATTTTATTATTCCAAATCATCTCAATGATGTTTTGGAGCGGTATCTGGTGAATTTTGCATCATTCTAGCTCCTATATAGAGGCTAGATTGTACGATTACTCCGGAAAATGAGAAACCACTTAAGGTGCCCAATTCGGATTCTATTTTCACCTAGTAAACACCGTCAAATATCAAATTTCGCAAGTCCATATTTTAGCCTTCCGAATGAGCTTTCTAGGAGTTTCGAAATTGGGTCATTCGGATCTAAAACGAGTTAGTTATGGCCAAAACGGTGAGGACACGACGGAATCTGGGTCGAACGGGGAGGGCAGCAGGCAAAAAGGCCCATATCTCATTCGTTATCGTCCGGATCCATTTAATTCTTTCACGTCATGCAATTTTATTCCAAGAGCTATAATTATGGGCCCACGGAGGTGCAAAATCCGACGCTCCCCGGCGGGTCGAAAAAATGAGATTTCGCCCTAGTGGTACCCCTTAGAGTTTTGATCAAAAACGCTCCGGAATGAGATCTAAATTATATTATTCCAAATCATCCCAATGATGTTTTGGAGCGGTATCTGATGAATTTTGCATCATTCTAGCTCCTATATAGAGGCTAGATTGTACGATTACTCCGGAAAATGAGAAACCGCTAAAGGTGCCCAATTCGGATTCTATTTTCACCCAATAAACACCATCAAATACCACATTTTACAAGTACATATCGTAGCATTCCGAATGAGCTTTCTAGGGGTTTCAAAATCGGGTCATTCGGATCTAAAACGAGTCAGTTATGGCCAAAACGGTGAAGGCACGACGGAATCTGGGTCGAACGGGGAGGGCAGCAGGCAAAAAGGCCCATATCTCATTCGTTATCGTCCGGATCCATTTAAGTCTTTCACGTCATGCAATTTTATTTCAAGAGCTATAATTATGGGTCCCCGGAGGTGCAAAATCCGACGCTCCCCGGCGGGCCGAAAAAATGAGATTTCGCCCTAGTGGTACCCCTTAGAGTTTTGGTCAAAAACGCTCCAGAATGAGATCTAAATTTTATTGTTCCAAATCATCTCAATAATGTTTTGGAGCGGTATCTGATGAATTTTGCATCATTCTAGCTCCTATATAGAGGCTAGACTGTACGATTACTCCGGAAAATGAGAAACCGCTTAAGGTGCCCAATTCGGATTCTATTTTCACCTAGTAAACACCGTCAAATACCAAATTTTGCGAGTCCATATTTTAGCCTTCCGAATGAGCTTTCTAGGGGTTTCAAAATCGGGTCATTCGGATCTAAAACGAGTTAGATATGGCCAAAACGGTGAGGGCACGACGAAATCTGGGTCGAACGGGGAGGGCAGCAGGCAAAAAGTCCCATATCTCATTCGTTATCGTCCGGATCCATTTAATTCTTTCACGTCATGCAATTTTATTCCAAGAGCTATAATTATGGGCCCCCGAAGGTGCAAAATCTAACGATCCCCGGCGGGCCGAAAAAATGAGATTTCGCCCTAGTGGACCCTTAGAGTTTTGGTCAAAAACGCCCCGGAATGAGATTTAAATTTTATTATTCGAAATCATCTCAATGATGATTTTGAGCGGTATATGATGAATTTTGCATCATTCTAGCTCCTATATAGAGGCTAGATTGTACGATTACTCCGGAAAATGAGAAACCGCTTAAGGTACCCAATTTGGATACTATTTTCACCCAATAAACACCATCAAATACCTCATTTCGCAAGTCCATATCGTAGCCTTCCAAATGAGCTTTCTAGGGGTTTCAAAATCGGGTCATTCGGATCTAAAACGAGTTAGATATGGCCAAAACGGTGAAGGCACGACGGAATCTGGGTCGAACGGGGAGGGCAGCAGGCAAAAAGGCCCATATCTCATTCGTTATCGTCCGGATCCATTTAATTCTTTCACGTCATGCAATTTTATTCCAAGAGCTATAATTATGGGCCCCCGGAGGTGCAAAATCCGACGCTCCCCGGCGAGCCGAAAAAATGAGATTTCGCCCTAGAGTTTTGGTCAAAAACGCTCCGGAATGAGATCTAAATTTTATTATTCCAAAGAATCTCAATGATGTTTTGGAGCGGTATCTGATGAATTTGGCATCATTCTAGCTCCTATATAGAGGCTAGATTATAAGATTACTCCGGAAAATGAGAAACCGCTTAAGGTGCCCAATTCGGATTCTATTTTCACCTAGTAACACCGTCAAATACCAAATTTCGCAAGTCCATATTTTAGCCTTCCAAATGAGCTTTCTAGAGGTTTCAAAATCGGGTCATTCGGATCTAAAACGAGTTAGTTATGGCCAAAACGGTGAGGGCACGACGGAATCTGGGTCGAACGGGGAGGGCAGCAGGCAAAAAGGCCCATATCTCATTCGTTATCGTCCGGATCCATTTAATTCTTTCACGTCATGAAATTTTATTTCAAGAGCTAAAATTATGGGCCCCCGGAGGTGCAAAATTCGATGCTCCCCGGCGGGCCGAAAAAATGAGATTTCGCCCTAGTGGTACCCCTTAGAGTTTTGGTCAAAAACGCTCCAGAATGAGATCTAAATTTTACTATTCCAAATCATCTCAATGATGTTTTGGAGCGGTATCCGGTGAATTTTGCATCATTCTAGCTCCTATATAGAGGCTAGATTGTACGATTACTCCGGAAAATGAGAAACAACTTAAGGTGCCCAATTCGGATTCTATTTTCACCTAGTAAACACCGTCAAATACCAAATTTCGCAAGTCCATATTTAGCCTTCTGAATGAGCTTTCTAGGAGTTTCAAAATTGGGTCATTCGGATCTAAAACGAGTTAGTTATGGCCAAAACGGTGAGGGCACGACGGAATCTAGGTCGAACGGGGAGGGCAGCAGGCAAAAAGGCCCATATCTCATTCGTTATCGTCCGGATCCATTTAATTATTTCTCGTAATGCAATTTTATTCCATGAGCTATAATTATGGGCCCCCGGAGGTGCAAAATCCGACGCTCCCCGGCGGGCCGAAAAAATGAGATTTCGCCCTAGTGGTCCCCTTAGAGTTTTGGTCAAAAACGCTCCAGAATGAGATCTAAATTTTATTGTTCCAAATCATCTCAATGAGGTTTTGGAGCGGTATCTGATGAATTTTGCATCATTCTAGCTCCTATATAGAGGCTAGATTGTACGATTACTCCGGAAAATGAGAAACCGCTTAAGGTGCCCAATTCGGATTCTATTTTCACCTAGTAAACACCGTCAAATACCAAATTTTGCAAGTCCATATTTTAGCCTTCCGAATGAGCTTTCTAGGGGTTTCAAAATCGGGTCAATCAGATCTAAAACGAGTTAGATATGGCCAAAACGGTGAGGGCACGACGAAATCTGGGTCGAACGGGGAGGGCAGCAGGCAAAAAGGCCCATATCTCATTCGTTATCGTCCGGATCCATTTAATTCTTTCACGTCATGCAATTTTATTCCAAGAGCTATAATTATGGGCCCCCGGAGGTGCAAAATCCGACGATCCCCGGCGGGCCGAAAAAATGAGATTTCGCCCTAGTGGACCCTTAGAGTTTTGGTCAAAAACGCCCCGGAATGAGATCTAAATTTTATTATTCGAAATCATCTCAATGATGTTTTGGAGCGGTATCTGATGAATTTTGCATCATTCTAGCTCCTATATAGAGGCTAGATTATACGATTAATCCGGAAAATGAGAAACCGCTTAAGGTGCCCAATTCGGATTCTATTTTCACCTAGTAACACCGTCAAATACCAAATTTCGCACGTCCATATTTAGCCTTCCAAATGAGCTTTCTAGGGGTTTCAAAATCGGGTTATTCGGATCTAAAACGAGTTAGTTATGGCCAAAACGGTGAGGGCACGACGGAATCTGGGTCGAACGGGGAGGGCAGCAGGCAAAAAGGCCCATATCTCATTCGTTATCGTCCGGATCCATTTAATTCTTTCACGTCATGCAATTTTATTCCAAGAGCTATAATTATGGGCCACCGGAGGTGCAAAATCCGACGATCCCCGGCGGGCCGAAAAAATGAGATTTCGTCCTAGTGGACCCTTAGAGTTTTGGTCAAAAACGCCCCGGAATGAGATCTAAATTTTACTATTCGAAATCATCTCAATGATGATTTGGAGCGGTATATGATGAGTTTTGCATCATTATAGCTCCTATATAGAGGCTAGATTGTACGATTACTCCGAAAAATGAGAAACAGCTTAAGGTGCCCAATTCGGATTCTATTTTCACCCAATAAACACCATCAAATACCACATTTCGCAAGTCCATATCATAGCCTTCCGAATGAGCTTTCTAGGGGTTTCAAAATCGGGTCATTCGGATGTAAAACGAGTAAGTTATGGCCAAAACGGTGAAGGCACGACGGAATCTGGGTGGGTCGAACGGGGAGGGCAGCACGCAAAAAGGCCCATATCTCATTCGTTATCGTCCGGATCCATTTAATTCTTTCACGTCATGCAATTTTATTCCAAGAGCTATAATTATGGGCCCCCGGAGGTGCAAAATCCGACGCTCCCCGGCGAGCCGAAAAAATGAGATTTCTCCCTAGTGGTACCCCTTAGAGTTTTGGTCAAAAACGCTCTGGAATGAGATCTAAATTTTATTATTCCAAATCATCCCAATGATGTTTTGGAGCGGTATCTGATGAATTTTGCATCATTCTAGCTCCTATATAGAGGCTAGATTGTACGATTACTCCGGAAAATGAGAAACCGCTTAAGGTGCCCAATTCGGATTCTATTTTCACCTAGTAACACCGTCAAATACCAAATTTCGCAAGTCCATATTTTAGCCTTCCAAATGAGCTTTCTAGGGATTTCAAAATTGGGTCATTCGGATCTAAAACGAGTTAGTTATGGCCAAAACGGTGAGGGCACTACGGAATCTGGGTCGAACGGGGAGGGCAGCAGGCAAAAAGGCCCATATCTCATTCGTTATCGTCCAGATCCATTTAATTCTTTCACGTCATGCAATTTTATTCCAAGAGCTATAATTATGGGCCCCCGGAGGTGCAAAATCCGACGATCCCCGGCGGGCCGAAAAAATGAGATTTCGTCCTAGTGGACCCTTAGAGTTTTGGTCAAAAACGCCCCGGAATGAGATCTAAATTTTACTATTCGAAATCATCTCAATGATGATTTGGAGCGGTATATGATGAGTTTTGCATCATTCTAGCTCCTATATAGAGGCTAGATTGTACGATTACTCCGAAAAATGAGAAACCGCTTAAGGTGCCCAATTCAGATTCAATTTTCACCCAATAAACACCATCAAATACCACATTTCGCAAGTCCATATCGTAGCCTTCCGAATGAGCTTTCTAGGGGTTTCAAAATCGGGTCATTCGGATCTAAAACGAGTAAGTTATGGCCAAAACGGTGAAGGCACGACGGAATCTGGGTGGGTCGAACGGGGAGGGCAGCAGGCAAAAAGGCCCATATCTCATTCGTTATCGTCCGGATCCATTTAATTCTTTCACGTCATGCTATTTTATTCCAAGAGCTATAATTATGGGCCCCCGGAGGTGCAAAATCCGACGCTCCCCGGCGAGCCGAAAAAATGAGATTTCTCCCTAGTGGTACCCCTTAGAGTTTTGGTCAAAAACGCTCTGGAATGAGATCTAAATTTTATTATTCCAAATCATCCCAATGATGTTTTGGAGCGGTATATGATAAATTTTTCATCATTCTAGCTCCTATATAGAGGCTAGATTGTACGATTACTCCGGAAAATGAGAAACCGCTTAAGGTGCCCAATTCGGATTCTATTTTCACCTAGTAACACCGTCAAATACCAAATTTCGCAAGTCCAAATTTTAGCATTCCAAATGAGATTTCTAGGGGTTTCAAAATCGGGTCATTCGGATCTAAAACGAGTTAGTTATGGCCAAAACGGTGAGGGCACAACGGAATCTGGGTCGAACGGGGAGAGCAGCAGGCAAAAAGGCTCATATCTCATTCGTTATCGTCCGGATCCATTTCATTCTTTCACCATGTGCAATTTTATTCCAAGAGCTATAATTATGGGCCCCCGGAGGTGCAAAATCCGACGATCCCCGGCGGGCCGAAAAACTGAGATTTCGCCCTTGGAGTGTTGGTCAAAAACGCTCCAGAATGAGATCTAAATTTTACTATTCCAAATCTTCCCAATGATGTTTTGGAGCGGTATATGAAGAATTTTGCATCATTCTAGCTCCTATATAGAGGCTAGATTGTACAATTACTCCGGAAAATGAGAAACCGCTTAAGGTGCCCAATTCGGATTCTATTTACACCCAATAAACACAATCAAATACCACATTTCGCAAGTCCATATCATAGCCTTCCGAATGAGCTTTCTAGGGGTTTCAAAATCGGGTCATTCGGATCTAAAACGAGTTAGTTATGGCCAAAACGGTGAAGGCACGACGAAATCTGGGTCGAACGGGGAGGGCAGCAGGCAAAAAGGCCCATATCTCATTCGTTATCGTCCGGATCAATTTAATTCTTTCACGTCATGCAATTTAATTCCAAGAGCTATAATTATGGGCCCCCGGAGGTGCAAAATCCGACGCTCCCCGGAGAACCGAAAAAATGAGATTTCGCCCTAATGGTACCCCTTAGAGTTTTGGTCAAAAACACTCCGGAATGAGATCTAAATTTTATTATTCCAAATCATCCCAATGATGTTTTGGAGCTGTATCTGATGAATTTTGCATCATTCTAGCTCCTATATAGAGGCTAGATTGTACGATTACTCCGGAAAATGAGAAACCGCTTAAGGTGCCCAATTCGGATTCTATTTTCACCTAGTAAACACCGTCAAATACAAAATTTTGCAAGTCCATATTTTAGCCTTCCGAATGAGCTTTCTAGGGGTTTCAAAATCGGGTCATTCAGATCTAAAACGAGTTAGATATGGCCAAAACGGTGAGGGCACGACGAAATCTTGGTCGAACGTGGAGGGCAGCAGGCTAAAAGGCCCATATCACATTCGTTATCGTCCGGATCCATTTAATTCTTTCACGTCATGAAATTTTATTCCAAGAGCTATAATTATGGGCCCCCGGAGGTGCAAAATCCGACGATCCCCGGCGGGCCGAAAAAATGAGATTTCGTCCTAGTGGACCCTTAGAGTTTTGGTCAAAAACGCCCCGGAATGAGATCTAAATTTTACTATTCGAAATCATCTCAATGATGATTTGGAGCGGTATATGATGAGTTTTGCATCATTCTAGCTCCTATATAGAGGCTAGATTGTACGATTACTCCGGAAAATGAGAAACCGCTTAAGGTGCCCAATTTGGATTCTATTTTCACCCGATAAACACCATCAAATACCACATTTCGCAAGTCCATATCGTAGCCTTCCGAATGAGCTTTCTAGGGGTTTCAAAATCGGGTCATTCGGATGTAAAACGAGTAAGTTATGGCCAAAACGGTGAAGGCACGACGGAATCTGGGTGGGTCGAACGGGGAGGGCAGCACGCAAAAAGGCCCATATCTCATTCGTTATCGTCCGGATCCATTTAATTCTTTCACGTCATGCAATTTTATTCCAAGAGCTATAATTATGGGCCCCCGGAGGTGCAAAATCCGACACTCCCCAGCGAGCCGAAAAAATGAGATTTCTCCCTAGTGGTACCCCTTAGAGTTTTGGTCAAAAACGCTCTGGAATGAGATCTAAATTTTATTATTCCAAATCATCCCAATGATGTTTTGGAGCGGTATCTGATGAATTTTGCATCATTCTAGCTCATATATAGAGGCTAGATTGTACGATTACTCCAGAAAATGAGAAACCGCTTAAGGTGCCCAATTCGGATTCTATTTTCACCTAGTAACACCGTCAAATACCAAATTTCGCAAGTCCATATTTTAGCCTTCCAAATGAGCTTTCTAGGGATTTCAAAATTGGGTCATTCGGATCTAAAACGAGTTAGTTATGGCCAAAACGGTGAGGGCACGACGGAATCAGGGTCGAACGGGGAGGGCAGCAGGCAAAAAGGCCCATATCTCATTCGTTATCGTCCGGATCCATTTAATTCTTTCACGTCATGCAATTTTATTCCAAGAGCTATAATTATGGGCACCCGGAGGTGCAAAATCCGACGATCCCCGGCGGGCCGAAAAAATGAGATTTCGTCCTAGTGGACCCTTAGAGTTTTGGTCAAAAACGCCCCGGAATGAGATCTAAATTTTACTATTCGAAATCATCTCAATGATGATTTGGAGCGGTATATGATGAGTTTTGCATCATTCTAGCTCCTATATAGAGGCTAGATTGTACGATTACTCCGAAAAATGAGAAACCGCTTAAGGTGCCCAATTCGGATTCAATTTTCACCCAATAAACACCATCAAATACCACATTTCGCAAGTCCATATCGTAGCCTTCCGAATGAGCTTTCTAGGGGTTTCAAAATCGGGTCATTCGGATCTAAAACGAGTAAGTTATGGCCAAAACGGTGAAGGCACGACGGAATCTGGGTGGGTCGAACGGGGAGGGCAGCAGGCAAAAAGGCCCATATCTCATTCGTTATCATCCGGATCCATTTAATTCTTTCACGTCATGCTATTTTATTCCAAGAGCTATAATTATGGGCCCCCGGAGGTGCAAAATCCGACGCTCCCCGGCGAGCCGAAAAAATGAGATTTCTCCCTAGTGGTACCCCTTAGAGTTTTGGTCAAAAACGCTCTGGAATGAGATCTAAATTTTATTATTCCAAATCATCCCAATGATGTTTTGGAGCGGTATCTGATGAATTTTGCATCATTCTAGCTCCTATATAGAGGCTAGATTGTACGATTACTCCGGAAAATGAGAAACCGCTTAAGGTGCCCAATTCGGATTCTATTTTCACCTAGTAACACCGTCAAATACCAAATTTTGCAAGTCCATATTTTAGCCTTCCGAATGAGCTTTCTAGGGGTTTCAAAATCGGGTCATTCAGATCTAAAACGAGTTAGATATGGCCAAAACGGTGAGGGCACGACGAAACTTGGGTCGAACGGGGAGGGCAGCAGGCTAAAAGGCCCATATCACATTCGTTATCGTCCGGATCCATTTAATTCTTTCACGTCATGAAATTTTATTCCAAGAGCTATAATTATGGGCCCCCGGAGGTGCAAAATCCGACGATCCCCGGCGGGCCGAAAAAATGAGATTTCGTCCTAGTGGACCCTTAGAGTTTTGGTCAAAAACGCCCCGGAATGAGATCTAAATTTTACTATTCGAAATCATCTCAATGATGTTTGGAGCGGTATATGAAGAATTTTGCATCATTCTAGCTCCTATATAGAGGCTAGATTGTACAATTACTCCGGAAAATGAGAAACCGCTTAAGGTGCCCAATTCGGATTCTATTTTCACCCGATAAACACCATCAAATACCACATTTCGCAAGTCCATATCGTAGCCTTCCGAATGAGCTTTCTAGGGGTTTCAAAATCGGGTCATTCGGATCAAAAACGAGTTAGTTATG
Source organism: Thymus mandschuricus (assembly GCA_029379335.1). Lineage (NCBI taxonomy): Eukaryota > Viridiplantae > Streptophyta > Magnoliopsida > Lamiales > Lamiaceae > Thymus > Thymus mandschuricus. Next base: position 5,002,727 of record CM057073.1, read on the forward strand.
GCCAAAACGGTGAGGGCACGACGAAATCTGGGTCGAACGGGGAGGGCAGCAGGCAAAAAGGCCCATATCTCATTCGTTATCGTCCGGATCCATTTCATTCTTTCACCATGTGAAATTTTATTCCAAGAGCTATAATTATGGGCCCCCGGAGGTTCAAAATCCGACGATCCCCGGCGGGCCGAAAAAATGAGATTTCGCCCTTGGAGTGTTGGTCAAAAACGCTCCGGAATGAGATCAAAATTTTACTATTCCAAATCTTCCCAATGATGTTTTGGAGCGGTATATGAAGAATTTTGCATCATTCTAGCTCCTATATAGAGGCTAGATTGTACAATTACTCCGGAAAATGAGAAACCGCTTAAGGTGCCCAATTCGGATTCTATTTTCACCCAGTAAACACCGTCAAATACCAAATTTCGCAAGTCCATATTGTAGCCTTCCGAATGAGCTTTCTAGGGGTTTCAAAATCGGGTGGGTCATTCGGTTCTAAAACGAATTAGTTATGGCCAAAACGGTGAGGGCACAACGAAATCTGGGTCGAACGAGGAGGGCAGCAGGCAAAAAGGCCCATATCTCATTCGTTATCGTCCGGATCTATTTCATTCTTTCACCATGTGCAATTTTATTCCAAGAGCTATAATTATGGGCCCCCGGAGGTGCAAAATGCGACGATCCCCGGCGTGCCGAAAAAGTGAGATTTCGCCCTTAGAGTTTTGGTCAAAAACGCTACGGTATAAGATCTAAATATTATTATTCCAAATCTTCCCAATGATGTTTTGGAGCGGTATATGATGAGTTTTGCATCATTCTAGCTCCTATATAGAGGCTAGATTGTACGATTACTCCGGAAAATGAGAAACCGCTTAAGGTGCCCAATTCAGATTCTATTTTCACCCAGTAAACACCGTCAAATGCCAAATTTCGCAAGTCCGTATTGTAGCCTTCCGAATGAGCTTTCTAGGGGTTTCAAAATCGGGTCATTCGGATCTAAAACGAGTTAGTTACGGTCAAAACGGTGAGGGCACGACGAAATCTGGGTCGAACGGGGAGGGCAGCACGCAAAAAGGCCCATATCTCATTCGTTATCGTCCAGATCCATTTAATTCTTTCACGTCATGCAATTTTATTCTTAGAGCTATAATTATGGGCCCCCGGAGGTGCAAAATTCGACGCTCCCCGGCGGGCCGTAAAAATGAGATTTCGCCCTAGTGATGAGATCTAAATTTTATTAATCCAAATCATCCCAATGATGTTTTGGAGCGGTATCTGATGAATTTTGCATCATTCTAGCTCCTATATAGAGGCTAGATTGTACGATTACTCCGAAAAATGAGAAACCGCTTAAGGTGCCCAATTCGGATTCTATTTTCACCCAGTAAACACCATCAAATTCCAAATTTCGCAAGTCCATATTGTATCCTTCCGAATGAGCTTTCTAGGGGTTTCAAAATCGGGTCATTCGGTTCTAAAATGCGTTAGTTATGGCCAAAACGGTGAGGGCACGACGAAATCTGGGTCGAACGGGGAGGGCAGCAGGCAAAATGGCCCATATCTCATTCGTTATCTTCCGGATCCATTTCATTCTTTCACCATGTGCAATTTTATTCCAAGAGCTATAATTATGGGCCCCCGGAGGTGCAAAATTCGACGATCCCCGGCGGGCCGAAAAAATGAGATTTCGCCCTAGTGGTACCCCTTAGAGTTTTGGTCAAAAACGCTCCGGAATAAGATCTAAATTTTATTATTCCAAATCTTCCCAATGATGTTTTGGAGCGGTATATGATGAATTTTGCATCATTCTAGCTCCTATATAGAGGCTAGATTGTACGATTACTCCGGAAAATAAGAAACCGCTTAAGGTGCCCAATTCGGATTCTATTTTCACCCAGAAACACCGTCAAATTCCAAATTTCGCAAGTCCATATTGTTGCCTTCTGAATGAGCTTTCTAGGGGTTTCAAAATCGGGTCATTCGGATCTAAAACGAGTTAGTTATGGCCATAACGGTGAGGGCACGACAGAATCTGGGTCGAACGGGGAGGGCAGCAGGCAAAAAGGCCCATATCTCATTCGTTATCGTCCGGATCCATTTCATTCTTTCACCCTGTGAAATTCTATTCCAAGAGCTATAATTATGGGCCCCCGGAGGTGCGATATCCGACGATCCCCGACGGGCCGAAAAAATGAGATTTCGCCCTAGTACCCCTTAGAGTTTTGGTCAAAAACGCTCCGGAATGAGATCTAAATTTTATTATTCCAAATCATCCCAGTGATGTTTTGGAGTGGTATATGATGAATTTTGCATCATTCTAGTTCCTATATAGAGGCTAGATTGTACGATTACTCCGGAAAATAAGAAACCGCTTAAGGTGCCCAATTCGGATTCTATTTTCACCCAGTAAACACCGTCAAATGCCAAATTTCGCTAGTCCATATTGTTGCCTTCCGAATGAGCTTTCTAGGGGTTTCAAAATCGGGTCATTCGGTTCTAAAACGAGTTAGTTATGGCCAAAACGGTGAGGGCACGACGAAATCTGGGTCGAACGGGGAGGGCAGCAGGCAAAAAGGCCCATATCTCATTTGTTATCGTCCAGATCCATTTCATTCTTTCACCATGTGGAATTTTATTCGAAGAGCTATAATTATGGGCCCCCGGAGGTGCAAAATCCGACGATCCCCGGCGGGCCGAAAAAATGAGATTTCGCCCTAGTGGTACCCCTTAGAGTTTTGGTCAAAAATGCACCGGAATTAGATCTAAATTTTATTATTCCAAATCATCCCAATGATTTTTTGGAGCATTATATGATGAATTTTGCATCATTCTAGCTCCTATATAGAGGCTAGATTGTACGATTACTCCGAAAAATGAGAAACCGCTTAAGGTGCCCAATTCGGATTCTATTTTCACCCAGTAAACACCGTCAAATACAAAATTTCAAAAGTCCATATCTTAGCCTTCCGAATGATCTTTCTAGGGCTTTCAAAATCGGGTCATTCGGATCTAAAACGAGTAAGTTATGGCCAAAACGGTGATGGCACGACGGAATCTAGGTCTAACAGGGAGGGCAACAGGCAAAAAGGCCCATATCTCGTTCATTATCGTCCGGATCCATTTCATTCTTTCACCATGTGCAATTTTATTCCAAGAGCTATAATTATGGGGCCCCGGAGGTGCAAAATCCGACTATCCCCGGCGGGCCGAAAAAATGAGATTTCGCCCTAGTGGTACCCCTTAGAGTTTTGGTCGAAAACGCTCCGGAATGAGATCTACATTTTATTATTCCAAATCTTCCCAATGATGTTTTGGAGCGCTATCTGATGAATTTTTCATCATTCTAGCTCCTATATAGAGGCTAGATTGTACGATTACTCCGGAAAATGAGAAACCGCTTAAGGTGCCCAATTCGGATTCTATTTTCACCCAGTAAACACCGTCAAATACCACATTTCGCAATTCCATATTGTAGCCTTCCAAATGAGCTATCTAGGGGTTTCAAAATCGGGTCATTCGGAACTAAAATGAATTAGTTATGGTCAAAACGGTGAGGGCACGACGGAATATGGGTCGAACGGGGAGGGCAGCAGGCAAAAAGGCCCATATCTCATTCGTTATCGTCTGGATCCATTTAATTCGTTCACGTCATGCAATTTTATTCCAAGAGCTATAATTATGGGCCCCCGAAGGTGCAAAATCCGACGCTCCCCGGCGAGCCAAAAAAATGAGATTTTGCCCTAGTGGTACCCCTTAGAATTTTGGTCAAAACCGCTCCGGAATGAGATCTAAATTTTATTATTCCAAATCATCCCAATGATGTTTTGGAGAGGTATCTGATGAATTTTGCATCATTCTAGCTCCTATGTAGAGGCTAGATTGTACGATTACTCCGGAAAATGAGAAACCGCTTAAGGTGCCCAATTCGGATTCTATTTTCACCCAGTAAAAACCGTCAAATACCAAATTTCAAAAGTCCATATTTTAGCCTTCCGAATGAGCTTTCTAGGGGTTTCAAAATCGGGTCATTCGGATCTAAAACGAGTTAGTTATGGTCAAACGGTGAGGGCACGACGGAATCTGGGTCGAACGGGGAGGGCAGCAGGCAAAAAGGCCCATATCTCATTCGTTATCGTCCGGATCCATTTAATTCATTCACGTCATGCTATTTTATTCCAAGAGCTATAATTATGGGCCCCCGGAGGTGCAAAATCCGACGATCCCCGGCTGGCCGAAAAAATGAGATTTCGTCCTAGTGGACCCTTAGAGTTTTGGTCAAAAATGCCCCGGAATGAGATCTAAATTTTACTATTCGAAATCATCTCAATGATGATTTGGAGCGGTATATGATGAGTTTTGCATCATTCTAGCTCCTATATAGAGGCTAGATTGTACGATTACTCCGGAAAATGAGAAACCGCTTAAGGTGCCCAATTCGGATTCTATTTTAACCCGATAAACACCATCAAATACCACATTTCGCAAGTCCATATCGTAGCCTTCCGAATGAGCTTTCTAGGGGTTTCAAAATCGGGTCATTCGGATCTAAAACGAGTTAGTTATGGCCAAAACGGTGAGGGCACGACGAAATCTAGGTCGAACGGGGAGGGCAGCAGGCAAAAAGGCCCATATCTCATTCGTTATCGTCCGGATACATTTCATTCTTTCACCATGTGCAATTTTATTCCAAGAGCTATAATTATGGGCCCCCGGAGGTGCAAAATACGACGATCCCCGGCGGGCCGAAAAAATGAGATTTCGCCCTTGGAGTTTTGGTCAAAAACGCTCCGGAATGAGATCTAAATTTAACTATTCCAAATCTTCCCAATGATGTTTTGGAGCGGTATATGATGAATTTTGCATCATTCTAGCTCCTATATAGAGGCTAGATTGTACGATTACTCCGGAAAATGAGAAACCGCTTAAGGTGCCAAATTCGGATTCTATTTTCACCCAGTAAACACCGTCAAATGCAAAATTTTGCAAGTACATATTGTAGCCTTCCGAATGAGCTTTCTAGGGGTTTCATAATCGGGTCATTCGGTTCTAAAACGAGTTAGTTATGGCCAAAACGGTGAGGGCACGACGAAATCTAGGTCGAACGGGGAGGGCAGCAGGCAAAAAGGCCCATATCTCATTCGTTATCGTCCGGATACATTTCATTCTTTCACCATGTGCAATTTTATTCCAAGAGCTATAATTATGGGCCCCCGGAGGTGCAAAATGCGACGATCCCCGGCGGGCCGAAAAAGTGAGATTTCGCCCTTAGAGTTTTGGTCAAAAACGCTCCGGAATGAGATCTAAATTATATTATTCCAAATCTTCCCAATGATGTTTTGGAGCGGTATATGATGAATTTTGCATCATTCTAGCTCCTATATAGAGGCTAGATTGTACGATTACTCCGGAAAATGAGAAACCGCTTATGGTGCCCAATTCGGATTCAATTTTCACCCAGTAAACACCGTCAAATGCCAAATTTCGCAAGTCCATATTGTAGCCTTCCGAATGAGCTTTCTAGGGGATTCAAAATCGGGTCATTCGGATCTAAAATGAGTTAGTTACGGTCAAAACGGTGAGGGCACGACAAAATCTGGGTCGAACGGGGAGGGCAGCACGCAAAAAGGCCCATATCTCATTCGTTATCGTACGGATCCATTTAATTCTTTCACGTCATGCAATTTTATTCCTAGAGCTATAATTATGGGCCCCCGGAGGTGCAAAATTCGACGCTCCCCGGCGGGCCGAAAAAATGAGATTTCGCCCTAGTGAAGAGATCTAAATTTTAATATTCCAAATCATCCCAATGATGTTTTGGAGTGGTATCTGATGAATTTTGCATCATTCTAGCTCCTATATAGAGGCTAGATTGTACGATTACTCCGAAAAATGAGAAACCACTTAAGGTGCCCAATTCGGATTCTATTTTCACCCAGTAAACACCATCAAATTCCAAATTTTGCAAGTCCATATTGTATCCTTCAGAATGAGCTTTCTAGGGGTTTCAAAATCGGGTCATTCGGTTCTAAAATGAGTTAGTTATGGCCAAAACGGTGAGGGCACGACGAAATCTGGGTCGAACGGGGAGGGCAGCAGGCAAAATGGCCCATATCTCATTCGTTATCTTCCGGATCCATTTCATTCTTTCACCATGTGCAATTTTATTCCAAGAGCTATAATTATGGGCCCCCGGAGGTGCAAAATTCGACGATCCCCGGCGGGCCGAAAAAATGAGATTTCGCCCTAGTGGTACCCCTTAGAGTTTTGGTCAAAAACGCTCCTGAATAAGATCTAAATTTTATTATTTCAAATCTTCCCAATGATGTTTTGGAGCGGTATATGATGAATTTTGCATCATTCTAGCTCCTATATAGAGGCTAGATTGTACGATTACTCCGAAAAATAAGAAACCGCTTAAGGCGCCCAATTCGGATTCTATTTTCACCCAGAAACACCGTCAAATGCCAAATTTCGCAAGTCCATATTGTAGCCTTCTGAATGAGCTTTCTAGGGGTTTCAAAATCGGGTAATTCGGATCTAAAACGAGTTAGTTATGGCCATAACGGTGAGGGCACGACAGAATCTGGGTCGAACGGGGAGGGCAGCAGGCAAAAAGGCCCATATCTCATTCGTTATCGTCCGGATCCATTTCATTCTTTCACCATGTGAAATTCTATTCCAAGAGCTATAATTATGGGCCCCCGGAGGTGCGAAATCTGACGATCCCCGGCGGGCCGAAAAAATGAGATTTCGCCCTAGTACCCCTTAGAGTTTTGGTCAAAAACGCTCCGGAATGAGATCTAAATTTTATTATTCCAAATCATCCCAGTGATGTTTTGGAGTGGTATATGATGAATTTTGCATCATTCTAGTTCATATATAGAGGCTAGATTGTACGATTACTCCGGAAAATAAGAAACCGTTTAAGGTGCCCAATTCGGATTCTATTTTCACCCAGTAAACACCGTCAAATGCCAAATTTCGCTAGTCCATATTGTAGCCTTCCGAATGAGCTTTCTAGGGGTTTCAAAATCGGGTCATTCGGTTCTAAAACGAGTTAGTTATGGCCAAAACGGTGAGGGCACGACGAAATCTGGGTCGAACGGGGAGGGCAGCAGGCAAAAAGGCCTATATCTCATTCGTTATCGTCCGGATCCATTTAATTCTTTCACGTCATGCAATTTTATTCCTAGAGCTATAATTATGGGCCCCCGGAGGTGCAAAATTCGACGCTCCCCGGCGGGCCGAAAAAATGAGATTTCGCCCTAGTGAAGAGATCTAAATTTTAATATTCCAAATCATCCCAATGATGTTTTGGAGTGGTATCTGATGAATTTTGCATCATTCTAGCTCCTATATAGAGGCTAGATTGTACGATTACTCCGAAAAATGAGAAACCACTTAAGGTGCCCAATTCGGATTCTATTTTCACCCAGTAAACACCATCAAATTCCAAATTTTGCAAGTCCATATTGTATCCTTCAGAATGAGCTTTCTAGGGGTTTCAAAATCGGGTCATTCGGTTCTAAAATGAGTTAGTTATGGCCAAAACGGTGAGGGCACGACGAAATCTGGGTCGAACGGGGAGGGCAGCAGGCAAAATGGCCCATATCTCATTCGTTATCTTCCGGATCCATTTCATTCTTTCACCATGTGCAATTTTATTCCAAGAGCTATAATTATGGGCCCCCGGAGGTGCAAAATTCGACGATCCCCGGCGGGCCGAAAAAATGAGATTTCGCCCTAGTGGTACCCCTTAGAGTTTTGGTCAAAAACGCTCCTGAATAAGATCTAAATTTTATTATTCCAAATCTTCCCAATGATGTTTTGGAGCGGTATATGATGAATTTTGCATCATTCTAGCTCCTATATAGAGGCTAGATTGTACGATTACTCCGAAAAATAAGAAACCGCTTAAGGCGCCCAATTCGGATTCTATTTTCACCCAGAAACACCGTCAAATGCCAAATTTCGCAAGTCCATATTGTAGCCTTCTGAATGAGCTTTCTAGGGGTTTCAAAATCGGGTAATTCGGATCTAAAACGAGTTAGTTATGGCCATAACGGTGAGGGCACGACAGAATCTGGGTCGAACGGGGAGGGCAGCAGGCAAAAAGGCCCATATCTCATTCGTTATCGTCCGGATCCATTTCATTCTTTCACCATGTGAAATTCTATTCCAAGAGCTATAATTATGGGCCCCCGGAGGTGCGAAATCTGACGATCCCCGGCGGGCCGAAAAAATGAGATTTCGCCCTAGTACCCCTTAGAGTTTTGGTCAAAAACGCTCCGGAATGAGATCTAAATTTTATTATTCCAAATCATCCCAGTGATGTTTTGGAGTGGTATATGATGAATTTTGCATCATTCTAGTTCATATATAGAGGCTAGATTGTACGATTACTCCGGAAAATAAGAAACCGTTTAAGGTGCCCAATTCGGATTCTATTTTCACCCAGTAAACACCGTCAAATGCCAAATTTCGCTAGTCCATATTGTAGCCTTCCGAATGAGCTTTCTAGGGGTTTCAAAATCGGGTCATTCGGTTCTAAAACGAGTTAGTTATGGCCAAAACGGTGAGGGCACGACGAAATCTGGGTCGAACGGGGAGGGCAGCAGGTAAAAAGGCCCATATCTCATTTGTTATCGTCCGGATCCATTTCATTCTTTCACCATGTGCAATTTTATTCGAAGAGCTATAATTATGGCCCCCCGGAGGTGCAAAATCCGACGATCCCCGGCGGGCCGAAAAAATGAGATTTCGCCCTAGTGGTACCCCTTAGAGTTTTGGTCAAAAATGCACCGGAATTAGATCTAAATTTTTTTATTCCAAATCATCCCAGTGATGTTTTGGAGCATTATATGATGAATTTTGCATCATTCTAGCTCCTATATAGAGGCTAGATTGTACGATTACTCCGAAAAATGAGAAACCGCTTAAGGTGCCCAATTCGGATTCTATTTTCACCCAGTAAACACCGTCAAATACAAAATTTCAAAAGTCCATATCTTAGCCTTCCGAATGATCTTTCTAGGGCTTTCAAAATCGGGTCATTCGGATCTAAAACGAGTAAGTTATGGCCAAAACGGTGATGGCACGACGGAATCTGGGTCTAACAGGGAGGGCAACAGGCAAAAAGGCCCATATCTCGTTCATTATCGTCCGGATCCAATTCATTCTTTCACCATGTGCAATTTTATTCCAAGAGCTATAATTATGGGGCCCCGGAGGTGCAAAATCCGACTATCCCCGGCGGGCCGAAAAAATGAGATTTCGCCCTAGTGGTACCCCTTAGAGTTTTGGTCGAAAACGCTCCGGAATGAGATCTACATTTTATTATTCCAAATCTTCCCAATGATGTTTTGGAGCGCTATCTGATGAATTTTTCATCATTCTAGCTCCTATATAGAGGCTAGATTGTACGATTACTCCGGAAAATGAGAAACCGCTTAAGGTGCCCAATTCGGATTCTATTTTCACCCAGTAAACACCGTCAAATACCACATTTCGCAATTCCATATTGTAGCCTTCCAAATGAGCTATCTAGGGGTTTCAAAATCGGGTCATTCGGAACTAAAATGAAGTAGTTATGGCCAAAAAGGTGAAGGCACGACGAAATCTGGGTCGAACGGGGAGGGCAGCAGGCAAAAAGGCCCATATCTCATTCGTTATCGTCCGGATCCATTTCATTCTTTCACCATGTGCAATTTTATTCCAAGAGCTATAATTATGGGCCCCCGGAGGTGCAAAATCCGACGATCCCCGGCGGGCCGAAAAAATGAGATTTAGCCTTTGGAGTTTTGGTCAAAAACGCTCCGGAATGAGATCTAAATTTTACTATTCCAAATCTTCCCAATGATGTTTTGGAGCAGTATATGATGAATTTTGCATCATTCTAGCTCCTATATAGAGGCTAGATTGTACGATTACTCCGGAAAATGAGAAACCGCTTAAGGTGCCCAATTCGGATTCTATTTTCACCTAGTAAACACCGTCAAATGCCAAATTTTGCAAGTCCATATTGTAGCCTTCCGAATGAGCTTTCTAGGGGTTTCAAAATCGGGTCATTCGGTTCTAAAACGAGTTAGTTATGGCCAAAACGGTGAGGGCACGACGAAATCTGGGTCGAACGAGGAGGGCAGCAGGCAAAAAGGCCCATATCTCATTCGTTATCGTCCGGATCCATTTCATTTTTTCACCATGTGCAATTTTATTCCAAGAGCTATAAATATGGGCCCCCGGAGGTGCAAAATACGACGATCCCCGGCGGGCCGAAAAAGTGAGATTTCGCCCTTAGAGTTTTGGTCAAAAACGCTCCAGAATGAGATCTAAATTATATTATTCCAAATCTTCCCAATGATGTTTTGGAGCGGTATATGATGAATTTTGCATCATTCTAGCTCCTATATAGAGGCTAGATTGTACGATTACTCCGAAAAATGAGAAACCGCTTAAGGTGCCCAATTCGGATTCTATTTTCACCCAGTAAACACCGTCAAATGCCTAATTTCGCAAGTCCATATTGTAGCCTTCCGAATGAGCTTTCTAGGGGTTTCAAAATCGGGTCATTCGGATCTAAAACGAGTTAGTTACGGTCAAAACGGTGAGGGCACGATGAAATCTGGGTCGAACGGGGAGGGCAGCACGCAAAAAGGCCCATATCTCATTCGTTATCGTACGGATCCATTTAATTCTTTCACGTCATGCAATTTTATTCATATAGCTATAATTATGGGCCCCTGGAGGTGCAAAATTCGACGCTCCCCGGCGGGCCGAAAAAATGAGATTTCGCCCTAGTGATGAGATCTAAATTTTATTATTCCAAATCATCCCAATGATGTTTTGGAGCGGTATCTGATGAATTTTGCATCATTCTAGCTCCTATATAGAGGCTAGATTGTACGATTACTCCGGAAAATGAGAAACCGCTTAAGGTGCCCAATTCGGATTCTATTTTCACCTAGTAACACCGTCAAATACCAAATTTCGCATGTCCATATTTTAGCCTTCCAAATGAGCTTTCTAGGGGTTTCAAAATCGGGTCATTCGGATCTAAAACGAGTTAGTTATGGCCAAAACGGTGAGGGCACGACGAAATCTGGGTCGAACGGGGAGGGCAGCAGGCAAAATGGCCCATATCTCATTCGTTATCTTCCGGATCCATTTCATTCTTTCACCATGTGCAATTTTATTCCAAGAGCTATAATTATGGGCCCCCGGAGGTGCAAAATTCAACGATCCCCGGCGGGCCGAAAAAATGAGATTTCGCCCTAGTGGTACCCCTTAGAGTTTTGGTCAAAAACGCTCCGGAATAAGATCTAAATTTTATTATTCCAAATCTTCCCAATGATGTTTTGGAGCGGTATATGATGAATTTTGCATCATTCTAGCTCCTATATAGAGGCTAGATTGTACGATTACTCCGGAAAATAAGAAACCGCTTAAGGCGCCCAATTCGGATTCTATTTTCACCCAGAAACACCGTCAAATGCCAAATTTCGCAAGTCCATATTGTAGCCTTCTGAATGAGCTTTCTAGGGGTTTCAAAATCGGGTCATTCGGATCTAAAACGAGTTAGTTATGGCCAAAACGGTGAAGGCACGACGGAATCTGGGTCGAACGGGGAGGGCAGCAGGCAAAAAGGCCCATATCTCATTTGTTATCGTCCGGATCAATTTAATTCTTTCACGTCATGCAATTTTATTCCAAGAGCTATAATTATGGGCCCCCGGAAGTGCAAAATCCGACGCTCCCCGGCGAACCGAAAAAATGAGATTTCGCCCTAGTGGTACCCCTTAGAGTTTTGGTCAAAAACGCTCCGGAATGAGATCTAAATTTTATTAATCCAAATCATCCCAATGATGTTTTGGAGCTGTATCTGATGAATTTTGATTCATTCTAGCTCCTATATGGAGGCTAGATTGTACGATTACTCCGGAAAATGAGAAACTGCTTAAGGTGCCCAATTCGGATTCTATTTTCACCTAGTAACACCGTCAAATACCAAATTTCGCAAGTCCATATTTTAGCCTTCCGAATGAGCTTTCTAGGGGTTTCAAAATTTGGTCATTCGGATCTAAAACGAGTTAGTTATGGCCAAAACGGTGAGGGCACGACGGAATCTGGGTCGAACGGGGAGGGCAGCAGGCAAAAAGGCCCATATCACATTCGTTATCGTCCGGATCCATTTAATTCTTTCACGTCATGAAATTTTATTCCAAGAGCTATAATTATGGGCCCCCGGAGGTGCAAAATCCGACGATCCCCGGCGGGCCGAAAAAATGAGATTTCGTCCTAGTGGACCCTTAGAGTTTTGGTCAAAAACGCCCCGGAATGAGATCTAAATTTTACTATTCGAAATCATCTCAATGATGATTTGGAGCGGTATATGATGAGTTTTGCATCATTCTAGCTCCTATATAGAGGCTAGATTGTACGATTACTCCGGAAAATGAGAAACCGCTTAAGGTGCCCAATTCGGATTCTATTTTCACCCGATAAACACCATCAAATACCACATTTCGCAAGTCCATACCGTAGCCTTCCGAATGAGCTTTCTAGGGGTTTCAAAATCGGGTCATTCGGATCTAAAACGAGTTAGTTATGGCCAAAACGGTGAGGGCACGACGAAATCTGGGTCGAACGGGGAGGGCAGCAGGCATAAAGGCCCATATCTCATTTGTTATCGTCCGGATCCATTTCATTCTTTCACCATATGCAATTTTATTCCAAGAGCTATAATTATGGGCCCCCGGAGGTGCAAAATCCGACGATCCCCGGCGGGCCGAAAAAATGAGATTTCGCCATTGGAGTGTTGGTCAAAAACGCTCCGGAATGAGATCTAAATTTTACTATTCCAAATCTTCCCAATGATGTTTTGGAGCGGTATATGAAGAATTTTGCATCATTCTAGCTCCTATATAGAGGCTAGATTGTATAATTACTCCGGAAAATGAGAAACCGCTTAATGTGCCCAATTCGGATTCTATTTTCACCCAGTAAACACCGTCAAATGCCAAATTTCGCAAGTCCATATTGTAGCCTTCCGAATGAGCTTTCTAGGGGTTTCAAAATCGGGTCATTCGGTTCTAAAACGAGTTAATTATGGCCAAAACGGTGAGGGCACGACGAAATCTGGGTCGAACGAGGAGGGCAGCAGGCAAAAAGGCCCATATCTCATTCGTTATCGTCCGAATCCATTTCATTCTTTCACCATGTGCAATTTTATTCCAAGAGCTATAATTATGGGCCCCCGGAGGTGCAAAATGCGACGATCCCCGGCGTGCCGAAAAAGTGAGATTTCGCCCTTAGAGTTTTGGTCAAAAACGCTCCGGAATAAGATCTAAATATTATTATTCCAAATCTTCCCAATGATGTTTTGGAGCGGTATATGATAAATTTTGCATCATTCTAGCTCCTATATAGAGGCTAGATTGTACGATTACTCCGGAAAATGAGAAACCGCTTAAGGTGCCCAATTCGGATTCTATTTTCACCCAGTAAACACCGTCAAATGCCAAATTTTGCAAGTCCATATTGTAGCCTTCCGAATGAGCTTTCTAGGGGTTTCAAAATCAGGTCATTCGGATCTAAAACGAGTTAGTTACGGTCAAAACGGTGAGGGCACGACGAAATCTGGGTCGAACGGGGAGGGCAGCACGCAAAAAGGCCCATATCTCATTCGTTATCGTCCGGATCCATTTAATTCTTTCACGTCATGCAATTTTATTCCTAGAGCTATAATTATGGGCCCCCGGAGGTGCAAAATTCGACGCTCCCCGGCGGGCCGAAAAAATGAGATTTCGCCCGAGTGATGAGATCTAAATTTTATTATTCCAAATCATCCCAATGATGTTTTGGAGCGGTATCTGATGAATTTTGCATCATTCTAGCTCCTATATAGAGGCTAGATTGTACGATTACTCCGGAAAATGAGAAACCGCTTAAGGTGCCCAATTCGGATTCTATTTTCACCTAGTAACACCGTCAAATACCAAATTTCGCAAGTCCATATTTTAGCCTTCCAAATGAGCTTTCTAGGGGTTTCAAAATCGGGTCATTCGGATCTAAAACGAGTTAGTTATGGCCAAAACGGTGAGGGCACGACGGAATCTGGGTCGAACGGGGAGGGTAGCAGGCAAAAAGGCCCATATCTCATTCGTTATCGTCCGGATCCATTTAATTCTTTCACGTCATGCAATTTTATTCCAAGAGCTATAATTATGGGCCCCCGGAGGTGCAAAATCCGACGATCCCCGGCGGGTCGTAAAAATGAGATTTCGTCCTAGTGGACCCTTAGAGTTTTGGTCAAAAACGCCCCGGAATGAGATCTGAATTTTACTATTCGAAATCATCTCAATGATGATTTGGAGCGGTATATGATGAGTTTTACATCATTCTAGCTCCTATATAGAGGCTAGATTGTACGATTACTCCGGAAAATGAGAAACCGCTTAAGGTGCCCAATTCGGATTCTATTTTCACCCGATAAACACCATCAAATACCACATTTCGCAAGTTCATATCGTAGCCTTCCGAATGAGCTTTCTAGGGGTTTCAAAATCGGGTCATTCGGATCTAAAACGAGTTAGTTATGGCCAAAACGGTGAGGGCACGACGAAATCTGGGTCGAACGGGGAGGGCAGCAGGCAAAAAGGCTCATATCTCATTCGTTATCGTCCGGATCCATTTCATTCTTTAACCATGTGCAATTTTATTCCAAGAGCTATAATTATGGGCCCCCGGAGGTGCAAAATCCGACGATCCCCGGCGGGCCGAAAAAATGAGATTTCGCCCTTGGAGTGTTGGTCAAAAACGCTCCGGAATGAGATCTAAATTTTACTATTCCAAATCTTCCCAACGATGTTTTGGAGCGGTATATGAAGAATTTTGCATCATTCTAGCTCCTATATAGAGGCTAGATTTTACAATTACTCCAGAAAATGAGAAACCGCTTAAGGTGCCCAATTCGGATTCTATTTTCACCCAGTAAACACCGTCAAATGCCAAATTTCGTAAGTCCATATTGTAGCCTTCCGAATGAGCTTTCTAGGGGTTTCAAAATCGGGTCATTCGGATCTAAAACGAGTTAGTTACGGTCAAAACGGTGAGGGCACGACGAAATCTGGGTCGAACGGGGAGGGCAGCACGCAAAAAGGCCCATATCTCATTCGTTATCGTCCAGATCCATTTAATTCTTTCACGTCATGCAATTTTATTCCTAGAGCTATAATTATGGGCCCCCGGAGGTGCAAAATTCGACGCTCCCCGGCGGGCCGAAAAAATGAGATTTCGCCCTAGTGATGAGATCTAAATTTTATTATTTCAAATCATCCCAATGATGTTTTGGAGCGGTATCTGATGAATTTTGCATCATTCTAGCTCCTATATAGAGGCTAGATTGTACGATTACTCCGAAAAATGAGAAACCGCTTAAGGTGCCCAATTCGGATTCTATTTTCACCCAGTAAACACCATCAAATTCCAAATTTCGCAAGTCCATATTGTATCCTTCCGAATGAGCTTTCTAGGGGTTTCAAAATCGGGTCATTCGGTTCTAAAATGAGTTAGTTATGGCCAAAACGGTGAGGGCACGACGAAATCTGGGTCGAACGGGGAGGGCAGCAGGCAAAATGGCCCATATCTCATTCGTTATCTTCCGGATCCATTTCATTCTTTCACCATGTGCAATTTTATTCCAAGAGCTATAATTATGGGCCCCCGGAGGTGCAAAATTCGACGATCACCAGCGGGCCGAAAAAATGAGATTTCGCCCTAGTGGTACCCCTTATAGTTTTGTTCAAAAACGCTCCAGAATAAGATCTAAATTTTATTATTCCAAATCTTCCCAATGATGTTTTGGAGCGGTATATGATGAATTTTGCATCATTCTTGCTCCGATATAGAGGCTAGATTGTACGATTACTCCGGAAAATAAGAAACCGCTTAAGGTGCCCAATTCGGATTCTATTTTCACACAGAAACACCGTCAAATGCCAAATTTCGCAAGTCCATATTGTAGCCTTCTGAATGAGCTTTCTAGGGGTTTCAAAATCGGGTCATTCGGATCTAAAACGAGTTAGTTATGGCCATAACGGTGAGGGCACGACAGAATCTGGGTCGAACGGGGAGGGCAGCAGGCAAAAAGGCCCATATCTCATTCGTTATCGTCCGGATCCATTTCATTCTTTCACCATGTGAAATTCTATTCCAAGAGCTATAATTATGGGCCCCCGGAGGTGCGAAATCCGACGATCCCCGGCGGGCTGAAAAAATGAGATTTCGCCCTAGTACCCCTCAGAGTTTTGGTCAAAAACGCTCCGGAATGAGATCTAAATTTTATTATTCCAAATCATCCCAGCGATGTTTTGGAGTGGTATATGATGAATTTTGCATCATTCTAGTTCCTATATAGAGGCTAGATTGTACGATTACTCCGGAAAATGAGAAACCGCTTAAGGTGCCCAATTCGGATTCTATTTTCACCCAGTAAACACCGTTAAATGCCAAATTTCGCTAGTCCATATTGTAGCCTTCCGAATGAGCTTTCTAGGGGTTTCAAAATCGGGTCATTCGGTTCTAAAACGAGTTAGTTATGGCCAAAACGGTGAGGGCACGACAAAATCTGGGTCGAACGGGGAGGGCAGCAGGCAAAAAGGCCCATATCTCATTTGTTATCGTCCGGATCCATTTCATTCTTTCACCATGTGCAATTTTATTCGAAGAGCTATAATTATGGGCCCCCGGAGGTGCAAAATCCGACGATCCCCGGCGGGCCGAAAAAATGAGATTTCACCCTAGTGGTACCCCTTAGAGTTTTGGTCGAAAACGCTCCGGAATGAGATCTACATTTTATTATTCGAAATCTTCCCAATGATGTTTTGGAGCGCTATCTGATGAATTTTGCATCATTCTAGCTCCTATATAGAGGCTAGATTGTACGATTACTCCGGAAAATGAGAAACCGCTTAAGGTGCCCAATTCGGATTCTATTTTCACCCAGTAAACACCGTCAAATACCACATTTCGCAATTCCGTATTGTAGCCTTCCAAATGAGCTATCTAGGGGTTTCAAAATCGGGTCATTCGGAACTAAAACGAGTTAGTTATGGTCAAAACGGTGAGGGCACGACGAAATATAGGTCGAACGGGGAGGGCAGCAGGCAAAAAGGCCCATATCTCATTCGTTATCGTCCGGATCCATTTAATTCTTTCACGTCATGCAATTTTATTCCAAGAGCTATAATTATGGGCCCCCGAAGGTGCAAAATCCGACGCTCCCCGGCGAGCCAAAAAAATGAGATTTTGCCCTAGTGGTACCCCTTAGAATTTTGGTCAAAAGCGCTCCGGAATGAGATCTAAATTTTATTATTCCAAATCATCCCAATGATGTTTTGGAGAGGTATCTGATGAATTTTGCATCATTCTAGCTCCTATGTAGAGGCTAGATTGTACGATTACTCCGGAAAATGAGAAACCGCTTAAGGTGCCCAATTCGGATTCTATTTTCACCCAGTAAAAACCGTCAAATACCAAATTTCAAAAGTCCATATTTTAGCCTTCCGAATGAGCTTTCTAGGGGTTTCAAAATCGGGTCATTCGGATCTAAAACGAGTTAGTTATGGTCAAACGGTGAGGGCACGACGGAATCTGGGTCGAACGGGGAGGGCAGCAGGCAAAAGGGCTCATATCTCATTCGTTATCGTCCGGATCCATTTAATTCTTTCACGTCATGCAATTTTATTCCAAGAGCTATAATTATGGGCCCCCGGAGGTGCAAAATCCGACGATCCCCGGCGGGCCGAAAAAATGAGATTTCGTCCTAGTGGACCCTTAGAGTTTTGGCCAAAAATGCCCCGGAATGAGATCTAAATTTTACTATTCGAAATCATCTCAATGATGATTTGGAGCGGTATATGATGAGTTTTGCATCATTCTAGCTCCTATATAGAGGCTAGATTGTACGATTACTCCGGAAAATGAGAAACCGCTTAAGGTGCCCAATTCGGATTCTATTTTAACCCGATAAACACCATCAAATACCACATTTCGCAAGTCCATATCGTAGCCTTCCGAATGAGCTTTCTAGGGGTTTCAAAATCGGGTCATTCGGATCTAAAACGAGTTAGTTATGGCCAAAACGGTGAGGGCACGACGAAATCTGGGTCGAACGGGGAGGGCAGCAGGCAAAAAGGCCCATATCTCATTCGTTATCGTCCGGATCCATTTCATTCTTTCACCATGTGCAATTTTATTCCAAGAGCTATAATTATTGGCCCCCGGAGGTGCAAAATCCGACGATCCCCGGCGGGCCGAAAAAATGAGATTTCGCCCTTGGAGTTTTGGTCAAAAACGCTCCGGAATGAGATCTAAATTTTACAATTCCAAATCTTCCCAATGATGTTTTGGAGCGGTATATGATGAATTTTGCATCATTCTAGCTCCTATATAGAGGCTAGATTGTACGATTACTCCGGAAAATGAGAAACCGCTTAAGGTGCCCAATTCGGATTCTATTTTCACCCAGTAAACACCGTCAAATGCCAAATTTTGCAAGTCCATATTTGAGCCTTCCGAATGAGCTTTCTAGAGCTTTCAAAATCGGGTCATTCGGTTCTAAAACGAGTTAGTTATGGCCAAAACGGTGAGGGCACGACGAAATCTGGGTCGAACGAGGAGGGCAGCAGGCAAAAAGGCCCATATCTCATTCGTTATCGTCCGGATCCATTTCATTTTTCACCATGTGCAATTTTATTCCAAGAGCTATAATTATGGGCCCCCGGAGGTGCAAAACGCGACGATCCCCGGCGGGCCGAAAAAGTGAGATTTCGCCCTTAGAGTTTTGGTCAAAAACGCTCCGGAATGGATCTAAATTATATTATTCCAAATCTTCCCAATGATGTTTTGGAGCGGTATATGATGAATTTTGCATCATTCTAGCTCCTATATAGAGGCTAGATTGTACGATTACTCCGGAAAATGAGAAACCGCTTAAGGTGCCCAAATCGGATTCTATTTTCACCCAGTAAACACCGTCAAATGCCAAATTTCGCAAGTCCATATTGTAGCCTTCCGAATGAGCTTTCTAGGGGTTTCAAAATCGGGTCATTCGGATCTAAAACGAGTTAGTTACGGTCAAAACGGTGAGGGCACGACGAAATCTGGGTCGAACGGGGAGGGCAGCACGCAAAAAGGCCCATATCTCATTCGTTATCGTACGGATCCATTTAATTCTTTCACGTCATGCAATTTTATTCCTAGAGCTATAATTATGGCCCCCCGGAGGTGCAAAATTCGACGCTCCCCGGCGGGCCGAAAAAATGAGATTTCGCCCTAGTGATGAGATCTAAATTTTATTATTCCAAATCATCCCAATGATGTTTTGGAGCGGTATCTGATGAATTTTGCATCATTCTAGCTCCTATATAGAGGATAGATTGTACAATTACTCCAAAAAATGAGAAACCGCTTAAGGTGCGCAATTCGGATTCTATTTTCACCCAGTAAACACCATCAAATTCCAAATTTCGAAAGTCCATATTGTATCCTTCCGAATGAGCTTTCTAGGGGTTTCAAAATCGGGTCATTCGGTTCTAAAATAAGTTAGTTATAGCCAAAACGGTGAGGGCACGACGAAATCTGGGTCGAACGGGGAGGGCAGCAGGCAAAATGGTCCATATCTCATTCGTTATCTTCCGGATCCATTTCATTCTTTCACCATGTGCAATTTTATTCCAAGAGCTATAATAATGGGACCCCGGAGGTGCAAAATTCGACGATCCCCGGCGGGCCGAAAAAATGAGATTTCGCCCTAGTGGTACCCCTTAGAGTTTTGGTCAAAAACGCTCCGGAATAAGATCTAAATTTTATTATTCCAAATCTTCCCAATGATGTTTTGGAGCGGTATATGATGAATTTTGCATCATTCTAGCTCCTATATAGAGGCTAGATTGTACGATTACTCCGGAAAATGAGAAACGGCTTAAGGGCCCAATTCGGATTCTATTTTCACCCAGTAAACACCGTCAAATGCCAAATTTCGCAAGTCCATATTGTAGCCATCCGAATGAGCTTTCTAGGGGTTTCAAAATCGGGTCATTCGGATCTAAAACGAGTTAGTTACGGTCAAAACGGTGAGGGCACGACGGAATCTGGGTCGAACGGGGAGGGCAGCAGGCTAAAAGGCCCATATCTCATTCGTTATCGTCCGGAACCATTTCATTCTTTCACCATGTGCAATTTTATTCCAAGAGCTATAATTATGGGCCCCCGGAGGTGCAAAATCCGACGATCCCCGGCGGGCCGAAAAAATGAGATTTCGCTCTAGTGGTACCCCTTAGAGTTTTGGTCGAAAACGCTCCGGAATGAGATCTAAATTTTATTATTCCAAATCTACCCAATGATGTTTTGGAGCGCTATCTGATGAATTTTGCATCATTCTAGCTCCTATATAGAGGCTAGATTGAACGATTACTCCGGAAAATAAGAAATCACTTAAGGTGCCCAATTCGGATTCTATTTTCACCCAGTAAACACCATCAAATGCCAAATTTCGCAAGTCCATATTTTAGCCTTCCGAATGAGCTTTCTAGGGGTTTCAAAATCGGGTCATTCGGATGTAAAACTAGTTAGTTATGGTCAAACGGTGAGGGCACGACGAAATCTGGGTCGAACGGGGAGGGCAGCAGGCAAAAAGGCCCGTATCTCATTCGTTATCTTCCGGATCCATTTAATTCTTACACGTCATGCAATTTTATTCCAAGAGCTATAATTATGGGCCCCCGGAGGTGCAAAATCCGACGATCCCTGGCGGGCCGAAAAAATGAGATTTCGCCCTAGTCATACCCCTTAGAGTTTGGGTCAAAAACGCTCCGGAATGAGATCTAAATTTTATTATTCCAAATCTTCCCAATGATGTTTCGGAGCGGTATATGATGAATTTAGCATCATTCTAGCTCCTATATAGAGGCTAGATTGTACGATTACTCCGGAAAATGAGAAACCGCTTAAGGTGCCCAATTCGGATTCTATTTTCACCCAGTAACCACCGTCAAATGCAAAATTTCGAAAGTCCATTTTGTAGCCTTCCGAATGAGCTTTCTAGGGGTTTCAAAATCGGGTCATTAGGATCTAAAACGAGTTAGTTATGGCCAAAACGGTGAGGGCACGACGGAATCTGGGTCGAACGGGGAGGGCAGTAGGCAAAAAGGCTCATATCTCATTCGTTATCGTCCGGATACATTTCATTCTTTCACCATGTGAAATTTTATTCCAAGAGCTATAATTATGGGCCCCTGGAGGTGCAAAATCCGACGATCCCCGGCGGGCCGAAAAAATGAGATTTCACCCTAGTGGTACCCCTTAGAGTTTTGGTCGAAAACGCTCCGGAATGAGATCTACATTTTATTATTCCAAATCTTCCCAATGATGTTTTGGAGCGCTATCTGATGAATTTTGCATCATTCTAGCTCCTATATAGAGGCTAGATTGTACGATTACTCCGGAAAATGAGAAACCGCTTAAGGTGCCCAATTCGGATTCTATTTTCACCCAGTAAACACCGTCAAATACCACATTTCGCAATTCCGTATTGTAGCCTTCCAAATGAGCTATCTAGGGGTTTCAAAATCGGGTCATTCGGAACTAAAACGAGTTAGTTATGGTCAAAACGGTGAGGGCACGACGAAATATAGGTCGAACGGGGAGGGCAGCAGGCAAAAAGGCCCATATCTCATTCGTTATCGTCCGGATCCATTTAATTCTTTCACGTCATGCAATTTTATTCCAAGAGCTATAATTATGGGCCCCCGAAGGTGCAAAATCCGACGCTCCCCGGCGAGCCAAAAAAATGAGATTTTGCCCTAGTGGTACCCCTTAGAATTTTGGTCAAAAGCGCTCCGGAATGAGATCTAAATTTTATTATTCCAAATCATCCCAATGATGTTTTGGAGAGGTATCTGATGAATTTTGCATCATTCTAGCTCCTATGTAGAGGCTAGATTGTACGATTACTCCGGAAAATGAGAAACCGCTTAAGGTGCCCAATTCGGATTCTATTTTCACCCAGTAAAAACCGTCAAATACCAAATTTCAAAAGTCCATATTTTAGCCTTCCGAATGAGCTTTCTAGGGGTTTCAAAATCGGGTCATTCGGATCTAAAACGAGTTAGTTATGGTCAAACGGTGAGGGCACGACGGAATCTGGGTCGAACGGGGAGGGCAGCAGGCAAAAGGGCTCATATCTCATTCGTTATCGTCCGGATCCATTTAATTCTTTCACGTCATGCAATTTTATTCCAAGAGCTATAATTATGGGCCCCCGGAGGTGCAAAATCCGACGATCCCCGGCGGGCCGAAAAAATGAGATTTCGTCCTAGTGGACCCTTAGAGTTTTGGCCAAAAATGCCCCGGAATGAGATCTAAATTTTACTATTCGAAATCATCTCAATGATGATTTGGAGCGGTATATGATGAGTTTTGCATCATTCTAGCTCCTATATAGAGGCTAGATTGTACGATTACTCCGGAAAATGAGAAACCGCTTAAGGTGCCCAATTCGGATTCTATTTTAACCCGATAAACACCATCAAATACCACATTTCGCAAGTCCATATCGTAGCCTTCCGAATGAGCTTTCTAGGGGTTTCAAAATCGGGTCATTCGGATCTAAAACGAGTTAGTTATGGCCAAAACGGTGAGGGCACGACGAAATCTGGGTCGAACGGGGAGGGCAGCAGGCAAAAAGGCCCATATCTCATTCGTTATCGTCCGGATCCATTTCATTCTTTCACCATGTGCAATTTTATTCCAAGAGCTATAATTATTGGCCCCCGGAGGTGCAAAATCCGACGATCCCCGGCGGGCCGAAAAAATGAGATTTCGCCCTTGGAGTTTTGGTCAAAAACGCTCCGGAATGAGATCTAAATTTTACAATTCCAAATCTTCCCAATGATGTTTTGGAGCGGTATATGATGAATTTTGCATCATTCTAGCTCCTATATAGAGGCTAGATTGTACGATTACTCCGGAAAATGAGAAACCGCTTAAGGTGCCCAATTCGGATTCTATTTTCACCCAGTAAACACCGTCAAATGCCAAATTTTGCAAGTCCATATTTGAGCCTTCCGAATGAGCTTTCTAGAGCTTTCAAAATCGGGTCATTCGGTTCTAAAACGAGTTAGTTATGGCCAAAACGGTGAGGGCACGACGAAATCTGGGTCGAACGAGGAGGGCAGCAGGCAAAAAGGCCCATATCTCATTCGTTATCGTCCGGATCCATTTCATTTTTCACCATGTGCAATTTTATTCCAAGAGCTATAATTATGGGCCCCCGGAGGTGCAAAACGCGACGATCCCCGGCGGGCCGAAAAAGTGAGATTTCGCCCTTAGAGTTTTGGTCAAAAACGCTCCGGAATGGATCTAAATTATATTATTCCAAATCTTCCCAATGATGTTTTGGAGCGGTATATGATGAATTTTGCATCATTCTAGCTCCTATATAGAGGCTAGATTGTACGATTACTCCGGAAAATGAGAAACCGCTTAAGGTGCCCAAATCGGATTCTATTTTCACCCAGTAAACACCGTCAAATGCCAAATTTCGCAAGTCCATATTGTAGCCTTCCGAATGAGCTTTCTAGGGGTTTCAAAATCGGGTCATTCGGATCTAAAACGAGTTAGTTACGGTCAAAACGGTGAGGGCACGACGAAATCTGGGTCGAACGGGGAGGGCAGCACGCAAAAAGGCCCATATCTCATTCGTTATCGTACGGATCCATTTAATTCTTTCACGTCATGCAATTTTATTCCTAGAGCTATAATTATGGCCCCCCGGAGGTGCAAAATTCGACGCTCCCCGGCGGGCCGAAAAAATGAGATTTCGCCCTAGTGATGAGATCTAAATTTTATTATTCCAAATCATCCCAATGATGTTTTGGAGCGGTATCTGATGAATTTTGCATCATTCTAGCTCCTATATAGAGGATAGATTGTACAATTACTCCAAAAAATGAGAAACCGCTTAAGGTGCGCAATTCGGATTCTATTTTCACCCAGTAAACACCATCAAATTCCAAATTTCGAAAGTCCATATTGTATCCTTCCGAATGAGCTTTCTAGGGGTTTCAAAATCGGGTCATTCGGTTCTAAAATAAGTTAGTTATAGCCAAAACGGTGAGGGCACGACGAAATCTGGGTCGAACGGGGAGGGCAGCAGGCAAAATGGTCCATATCTCATTCGTTATCTTCCGGATCCATTTCATTCTTTCACCATGTGCAATTTTATTCCAAGAGCTATAATAATGGGACCCCGGAGGTGCAAAATTCGACGATCCCCGGCGGGCCGAAAAAATGAGATTTCGCCCTAGTGGTACCCCTTAGAGTTTTGGTCAAAAACGCTCCGGAATAAGATCTAAATTTTATTATTCCAAATCTTCCCAATGATGTTTTGGAGCGGTATATGATGAATTTTGCATCATTCTAGCTCCTATATAGAGGCTAGATTGTACGATTACTCCGGAAAATGAGAAACGGCTTAAGGGCCCAATTCGGATTCTATTTTCACCCAGTAAACACCGTCAAATGCCAAATTTCGCAAGTCCATATTGTAGCCATCCGAATGAGCTTTCTAGGGGTTTCAAAATCGGGTCATTCGGATCTAAAACGAGTTAGTTACGGTCAAAACGGTGAGGGCACGACGGAATCTGGGTCGAACGGGGAGGGCAGCAGGCTAAAAGGCCCATATCTCATTCGTTATCGTCCGGAACCATTTCATTCTTTCACCATGTGCAATTTTATTCCAAGAGCTATAATTATGGGCCCCCGGAGGTGCAAAATCCGACGATCCCCGGCGGGCCGAAAAAATGAGATTTCGCTCTAGTGGTACCCCTTAGAGTTTTGGTCGAAAACGCTCCGGAATGAGATCTAAATTTTATTATTCCAAATCTACCCAATGATGTTTTGGAGCGCTATCTGATGAATTTTGCATCATTCTAGCTCCTATATAGAGGCTAGATTGAACGATTACTCCGGAAAATAAGAAATCACTTAAGGTGCCCAATTCGGATTCTATTTTCACCCAGTAAACACCATCAAATGCCAAATTTCGCAAGTCCATATTTTAGCCTTCCGAATGAGCTTTCTAGGGGTTTCAAAATCGGGTCATTCGGATGTAAAACTAGTTAGTTATGGTCAAACGGTGAGGGCACGACGAAATCTGGGTCGAACGGGGAGGGCAGCAGGCAAAAAGGCCCGTATCTCATTCGTTATCTTCCGGATCCATTTAATTCTTACACGTCATGCAATTTTATTCCAAGAGCTATAATTATGGGCCCCCGGAGGTGCAAAATCCGACGATCCCTGGCGGGCCGAAAAAATGAGATTTCGCCCTAGTCATACCCCTTAGAGTTTGGGTCAAAAACGCTCCGGAATGAGATCTAAATTTTATTATTCCAAATCTTCCCAATGATGTTTCGGAGCGGTATATGATGAATTTAGCATCATTCTAGCTCCTATATAGAGGCTAGATTGTACGATTACTCCGGAAAATGAGAAACCGCTTAAGGTGCCCAATTCGGATTCTATTTTCACCCAGTAACCACCGTCAAATGCAAAATTTCGAAAGTCCATTTTGTAGCCTTCCGAATGAGCTTTCTAGGGGTTTCAAAATCGGGTCATTAGGATCTAAAACGAGTTAGTTATGGCCAAAACGGTGAGGGCACGACGGAATCTGGGTCGAACGGGGAGGGCAGTAGGCAAAAAGGCTCATATCTCATTCGTTATCGTCCGGATACATTTCATTCTTTCACCATGTGAAATTTTATTCCAAGAGCTATAATTATGGGCCCCTGGAGGTGCAAAATCCGACGATCCCCGGCGGGCCGAAAAAATGAGATTTCGCCCTAGTGGTACCCCTTAGAGTTTTGGTCAAAAACGCTCCGGAATGAGATCTAAATTTTATTATTCCAAATCATCCCAGTGATGTTGTGGAGCGGTATATGATGAATTTTGCATCATTCTAGCTCCTATATAGAGGCTAGATTGTACGATTACTCCGGAAAATGAGAAACCGCTTAAGGTGCCCAATTCGGATTCTATTTTCACCCAATAAACACCGTCAAATACCACATTTCGCAAGTCCATATCGTAGCCTTCCGAATGAGATTTCTAGGGGTTTCAAAATTGGGTCATTCGGATCTAAAACGAGTTAGTTATGGCCAAAACAGTGAATGCACGACGGAATCTGGGTCGAACGGGGAGGGCAGCAGGCAAAAAGGCCCATATCTCATTCGTTATCGTCCGGATCCATTTAATTCTTTCACGTCATGCAATTTTATTCCAAGAGCTATAATTATGGGCACCCGGAGGTGCAAAATCCGACGCTTCCAGGCGGGCCGAAAAAATGAGATTTCGCCCTAGTGGGTACCCCTTAGGGTTTTGGTCAAAAACGCTCCGGAATGAGATCTAAATTTTATTATTTCAAATCATCCCAATGATGTTTTGGAGCGGTATTTGATGAATTTTGCACCATTCTAGCTCCTATATAGAGGCTAGATTCTACGATTACTCTGGAAAATGAGAAACCGCTTAAGGTACCCAATTCGGATTCTATTTTCACCCAGTAAAAACCGTCAAATACCACATTTCGCAAGTCCATATTGTAGCCTTCCAAATGAGCTTTCTAGGGGTTTCATAATCGGGTCATTCGGATCTAAAACGAGTTAGTTATGGTCAAAACGGTGGGGCACGACGGAATCTGGGTCGAACGGGGAGGGCAGCAGGCAAAAAGGCCCATATCTCTTTCGTTATCGTCCGGATCCATTTCATTCTTTCACCATGTGCAATTTTATTCCAAGAACTATAATTATGGGCCCCCGGAGGTGCAAAATCCGACGATCCCCGGCGGGCCGAAAAAATGAGATTTCGCCCTAGTGGTACCCCTTAGAGTTTTGGTCAAAAACTCTCCGGAATGAGATCTAAATTTTATTATTCCAAATCATCCTAGTGATGTTTTGGAGCATTATATGATGAATTTTGCATTATTCTAGCTCCTATATAGAGGCTAGATTGTACGATTACTCCGGAAAATGAGAAACCGCTTAAGGTGCCCAATTCGGATTCTATTTTCACCCAGTAAACACCGTCAAATGCCAAATTTCGCTAGTCCATATTGTAGCCTTCCAAATGAGTTTTCTAAGGGTTTCAAAATCGGGTCATTCGGTTCTAAAACGAGTTAGTTATGGCCAAAACGGTGAGGGCACGACGGAATCTGGGTCGAACGGGGAGGGCAGCAGGCAAAAAGGCCCATATCTCATTCGTTATCGTCCGGATACATTTCATTCTTTCATCATGTGAAATTTTATTCCACGAGCTATAATTATGGGCCCCTGGAGGTGCAAAATCCGACGATCCCCAGCGGGCCGAAAAAATGAGATTTCGCCCTAGTGGTACCCCTTAGAGTCTTGGTCAAAAACGCCCCGGAATGAGATCTGAATTTTATTATTCCAAATCATCTCAATGATGATTTGGAGCGGTATATGATGAATTTTGCATCATTCTAGCTCCTATATAGAGGCTAGATTTTACGATTACTCCGGAAAATGAGAAACCGCTTAAGGTGCCCAATTCGGATTCTATTTTCACCCAATAAACACCATCAAATACCACATTTCGCAAGTCCATATCGTAGCCTTCCGAATGAGCTTTCTAGGGGTTTCAAAATCGGGTCATTCGGATCTAAAACGAGTTAGTTATGGCCAAAACAGTGAAGGCACGACGGAATCTGGGTCGAACGGGGAGGGCAGCAGGCAAAAAGACCCATATCTCATTCGTTATCGTCCGGATCCATTTAATTCTTTCACGTCATGCAATATTATTCCAAGAGCTATAATTATGGGCCCCCGGAGGTGCAAAATCCGACGATCCCCGGCGGGCCGAAAAAATAAGATTTCGCCCTAGTGTTACACTTTAGAGTTTTGGTCAAAAACGTTCCGGAATGAGATCTAAATTTTATTATTCCTAATCATCCCAATCATGTTTTGGAGCGGTATCTGAAGAATTTTGCATCATTCTAGCTCCTATATAGAGGCTAGATTGTACGATTACTCCGGAAAATGAGAAACCGCTTAAGGTGCCCAATTCGGATTCTATTTTCACCCAGTAACACCGTCCAATACCAAATTTCGCAAGTCCATATTTTAGAATTCCGAATGAGCTTTCTAGGGGTTTCAAAATCGGGTCATTCGGATCTAAAACGAGTTAGTTATGGCCAAAACGGTGAGGGCACGACGGAATCTGGGTCGAACGGGGAGGGCAGCAGGCAAAAAGGCCCATATCTCATTCGTTATCGTCCGGATCCATTTAATTCTTTCACGTCATGCAATATTATTCCAAGAGCTATAATTATGGGCCCCCGGTGGTGCAAAATCCGACGATCCCCGGCGGGCCGAAAAAATGAGATTTCGCCCTAGTGGTACCCTTTAGAGTTTTGGTCAAAAACGTTCCGGAATGAGATCTAAATTTTATTATTCCAAATCATCCCAATGATGTTTTGGAGCGGTATCTGATGAATTTTGCATCATTCTAGCTCCTATATAGAGGCTAGATTGTACGATTACTCCGGAAAATGAGAAACCGCTTAAGGTGCCCAATTCGGATTCTATTTTCACCCAGTAACCACCATCAAATGCCAAATTTCGCAAGTCCATATTGTAGCCTTCCGAATGAGATTTCTAGGGGTTTCAAAATCGGGTCATTCGGTTCTAAAACGAGTTAGTTATTGCCAAAACGGTGAAGGCACGACGGAATATGGGTCGAACGGGGAGGGCAGCAGGCAAAAAGGCTCATATCTCATTCGTTATCGTCCGGATCCATTTAATTCTTTCACGTCATGCAATTTTATTCAAAGAGCTATAATTATGGGCACCCGGAGGTGCAAAATCCGACGCTCCCCGGCGGGCCGAAAAAATGAGATTTCGCCCTAGTGGTACCCCTTAGAGTTTTGGTCGAAAACGCTCCGGAATGTGATCTAAATTTTAATATTCCAAATCTTCCCAATGATGTTTTGGAGCGGTATCTGAAATTTTGCATCATTCTAGCTCCTATATAGAGGCTAGATTGTACGATTACTCCGGAAAATAAGAAACCGCTTAAAGTGCCCAATTCGGATTCTATTTTCACCCAGTAAAAACCGTCAAATACCACATTTCGCAAGTCCATATTGTAGCCTTCCAAATGAGCTTTCTAGGGGTTTCATAATCGGGTCATTCGGATCTAAAACGAGTTAGTTATGGTCAAAACGGTGGGGCACGACGGAATCTCGGTCGAACGGGGAGGGCAGCAGGCAAAAAGGCCCATATCTCTTTCGTTATCGTCCGGATCCATTTCATTCTTTCACCATGTGCAATTTTATTCCAAGAGCTATAATTATGGGCCCCCGGAGGTGCAAAATCCGACGATCCCCGGCGGGCCGAAAAAATGAGATTTCGCCCTAGTGGTACCCCTTAGAGTTTTGGTCAAAAACGCACCGGAATGAGATCTAAATTTTGTTATTCCAAATCATCCCAGTGATGTTTTGGAGCATTATATGATGAATTTTGCATCATTCTAGCTCTTATATATAGAGGCTAGATTGTACGATTACTCCGTAAAATGAGAAACCGCTTAAGGTGCCCAATTCGGATTGTATTTTCACCTAGTAAACACCGTCAAATACCAAATTTCACAAGTCCATATCGTTGCCTTCCGAATGATCTCTCTAGGGCTTTCAAAATCGGGTCATTCGGATCTAAAACGAGTTAGTTATGGCCAAAACGGTGAGGGCACGACGGAATCTGGGTCGAACAGGGAGGGCAACAGGCAAAAAGGCCCATATCTCATTCATTATCGTCCGGATCCATTTCATTCTTTCACCATGTGCAATGTTATTCCAACAGCTATAATTATGGGCCCCCCGATGGTGCAAAATCCGACGATCCCCGGCGGGCCGAAAAAATGAGATTTCGCCCTAGTGGTACCCTTTAGAGTTTTGGTCAAAAACGTTCCGGAATGAGATCTAAATTTTATTATTCCAAATCATCCCAATGATGTTTTGGAGCGGTATCTGATGAATTTTGCATCATTCTACCTCCTATATAGAGGCTAGATTGTACGATTACTCCGGAAAATGAGAAACCGCTTAAGGTGCCCAATTCGGATTCTATTTTCATCCAGTAAACACCGTCAAATGCCAAATTTCGCAAGTCCATATTGTAGCCTTCCGAATGAGATTTCTAGGGGTTTCAAAATCGGGTCATTCGGTTCTAAAACGAGTTAGTTATGGCCAAAACGGTGAGGGCACGACGGAATCTGGGTCGAACGGGGAGGGCAGCAGGCAAAAAGGCTCATATCTCATTCGTTATCGTCCGGATCCATTTAATTCTTTCACGTCATGCAATTTTATTCAAAGAGCTATAATTATGGGCCCCCGGAGGTGCAAAATACGACGCTCCCCGGCGGGCCGAAAAAATGAGATTTCGCCCTAGTGGTACCCCTTAGAGTTTTGGTCGAAAACGCTCCGGAATGAGATCTAAATTTTAATATTCCAAATCTTCCCAATGATGTTTTGGAGCGGTATCTGAAGAATTTTGCATCATTCTAGCTCCTATATAGAGGCTAGATTGTACGATTACTCCGGAAAATGAGAAACAGCTTAAAGTGCCCAATTCGGATTCTATTTTCACCCAGTAAACACCGTCAAATACTACATTTCGCATGTCCATATTGTAGCCTTCCAAATGAGCTTTCTAGGGGTTTCATAATCGGGTCATTCGGATCTAAAACGAGTTAGTTATGGTCAAAACGGTGGGGCACGACGGAATCTGGGTCGAACGGGGAGGGCAGCAGGCAAAAAGGCCCATATCTCTTTCGTTATCGTCCGGATCCATTTCATTCTTTCACCATGTGCAATTTTATTCCAAGAACTATAATTATGGGCCCCCGGAGGTGCAAAATCCGACGATCCCCGGCGGGCCGAAAAAATGAGATTTCGCCCTAGTGGTACCCCTTAGAGTTTTGGTCAAAAACGCTCCGGAATGAGATCTAAATTTTATTATTCCAAATCATCCTAGTGATGTTTTGGAGCATTATATGATGAATTTTGCATTATTCTAGCTCCTATATAGAGGCTAGATTGTACGATTACTCCGGAAAATGAGAAACCGCTTAAGGTGCCCAATTCGGATTCTATTTTCACCCAGTAAACACCGTCAAATGCCAAATTTCGCTAGTCCATATTGTAGCCTTCCAAATGAGTTTTCTAGGGGTTTCAAAATCGGGTCATTCGGTTCTAAAACGAGTTAGTTATGGCCAAAACGGTGAGGGCACGACGGAATCTGGGTCGAACGGGGAGGGCAGCAGGCAAAAAGGCCCATATCTCATTCGTTATCGTCCGGATACATTTCATTCTTTCACCATGTGAAATTTTATTCCACGAGCTATAATTATGGGCCCCTGGAGGTGCAAAATCCGACGATCCCCAGCGGGCCGAAAAAATGAGATTTCGCCCTAGTGGTACCCCTTAGAGTCTTGGTCAAAAACGCCCCGGAATGAGATCTAAATTTTATTATTCCAAATCATCTCAATGATGATTTGGAGCGGTATATGATGAATTTTGCATCATTCTAGCTCCTATATAGAGGCTAGATTTTACGATTACTCCGGAAAATGAGAAACCGCTTAAGGTGCCCAATTCGGATTCTATTTTCAATCAATAAACACCATCAAATACCACATTTCGCAAGTCCATATCGTAGCCTTCCGAATGAGCTTTCTAGGGGTTTCATAATCGGGTCATTCGGATCTAAAACGAGTTAGTTATGGCCAAAACAGTGAAGGCACGACGGAATCTGGGTCGAACGGGGAGGGCAGCAGGCAAAAAGACCCATATCTCATTCGTTATCGTCCGGATCCATTTAATTCTTTCACGTCATGCAATATTATTCCAAGAGCTATAATTATGGGCCCCCGGAGGTGCAAAATCCGACGATCCCCGGCGGGCCGAAAAAATAAGATTTCGCCCTAGTGTTACACTTTAGAGTTTTGGTCAAAAACGTTCCAGAATGAGATCTAAATTTTATTATTCCAAATCATCCCAATCATGTTTTGGAGCGGTATCTGAAGAATTTTGCATCATTCTAGCTCCTATATAGAGGCTAGATTGTACGATTACTCCGGAAAATGAGAAACCGCTTAAGGTGCCCAATTCGGATTCTATTTTCACCCAGTAACACCGTCCAATACCAAATTTCGCAAGTCCATATTTTAGAATTCCGAATGAGCTTTCTAGGGGTTTCAAAATCGGGTCATTCGGATCTAAAACGAGTTAGTTATGGCCAAAACGGTGAGGGCACGACGGAATCTGGGTCGAACGGGGAGGGCAGCAGGCAAAAAGGCCCATATCTCATTCGTTATCGTCCGGATCCATTTAATTCTTTCACGTCATGCAATATTATTCCAAGAGCTATAATTATGGGCCCCCGGTGGTGCAAAATCCGACGATCCCTGGCGGGCCGAAAAAATGAGATTTCGCCCTAGTGGTACCCTTTAGAGTTTTGGTCAAAAACGTTCCGGAATGAGATCTAAATTTTATTATTCCAAATCATCCCAATGATGTTTTGGAGCGGTATCTGATGAATTTTGCATCATTCTAGCTCCTATATAGAGGCTAGATTGTACGATTACTCCGGAAAATGAGAAACCGCTTAAGGTGCCCAATTCGGATTCTATTTTCACCCAGTAAACACCATCAAATGCCAAATTTCGCAAGTCCATATTGTAGCCTTCCGAATGAGATTTCTAGGGGTTTCAAAATCGGGTCATTCGGTTCTAAAACGAGTTAGTTATTGCCAAAACGGTGAGGGCACGACGGAATCTGGGTCGAACGGGAAGGGCAGCAGGCAAAAAGGCTCATATCTCATTCGTTATCGTCCGGATCCATTTAATTCTTTCACGTCATGCAATTTTATTCAAAGAGCTATAATTATGGGCCCCCGGAGGTGCAAAATCCGACGCTCCCCGGCGGGCCGAAAAAATGAGATTTCGCCCTAGTGGTACCCCTTAGAGTTATGGTCGAAAACGCTCCTGAATGTGATCTAAATTTTAATATTCCAAATCTTCCCAATGATGTTTTGGAGCGGTATCTGAAATTTTGCATCATTCTAGCTCCTATATAGAGGCTAGATTGTACGATTACTCCGGAAAATAAGAAACCGCTTAAAGTGCCCAATTCGGATTCTATTTTCACCCAGTAAAAACCGTCAAATACCACATTTCGCAAGTCCATATTGTAGCCTTCCAAATGAGCTTTCTAGGGGTTTCATAATCGGGTCATTCGGATCTAAAACGAGTTAGTTATGGTCAAAACGGTGGGGCACGACGGAATCTCGGTCGAACGGGGAGGGCAGCAGGCAAAAAGGCCCATATCTCTTTCGTTATCGTCCGGATCCATTTCATTCTTTCACCATGTGCAATTTTATTCCAAGAGCTATAATTATGGGCCCCCGCAGGTGCAAAATCCGACGATCCCCGGCGGGCCGAAAAAATGAGATTTCGCCCTAGTGGTACCCCTTAGAGTTTTGGTCAAAAACGCACCGGAATGAGATCTAAATTTTGTTATTCCAAATCATCCCAGTGAATTTTTGGAGCATTATATGATGAATTTTGCATCATTCTAGCTCTTATATATAGAGGCTAGATTGTACGATTACTCCGTAAAATGAGAAACCGCTTAAGGTGCCCAATTCGGATTCTATTTTCACCTAGTAAACACCGTCAAATACCAAATTTCACAAGTCCATATCGTTGCCTTCCGAATGATCTCTCTAGGGCTTTCAAAATCGGGTCATTCGGATCTAAAACGAGTTAGTTATGGCCAAAACGGTGAGGGCACGACGGAATCTGGGTCGAACAGGGAGGGCAACAGGCAAAAAGGACCATATCTCATTCATTATCGTCCGGATCCATTTCATTCTTTCACCATGTGCAATGTTATTCCAACAGCTATAATTATGGGCCCCCCGATGGTGCAAAATCCGACGATCCCCGGCGGGCCGAAAAAATGAGATTTCGCCCTAGTGGTACCCTTTAGAGTTTTGGTCAAAAACGTTCCGGAATGAGATCTAAATTTTATTATTCCAAATCATCCCAATGATGTTTTGGAGCGGTATCTGATGAATTTTGCATCATTCTACCTCCTATATAGAGGCTAGATTGTACGATTACTCCGGAAAATGAGAAACCGCTTAAGGTGCCCAATTCGGATTCTATTTTCATCCAGTAAACACAGTCAAATGCCAAATTTCGCAAGTCCATATTGTAGCCTTCCGAATGAGATTTCTAGGGGTTTCAAAATCGGGTCATTCGGTTCTAAAACGAGTTAGTTATGGCCAAAACGGTGAGGGCACGACGGAATCTGGGTCGAACGGGGAGGGCAGCAGGCAAAAAGGCTCATATCTCATTCGTTATCGTCCGGATCCATTTAATTCTTTCACGTCATGCAATTTTATTCAAAGAGCTATAATTATGGGCCCCCGGAGGTGCAAAATACGACGCTCCCCGGCGGGCCGAAAAAATGAGATTTCGCCCTAGTGGTACCCCTTAGAGTTTTGGTCGAAAACGCTCCGGAATGAGATCTAAATTTTAATATTCCAAATCTTCCCAATGATGTTTTGGAGCGGTATCTGAAGAATTTTGCATCATTCTAGCTCCTATATAGAGGCTAGATTGTACGATTACTCCGGAAAATGAGAAACAGCTTAAAGTGCCCAATTCGGATTCTATTTTCACCCAGTAAACACCGTCAAATACTACATTTCGCATGTCCATATTGTAGCCTTCCAAATGAGCTTTCTAGGGGTTTCATAATCGGGTCATTCGGATCTAAAACGAGTTAGTTATGGTCAAAACGGTGAGGGCACGACGGAATCTGGGTCGAACGGGGAGGGCAGCAGGCAAAAAGGCCCATATCTCATTCGTTATCGTCCGGATCCATTTCATTCTTTCACCGTGTGCAATTTTATTCCAAGAGCTATAATTATGGCCCCCCGGAGGTGCAAAATCCGACGATCCCCGGCGGGCCGAAAAAATGTGATTTCGCCCTAGTGGTACCCTTTAGAATTTTGGTCAAAAACGTTCCAGAATGAGATCTAAATTTTATTATTACAAATCATCCAAATGATGTTTTGGAGCGGTATCTGATGAATTTTGCATCATTCTAGCTCCTATATAGAGGCTAGATTGTACGATTACTCCGGAAAATGAGAAACCGCTCAAGGTGCCCAATTCGGATTCTATTTTCATCCAGTAAACACCGTCAAATGCCAAATTTCGCAAGTCCATATTGTAGACTTCCGAATGAGATTTCTAGGGGTTTCAAAATCGGGTCATTCGGTTCTAAAACGAGTTAGTTATGGCCAAAACGGTGAGGGCACAACGAAATCTGGGTCGAATGGGGAGGGCAGCAGGCAAAAAGGCTCATATCTCATTCGTTATCGTCCGGATCCATTTAATTCTTTCACGTCATGCAATTTTATTCAAAGAACTATAATTATGGGCCCCCGGAGGTGCAAAATCCGACGCTCCCCGGCGGGCCGAAAAAATGAGATTTCGCCCTAGTGGTCCCCCTTAGAGTTTTGGTCGAAAACGCTCCGGAATGAGATCTAAATATTAATATTCCAAATCTTCCCAATGATGTTTTGGAGCGGTATCTGAAGAATTTTGCATCATTCTAGCTCCTATATAGAGGCTAGATTGTACGATTACTCCGGAAAATTAGAAACCGCTTAAGGTGCCCAATTCGGATTCTGTTTTCACCCAGTAAACACCGTCAAATACCACATTTCACAAGTCCATATTGTAGCCTTCCAAATGAGCTTTCTAGGGGTTTCATAATCGGGTCATTCGGATCTAAAACGAGTTAGTTATGGTCAAAATGGTGAGGGCCGACGGAATCTGGGTCGAACGGGGAGGGCAGCAGGCAAAAAGGCCCATATCTCATTCGTTATCGTCCGGATCCATTTCATTCTTTCACCATGTGCAATTTTATTCTAAGAGATATAATTATGGGCCCCCGGAGGTGCAAAATCCGACGATCCCCGGCGGGCCGAAAAAATGAGATTTCGCCTTAGTGGTACCCCTTAGAGTTTTGGTCAAAATCGCGCCGGAATGAGATCTAAATTTTGTTATTCCAAATCATCCCAGTGATGTTTTGGAGCATTATATGATGAATTTTGCATCATTCTAGCTCCTATATATAGAGGCTAGATTGTACGATTACTCCGTAAAATGAGAAACCGCTTAAGGTGCCAAATTCGGATTCTATTTTCGCCTAGTATACACCGTCAAATACCAAATTTCACAAGTCCATATCGTAGCCTTCCGAATGATCTCTCTAGGGCTTTCAAAATCGGGTCATTCGGATCTAAAACGAGTTAGTTATGGCCAAAACGGTGAGGGCACGACGGAATCTGGGTCGAACAGGGAGGGCAACAGGCAAAAAGGCCCATATCTCATTCATTATCGTCCGGATCCATATCATTCTTTCACCATGTGCAATGTTATTCCAAGAGCTATAATTATTGGCCCCCGATGGTGCAAAATCCGACGATCCCCGGCGGGCCGAAAAAATGAGATTTCGCCCTAGTGGTACCCCTTAGAGTTTTGGTCAAAAACGCTCCGGAATGAGATCTAAATTTTATTATTTCAAATCATCCCAGTGATGTTTTGGAGCATTATATGATGAATTTTGCATCATTCTAGCTTCTATATAGAGGCTAGATTGTACGATTACTCCGGAAAATTAGAAACCGCTTAAGGTGCCCAATTCGGATTCAATTTTCACCCAGTAAACACCGTCAAATGCCAAATTTCGCTAGTCCATATTGTAGCCTTCCGAATGAGTTTTCTAGGGGTTTCAAAATCGGGTCATTCGGTTCTAAAACGAGTTAGTTATGGCCAAAACGGTGAGGGCACGACGGAATCTGGGTCGAACGGGGAGGGCTGCAGGCAAAAAGGCCCATATCACATTCGTTACAGTCCGGATACATTACATTCTTTCACCATGTGAAATTTTATTCCAAGAGCTATAATTATGGGCCCCTGGAGGTGCAAAATCCGACGATCCCCGGCTGGCCGAAAAAATGAGATTTCGCCCTAGTGGTACCCCTTAGAGTTTTGGTCAAAAACGCCCCGGAATGAGATCTAAGTTTTATTATTCCAAATCATCTCAATGATGATTTTGGAGCGGTATATGATGAATTTTGCATCATTATAGCTCTTATATAGAGGCTAGATTGTACGATTACTCCGGAAAATGAGAAACCGCTTAAGGTGCCCAATTCGGATTCTATTTTCACCCAATAAACACCGTCAAATACCACATTTCGCAAGTCCATATCTTAGCCTTCCGAATGAGCTTTCTACGGGTTTCAAAATCGGGTCATTCGGATCCAAAACGAGTTAGTTATGGCCAAAACAGTGAAGGCACGACGGAATCTGGGTCGAACGGGGAGGGCAGCAGGCAAAAAGGCCCATATCTCATTCGTTATCGTCCGGATCCATTTAATTCTTCCACGTCATGCAATCTTATTCCAAGAGCAATAATTATGGGCCCCCGGAGGTGCAAAATCCGACGCTCCCAGGCGGGCCCAAAAAATGAGATTTCGCCCTAGTGGTAACCCTTAGGGTTTTGGTCAAAAACGCTCCGGAATGAGATCTAAATTTTATTATTCCAAATCATCCCAATGATGTTTTGGAGCGGTATCTGATGAATTTTGCACCATTCTTGCTCCTATATAGAGGTTAGATTGTACGATTACTCCGTAAAATGAGAAACCGCTTAAGGTGCCCAATTCGGATTCTATTTTCACCCAGTAAACACCGTCCAATACCAAATTTCGCAAGTCCATATTTTATACTTCCGAATGAGCTTTCTAGGGGTTTCAAAATCGGGTCATTCGGATCTAAAACGAGTTAGTTATGGCCAAAACGGTGAGGGCACGACGGAATCTGGGTCGAACGGGGAGGGCAGCAGGCAAAAAGGCCCATATCTCATTCGTTATCGTCCGGATCCATTTAATTCTTTCACGTCATGCAATATTATTCCAAGAGCTATAATTATGGGCCCCCGGAGGTGCAAAATCCGACGATCCCCGGCGGGCCGAAAAAATGAGATTGCGCCCTAGTGGTACCCTTTAGAGTTTTGGTCAAAAACGTTGCGGAATGAGATCTAAATTTTATTATTCCAAATCATCCCAATGATGTTTTGGAGCGGTATCTGATGAATTTTGCATCATTCTAGCTCCTATATAGAGGCTAGATTGTATGATTACTCCGGAAAATGAGAAACCGCTTAAGGTGCCTAATTCGGATTCTATTTTCACCCAGTAAACACCGTCAAATGCCAAATTTCGCAAGTCCAATTGTAGCCTTCCGAATGAGATTTCTAGGGGTTTCAAAATCGAGTCATTCATTTCTAAAACGAGTTAGTTATGGCCAAAACGGTGAGGGCACGACGGAATCTGGGTCGAACGGGGAGGGCAGCAGGCAAAAAGGCTCATATCTCATTCGTTATCGTCCGGATCCATTTAATTCTTTCACGTCATGCAATTTTATTCAAAGAGCTATAATTATGGGCCCCCGGAGGTGCAAAATACGACGCTCCCCGGCGGGCCGAAAAAATGAGATTTCGCCCTAGTGGTACCCCTTAGAGTTTTGGTCGAAAACGCTCCGGAATGAGATCTAAATTTTAATATTCCAAATCTTCCCAATGATGTTTTGGAGCGGTATCTGAAGAATTTTGCATCATTCTAGCTCCTATATAGAGGCTAGATTGTACGATTACTCCGGAAAATGAGAAACAGCTTAAAGTGCCCAATTCGGATTCTATTTTCACCCAGTAAACACCGTCAAATACTACATTTCGCATGTCCATATTGTAGCCTTCCAAATGAGCTTTCTAGGGGTTTCATAATCGGGTCATTCGGATCTAAAACGAGTTAGTTATGGTCAAAACGGTGAGGGCACGACGGAATCTGGGTCGAACGGGGAGGGCAGCAGGCAAAAAGGCCCATATCTCATTCGTTATCGTCCGGATCCATTTCATTCTTTCACCGTGTGCAATTTTATACCAAGAGCTATAATTATGGGCCCCCGGAGGTGCAAAATCCGACGATCCCCGGCGGGCCGAAAAAATGTGATTTCGCCCTAGTGGTACCCTTTAGAATTTTGGTCAAAAACGTTCCAGAATGAGATCTAAATTTTATTATTACAAATCATCCAAATGATGTTTTGGAGCGGTATCTGATGAATTTTGCATCATTCTAGCTCCTATATAGAGGCTAGATTGTACGATTACTCCGGAAAATGAGAAACCGCTCAAGGTGCCCAATTCGGATTCTATTTTCATCCAGTAAACACCGTCAAATGCCAAATTTCGCAAGTCCATATTGTAGCCTTCCGAATGAGATTTCTAGGGGTTTCAAAATCGGGTCATTCGGTTCTAAAACGAGTTAGTTATGGCCAAAACGGTGAGGGCACAACGAAATCTGGGTCGAATGGGGAGGGCAGCAGGCAAAAAGGCTCATATCTCATTCGTTATCGTCCGGATCCATTTAATTCTTTCACGTCATGCAATTTTATTCAAAGAGCTATAATTATGGGCCCCCGGAGGTGCAAAATCCGACGCTCCCCGGCGGGCCGAAAAAATGAGATTTCGCCCTAGTGGTCCCCCTTAGAGTTTTGGTCGAAAACGCTCCGGAATGAGATCTAAATATTAATATTCCAAATCTTCCCAATGATGTTTTGGAGCGGTATCTGAAGAATTTTGCATCATTCTAGCTCCTATATAGAGGCTAGATTGTACTATTACTCCGGAAAATTAGAAACCGCTTAAGGTGCCCAATTCGGATTCTGTTTTCACCCAGTAAACACCGTCAAATACCACATTTCACAAGTCCATATTGTAGCCTTCCAAATGAGCTTTCTAGGGGTTTCATAATCGGGTCATTCGGATCTAAAACGAGTTAGTTATGGTCAAAATGGTGAGGGCCGACGGAATCTGGGTCGAACGGGGAGGGCAGCAGGCAAAAAGGCCCATATCTCATTCGTTATCGTCCGGATCCATTTCATTCTTTCACCATGTGCAATTTTATTCTAAGAGATATAATTATGGGCCCCCGGAGGTGCAAAATCCGACGATCCCCGGCGGGCCGAAAAAATGAGATTTCGCCTTAGTGGTACCCCTTAGAGTTTTGGTCAAAATCGCGCCGGAATGAGATCTAAATTTTGTTATTCCAAATCATCCCAGTGATGTTTTGGAGCATTATATGATGAATTTTGCATCATTCTAGCTCCTATATATAGAGGCTAGATTGTACGATTACTCCGTAAAATGAGAAACCGCTTAAGGTGCCAAATTCGGATTCTATTTTCGCCTAGTATACACCGTCAAATACCAAATTTCACAAGTCCATATCGTAGCCTTCCGAATGATCTCTCTAGGGCTTTCAAAATCGGGTCATTCGGATCTAAAACGAGTTAGTTATGGCCAAAACGGTGAGGGCACGACGGAATCTGGGTCGAACAAGGAGGGCAACAGGCAAAAAGGCCCATATCTCATTCATTATCGTCCGGATCCATATCATTCTTTCACCATGTGCAATGTTATTCCAAGAGCTATAATTATTGGCCCCCGATGGTGCAAAATCCGACGATCCCCGGCGGGCCGAAAAAATGAGATTTCGCCCTAGTGGTACCCCTTAGAGTTTTGGTCAAAAACGCTCCGGAATGAGATCTAAATTTTATTATTTCAAATCATCCCAGTGATGTTTTGGAGCATTATATGATGAATTTTGCATCATTCTAGCTTCTATATAGAGGCTAGATTGTACGATTACTCCGGAAAATTAGAAACCGCTTAAGGTGCCCAATTCGGATTCAATTTTCACCCAGTAAACACCGTTAAATGCCAAATTTCGCTAGTCCATATTGTAGCCTTCCGAATGAGTTTTCTAGGGGTTTCAAAATCGGGTCATTCGGTTCTAAAACGAGTTAGTTATGGCCAAAACGGTGAGGGCACGACGGAATCTGGGTCGAATGGGGAGGGCTGCAGGCAAAAAGGCCCATATCACATTCGTTACAGTCCGGATACATTACATTCTTTCACCATGTGAAATTTTATTCCAAGAGCTATAATTATGGGCCCCTGGAGGTGCAAAATCCGACGATCCCCGGCTGGCCGAAAAAATGAGATTTCGCCCTAGTGGTACCCCTTAGAGTTTTGGTCAAAAACGCCCCGGAATGAGATCTAAGTTTTATTATTCCAAATCATCTCAATGATGATTTTGGAGCGGTATATGATGAATTTTGCATCATTATAGCTCTTATATAGAGGCTAGATTGTACGATTACTCCGGAAAATGAGAAACCGCTTAAGGTGCCCAATTCGGATTCTATTTTCACCCAATAAACACCGTCAAATACCACATTTCGCAAGTCCATATCTTAGCCTTCCGAATGAGCTTTCTACGGGTTTCAAAATCGGGTCATTCGGATCTAAAACGAGTTAGTTATGGCCAAAACAGTGAAGGCACGACGGAATCTGGGTCGAACGGGAAGGGCAGCAGGCAAAAAGGCCCATATCTCATTCGTTATCGTCCGGATCCATTTAATTCTTCCACGTCATGCAATTTTATTCCAAGAGCAATAATTATGGGCCCCCGGAGGTGCAAAATCCGACGCTCCCAGGCGGGCCCAAAAAATGAGATTTCGCCCTAGTGTAACCCTTAGGGTTTTGGTCAAAAACGCTCCGGAATGAGATCTAAATTTTATTATTCCAAATCATCCCAATGATGTTTTGGAGCGGTATCTGATGAATTTTGCACCATTCTTGCTCCTATATAGAGGTTAGATTGTACGATTACTCCGTAAAATGAGAAACCGCTTAAGGTGCCCAATTCGGATTCTATTTTCACCCAGTAAACACCGTCCAATACCAAATTTCGCAAGTCCATATTTTATACTTCCGAATGAGCTTTCTAGGGGTTTCAAAATCGGGTCATTCGGATCTAAAACGAGTTAGTTATGGCCAAAACGGTGAGGGCACGACGGAATCTGGGTCGAACGGGGAGGGCAGCAGGCAAAAAGGCCCATATCTCATTCGTTATCGTCCGGATCCATTTAATTCTTTCACGTCATGCAATATTATTCCAAGAGCTATAATTATGGGCCCCCGGAGGTGCAAAATCCGACGATCCCCGGCGGGCCGAAAAAATGAGATTGCGCCCTAGTGGTACCCTTTAGAGTTTTGGTCAAAAACGTTGCGGAATGAGATCTAAATTTTATTATTCCAAATCATCCCAATGATGTTTTGGAGCGGTATCTGATGAATTTTGCATCATTCTAGCTCCTATATAGAGGCTAGATTGTATGATTACTCCGGAAAATGAGAAACCGCTTAAGGTGCCTAATTCGGATTCTATTTTCACCCAGTAAACACCGTCAAATGCCAAATTTCGCAAGTCCAATTGTAGCCTTCCGAATGAGATTTCTAGGGGTTTCAAAATCGAGTCATTCGTTTCTAAAACGAGTTAGTTATGGCCAAAACGGTGAGGGCACGACGGAATCTGGGTCGAACGGGGAGGGCAGCAGGCAAAAAGGCTCATATCTCATTCGTTATCGTCCGGATCCATTTAATTCTTTCACTTTATGCAATATTATTCTAAGAGCTATAATTATGGGCCCCCGGAGGTAAAAAATCCAACGATCCCCGGCGGGCCGAAAAAATGAGATTTCGCCCTAGTGGTACCCTTTAGAGTTTTGGTCAAAAACGTTCCGGAATGAGATCTAAATTTTATTATTCCAAATCATCCCAATGATGTTTTGGAGCGGTATCTGATGAATTTTGCATCATTCTAGCTCCTATATAGAGGCTAGATTGTACGATTACTCCGGAAAATGAGAAACCGCTTAAGGTGCCCAATTCGGATTCTATTTTCACCCAGTAAACACCGTCAAATGCCAAATTTCGCAAGTCCATATTGTAGCCTTCCGAATGAGATTTCTAGGGGTTTCAAAATCGGGTCATTCGGTTCTAAAACGAGTTAGTTATGGCCAAAACGGTGAGGGCACGACGGAATCTGGGTCGAACGGGGAGGGCAGCAGGCAAAAAGGCTCATATCTCATTCGTTATCGTCCGGATCCATTTAATTCTTTCACGTCATGCAATTTTATTCAAAGAGCTATAATTATGGGCCCCCGGAGGTGCAAAATCCGACGCTCCCCGGCGGGCCGAAAAAATGAGATTTCGCCCTAGTGGTACCCCTT
Source organism: Thymus mandschuricus (assembly GCA_029379335.1). Classification (NCBI taxonomy): domain Eukaryota; kingdom Viridiplantae; phylum Streptophyta; class Magnoliopsida; order Lamiales; family Lamiaceae; genus Thymus; species Thymus mandschuricus. The sequence continues at coordinate 5,046,071 of CM057073.1, forward strand.
AGAGTTTTGGTCGAAAACGCTCCGGAATGAGATCTAAATTTTAATATTCCAAATCTTCCCAATGATGTTTTGGAGCGGTATCTTAAGAATTTTGCATCATTCTAACTCCTATATAGAGGCTAGATTGTACGATTACTCCGGAAAATGAGAAACCGCTTAAAGTGCCCAATTCAGATTCTATTTTCACCCAGTAAACACCGTCAAATACCACATTTCGCAAGTCCATATTGTAGCCTTCCAAATGAGCTTTCTAGGGGTTTCATAATCGGGTCATTCGGATCTAAAACGAGTTAGTTATGTTCAAAACGGTGAGGGCACGACGGAATCTGGGTCGAACGGGGAGGGCAGCAGGCAAAAAGGCCCATATCTCATTCGTTATCGTCCGGATCCATTTCATTCTTTCACCATGTGCAATTTTATTCCAAGAGCTATAATTATGGGCCCCCAGAGGTGCAAAATCCGACGATCCCCGGCGGGCCGAAAAAATGAGATTTCGCCCTAGTGGTACCCTTTAGAGTTTTGGTCAAAAACGTTCCGGAATGAGATCTAAATTTTATTATTCCAAATCATCCCAATGATGTTTTGGAGCGGTATCTGATGAATTTTGCATCATTCTAGCTCCTATATAGAGGCTAGATTGTACGATTTCTCCGGAAAATGAGAAACCGCTTAAGGTGCCCAATTCGGATTCTATTTTCACCCAGTAAACACCGTCAAATGCCAAATTTCGCAAGTCCATATTGTAGCCTTCCGAATGAGATTTCTAGGGGTTTCAAAATCGGGTCATTCGGTTCTAAAACGAGTTAGTTATGGCCAAAACGGTGAGGGCACGACGGAATCTGGGTCGAACGGGGAGGGTAGCAGGCAAAAAGGCTCATATCTCATTCGTTAACGTCCGGATCCATTTAATTCTTTCACGTCATGCAATTTTATTCAAAGAGCTATAATTTTGGGCCCCCGGAGGTGCAAAATCCGACGCTCCCCGGCTGGCCGAAAAAATGAGATTTCGCCCTAGTGGTACCCCTTAGAGTTTTGGTCGAAAACGCTCCGGAATGAGATCTAAATTTTATTATTCCAAATCATCCCAATGATGTTTTGGAGCGGTATCTGATGAATTTTGCATCATTCTACCTCCTATATAGAGGCTAGATTGTACGATTACTCCGGAAAATGAGAAACCGCTTAAGGTGCCCAATTCGGATTCTATTTTCACCCAGTAAACACCGTCAAATGCCAAATTTCGCAAGTCCATATTGTAGCCTTCCGAATGAGATTTCTAGGGGTTTCAAAATCGGGTCATTCGGTTCTAAAACGAGTTAGTTATGGGCAAAACGGTGAGGGCACGACGGAATCTGGGTCGAACGGGAAGGGCAGCAGGCAAAAAGGCCCATATCTCATTCGTTATCGTCCGGATCCATTTAATTCATTCACGTCATGCAATATTATTCCAGGAGCTATAATTATGGGCCCCCGGAGGTGCAAAATCCGACGATCCCCGGCGGGCCGAAAAAATGAGATTTCGCCCTAGTGGTACCCTTTAGAATTTTGGTCAAAAACGTTCCGGAATGAGATCTAAATTTTATTATTCCAAATCATCCCAATGATGTTTTGGAGCGGTATCTGATGAATTTTGCATCATTCTAGCTCCTATATAGAGGCTAGATTGTACGATTACTCCGGAAAATGAGAAACCGCTCAAGGTGCCCAATTCGGATTTTATTTTCATCCAGTAAACACCTTCAAATGCCAAATTTCGCAAGCCCATATTGTAGCCTTCCGAATGAGATTTCTAGGGGTTTCAAAATCGGGTCATTCGGTTCTAAAACGAGTTAGTTATGGCCAAAACGGTGAGGGCACGACGGAATCTGGGTCGAATGGGGAGGGCAGCAGGCAAAAAGGCTCATATCTCATTCGTTATCGTCCGGATCCATTTAATTCTTTCACGTCATGCAATTTTATTCAAAGAGCTATAATTATGGGCCCCCGGAGGTGCAAAATACGACGCTCCCCGGCGGGCCGAAAAAATGAGATTTCGCCCTAGTGGTACCCCTTAGAGTTTTGGTCGAAAACGCTCCGGAATGAGATCTAAATTTTAATATTCCAAATCTTCCCAATGATGTTTTGGAGCGGTATCTGAAGAATTTTGCATCATTCTAGCTCCTATATAGAGGCTAGATTGTACGATTACTCCGGAAAATGAGAAACCGCTTAAAGTGCCCAATTCGGATTCTATTTTCACCCAGTAAACACCGTCAAATACTACATTTCGCATGTCCATATTGTAGCCTTCCAAATGAGCTTTCTAGGGGTTTCATAATCGGGTCATTCGGATCTAAAACGAGTTAGTTATGGTCAAAACGGTGAGGGCACGACGGAATCTGGGTCGAACGGGGAGGGCAGCAGGCAAAAAGGCCCATATCTCATTCATTATCGTCCGGATCCATTTCATTCTTTCACCGTGTGCAATTTTATTCCAAGAGCTATAATTATGGGCCCCCGGAGGTGCAAAATCCGACGATCCCCGGCGGGCCGAAAAAATGAGATTTCGCCCTAGTGGTACCCTTTAGAGTTTTGGTCAAAAACGTTCCGGAATGAGATCTAAATTTTATTATTCCAAATCATCCCAATGATGTTTTGGAGCGGTATCTGATGAATTTTGCATCATTCTACCTCCTATATAGAGGCTAGATTGTACGATTACTCCGGAAAATGAGAAACCGCTTAAGGTGCCCAATTCGGATTCTATTTTCACCCAGTTAACACCGTCAAATGCCAAATTTCGCAAGTCCATATTGTAGCCTTCCGAATGAGATTTCTAGGGGTTTCAAAATCGGGTCATTCGGTTCTAAAACGAGTTAGTTATGGCCAAAACGGTGAGGGCACGACAGAATCTGGGTCGAACGGGGAGGGCAGCAGGCAAAAAGGCCCATATCTCATTCGTTATCGTCCGGATCCATTTAATTCTTTCACGTCATGCAATATAATTCCAAGAGCTATAATTATGGGCCCCCGGAGGTGCAAAATCCGACGATCCCCGGCGGGCCGAAAAAATGAGATTTCGCCCTAGTGGTACCCTTTAGAGTTTTGGTCAAAAACGTTCCGGAATGAGATCTAAATTTTATTATTCCAAATCATCCCAATGATGTTTTGGAGCGGTATCTGATGAATTTTGCATCATTCTAGCTCCTATATAGAGGCTAGATTGTACGATTACTCCGGAAAATGAGAAACCGCTTAAGGTGCCCAATTCGGATTCTATTTTCACCCAGTAAACACCGTCAAATGCCAAATTTCGCAAGTCCATATTGTAGCCTTTCGAATGAGATTTCTAGGGGTTTCAAAATCAGGTCATTCGGTTCTAAAACGAGTTAGTTATGGCCAAAACGGTGAGGGCACGACGAAATCTGGGTCGAATGGGGAGGGCAGCAGGCAAAAAGGCTCATATCTCATTCGTTATCGTCCGGATCCATTTAATTATTTCACGTCATGCAATTTTATACAAAGAGCTATAATTATGGGCCCCCGGAGGTGCAAAATCCGACGCTCCCCGGCGGGCCGAAAAAATGAGATTTCGCCCTAGTGGTACCCCTTAGAGTTTTGGTCGAAAACGCTCCGGAATGAGATCTAAATTTTAATATTCCAAATCTTCCCAATGATGTTTTGGAGCGGTATCTGAAGAATTTTGCATCATTCTAGCTTCTATATAGAGGCTAGATTGTACGATTACTCCGGAAAATGAGAAACCGCTTAAAGTGCCCAATTCGGATTCTATTTTCACCCAGTAAACACCGTCAAATACCACATTTCGCAAGTCCATATTGTAGCCTTCCAAATGAGCTTTCTAGGGGTTTCATAATCGGGTCATTCGGATCTAAAACGAGTTAGTTATGGTCAAAACGGTGAGGGCACGACGGAATCTGGGTCGAACGGGGAGGGCAGCAGGCAAAAAGGCCCATATCTCATTGGTTATCGTCCGGATCCATTTCATTCTTTCACCATGTGCAATTTTATTCCAAGAGCTATAATTATGGGCCCCAGGAGGTGCAAAATCCGACGATCCCCGGCGGGCCGAAAAAATGAGATTTCGCCCTAGTGGTACCCCTTAGAGTTTTGGTCAAAAACGCACCGGAATGAGATCTAAATTTTGTTTTTCCAAATCATCCCAGTGATGTTTTGGAGCATTATATGATGAATTTTGCATCATTCTAGCTCCTATATATAGAGGCTAGATTGTACGATTAGTCCGTAAAATGAGAAAGCGCTTAAGGTGCCCAATTCGGATTCTATTTTCACCTAGTAAACACCGTCAAATACCAAATTTCACAAGTCCATATCGTAGCCTTCCGAATGATCTCTCTAGGGCTTTCAAAATCGGGTAATTCGGATCTACAACGAGTTAGTTATGGCCAAAACGGTGAGGGCACGACGGAATCTGGGTCGAACAGGGAGGGCAACAGGCAAAAAGGCCCATATCTCATTCATTATCGTCCGGATCCATTTCATTCTTCCACCATGTGCAATGTTATTCCAAGAGCTATAATTATGGGCCCCCGATGGTGCAAAATCCGACGATCCCCGGCGGGCCGAAAAAATGAGATTTCGCCCTAGTGGTACCCCTTAGAATTTTGGTCAAAAACGCTCCGGAATGAGATCTAAATTTTATTATTCCAATCATCCCAGTGATGTTTTGGAGCATTATATGATGAATTTTGCATCATTCTAGCTCTTATATAGAGGCTAGATTGTACGATTACTCCGGAAAATGAGAAACCGCTTAAGGTGCCTAATTCAGATTCTATTTTCACCCAGTAAACACCGTCAAATGCCAAATTTCGCAAGTCCATATTGTAGCCTTCCGAATGAGCTTTCTAGGGGTTTCAAAATCGGGTCATTCGGTTCTAAAACGAGTTAGTTATGGCCAAAACGGTGAGGGCACGACGAAATCTGGGTCGAACGGGGAGGGCAGCAGGCAAAAAGGCCCATATCTCATTCGTTATCGTCCGGATCCATTTAATTCTTTCACGTCATGCAATTTTATTCCAAGAGCTATAATTATGGGCCCTCGGAGGTGCAAAATCCGACGCTCCCCGGTGGGCCGAAAAAATGAGATTTCGCCCCCTTAGAGTTTTGGTCAAAAACGCTCCGGAATGAGATCTAAATTTTATTAGTCCTAATCATCCCAATGATGTTTTGGAGCGGTATATGATGAATTCTGCATCATTCTAGCTCCTATATAGAGGCTAGATTGTACGATTACTCCGAAAAATGAGAAATTGCTTAAGGTGCCCAATTCGGATTCTATTTTCACCTAGTAAACACTATCAAACACCAAATTTCGCAAGTCCATATTGTAGCCTTCCGAATGAGATTTCTAGGGGTTTCAAAATAGGGTCATTCGGATCTAAAACGAGTTTGTTATGGCCAAAACGGTGAGAGTACGACGGAATCTGGGTCGAACGGGGAGGGCAGCAGGCAAAAAGGCCCATATCTCATTCGTTATCGTCCGGATCTATTTCATTCTTTAACCATGTGCAATTTTATTCCAAGAGCTATAATTATGGGCCCCCGGAGGTGCAAAATCCGACGATCCCCGGCGGGCCGAAAAAATGAGATTTCGCCCTAGTGGTACCCCTTAGAGTTTTGGTCAAAAACGCACCGGAATGAGATCTAAATTTTATTATTCCAAATCATCCCAGTGATGTTTTGGAGCATTATATGATGAATTTTGCTTCATTCTAGCTCCTATATAGAGGCTAGATTGTACGATTACTCCGAAAAATAAGAAACCGCTTAAGGTACCCAATTCGGATTCTATTTTCACCCAGTAAACACCTTCAAATACCAAATTTCACAAGTCCATATCGTAGCCTTCCGAATGATTTTTCTAGGGCTTTCAAAATCGGGTCATTCGGAGCTAAAACGAGTTAGTTATGGCCAAAACGGTGAGGGCACGACGGAATCTGGGTCGAACAGGGAGGACAACAGGCAAAAAGGCCCATATCTCATTCGTTATCGTCCGGATCCATTTAATTCTTTCACGTCATGCAATATTATTCCAAGAGCTATAATTATGGGCGCCCGGAGGTGCAAAATCCGACGCTCCCCGGCGGGCCGAAAAAATGAGATTTCACCTTAGTGGTACCCCGTAGAGTTTTGGTCAAAAACGCTCCGGAATGAGATTTAAATTTTATTATTCCAAATCATCCCAGTGATATTTTGGAGCGGTATATGATGAATTTTGCATCATTCTAGCTCCTATATAGAGGCTAGATTGTACGATTTCTCCGGAAAATGAGAAACCGCTTAAGGTACCCAATTCGCCAGTAAACACCGTCAAATAAAAAAAAAATCGCAAGTCCATTTCGTATCCTTCCAAATGAGCTGTCTAGGGGTTCCAAAATCGAGTCATTCGGATCTAAAACGAGTTAGATATGGCCAAAACGGTGAGGGCGCGATGGAATCTAGGTCGAACGGTGAGGGCAGCAGGCAAAAAGGCCCATATCTCATTCGTTATCGTCCGGATCCATTTAATTCTTTTACGTCATGAAATTTTATTCCAAGAGCTATAATTATGGACCCCCGGAGGAGCAAAATCCGATGCTCCCCGGCGGAACCAAAAAATGAGATTTCGCCTAGTGGTACCCCTGAGAGTTTTGGTCAAAAACGCTCCGGAATGAGATCTAAATTTTATTATTCCAAATCATCCCAGTGATGTTTTGGAGCGGTGTATGACGAATTTTGCATCATTCTAGCTCCTATATAGAGGTTAGATTGTACGATTACTCCGGAAAATGAGGAACCGCTTAAGGTGCCCAATTCGGATTCTATTTTCACCCAGTAAACACCGTCTAATACAAAATTTTGCAAGTCCATATCGTAGCCTTCCTAATGAGTTTTCTAGGGGTTTCAAAATCGGGTCATTCGGATTTAAAACGAGTTAGATATGGCCAAAACGTTGAGGGCGCGACGGAATCTGGGTCGAACGGGGAGGGCAACAGGCAAAAAGGCTCATATCTCATTCGTTATCGTCCGGATCCATTTCATTCTTTCACTGCATACAATTTTATTTCAAGAGCTTTAATTATGGGGCCCCGGAGGTGCAAAATTCGACGCTCCCCGGCGGGCCGAAAAAATAAGATTTCGCCCTAGTGGTACCCCTTAGAGTTTTGGTAAAAAACGCTCCGGAATGAGATCTAAATTTTATTATTCCAAATAATCTCAGTGATGTTTTAGAGCGGTATATGATGAATTTTGCATCATTCTAGCTCCTATATAGAGGCTAGATTGTACGATTACTCCGGAAAATGAGAAACCGCTTAAGGTGCCCAATTCGAAAAGGTTATAGGACCCGGAGGTGCAAAATGCAACACTTCCCGGTAGGCTCGACCTAGTGGTATTCCTTACAGATATCGTAAAAAACGCTCCGAAATGGAATCTTAAATTTATGACTTCAAAGCAACCCAATGGTGTTTGTGAGCAGTATATGATGAAACTTGCATCTGTTTGGCTCCTATGTGTAGGATAGATTGTCCAATTAGTCATAAAAATAAATAATTGTTTTGGGTGCAATTGTTGGAATTGATTTTGACCTAGTAAACCGGATCAAATATAAGATTTCGCAAGTCCACGTCGTAGCCGTCTAAATGAGGTTTCCAGGTTGATCCAATCTCAAACAAGTACGTTATTGCCAAAACGGTGAGGGTGCGACAGAATTTGAGTTGACGGGAAGGGTAGCATGCAAAAAGATCCATATCCCATTTGTTATCGTCGCAATCCATTTCATTATTTTGCCATACATAATGTTATTCCTAGATCTATTGTTATGGGACCCCAGAAGTGCAAAATGCAACACTTTCCAGTTGGCCGAAACTATCAAAAATATTGCATGCACGGCATTATCAGACTCCTTATATCCCACTGATAAAGCCCTCTAATAAAGCGACTCTTTCCTTTTCGAAACGTCTTACTGATATAGAGATCTTTCTCAAAATAGATAATTTTAACCCAATAAAATTCAGACACGTCAATTTAACACACTACCTTTCACTTTAATACACTATCATTATTTTCATCTTAATTCCTGCGCCGAAAAAAAAGGTCACTTTCCTAGTGAGACGGAGGGAGTATATGTTATAGCACATTATATGTCTAGATGGATAGAGGAAAATCTCTATATTCCATTGATTCTAACTTTTTGGGCTGAAAAATATCAGCCCTTCCCACCTGCTGGACTACTCCAGTTCTTAGGGTAACCAAGAAAAAGGAAAGATGAAAACGAGAGAGATTCATATTTTGGTAACTCCCTAGGAGTCATGTGACTCGTGTTAAACCTATACACGCTCTGATGTCACGGGGAAGAGGGCTGCCCAGACATTCGTGTTGAGATGCAATAGTTTTGCCTACATTAAGGTAAATAGTTCTAAGATGCCATGAATATGAATGAAATCTAGCTTCATCCAAACAATGAAGGTTCAAAAAACACTGAGAGAACAAACATTGAAGCTACTACCTCCATCTCATATAAGTAGTCCCATTTGGAATGGGCACAAGAGTCAATAAATGAAGAAATGTGTAGTTGTAATTGATTCTGAAGAGAGAGTTAATTATAACCATGTACGCTTTGTCATTTTAGGAAATGAGACTAATAGGTGAGACGGACCGAAATGGCAAATGTGACTACTTATATGAGATGGAGGTAGTATATGGAATGGTATACATGTGATATGTCAAAAAGTATATGATAATTAATAAGCAAGTTTTGGGCATCCAGCAGACTCGTACATTTCACGTTGCAGAACCGCTGTGACCATCAAAACTTTACTTCACTTTTTCCAAACATCTTACAGAAAATAAGGCACTCCACTTCTTGGCCCTCGCATCTGGTTATTCTCCTCCGTCTCTGTGAAGAACTTCACCTCTCTCTCCTAAGGTTAGCATGGAAATCATAGATTAGAAAACCATCAAAATTACAGGCTCTTCCTATCTCTTGTTTTCAGAAAATATAATATGTAGTTACTTGGCAGCACCCATACCATATTCTCATTGAAGCTCAGAATTGATGCTACATTTCCACAACGATAACAATAATTTGGTGCAGACCACACCTGCATTTTTCAAATTGGAACAATCAAGATAGTACAAACAATCTATATCGTCAAAGGCCTTCAAGAAGAATAAGCAACTCACTGTCACAAGTCCTTTATCTTGAAACATGTACTTTAGACCTTCTTGAACAAGTTGGTGGGCACGACAAACTAAGTCTAGTTTATTGATATGATTGAACTGCAAAAGAGATTCAGCATCTTAGCTTGCTTTCTCATAGTACAATCAACACCTGAATGCATTTTCCAGGTACTTATCATGTCATCTATTCATATAATCACCAATCTCTTCACAATCCATACAAGTTTTTCCTAAGACATGTTGACTCACTTCAGACGTCACCCTTGATCCAAAAAGCCAGCCCGCTCCTCGAGGACTCACTGCCCATGTCTCAATGTCTTCAGGATCACTCCACATTAAGTCACAGAAAGGCCCTTCATGTGGGATCTCGCAGTTGCGTTCTATAACTCGAATCTGCTTTCAGAACAAAATGAACAGACAATTAGACATGAAGTGATAAAAGCAATACTCTTAGAAACAGAAACAAACGTAACCATTGGAAATATGAGAGCTGCAGGAATTTAATGCAATAGCCAAGCACGCATGCAGAATTCAAACAGGATGTTTACTCCGCTAAAATCATGGAAAACATTGTATAAATGAAAAATAACTTAACCTGGTCAATAGTTCTAATATCTGGAGATAAGCCACCATGTACACAAAGAACCTGGGATTTGAAAACATTGTGAATCAGTGGTATGGTGAATATTACTCCCCCCGTTCCACTGGGAAAAGGACCTTTATTTTAGGTGCGGGAATTATGACGGTAGTGATAATAGTGTGTTAAAGTGAAAGGTAGTGGGTTAAATTGATGTGTCAGAATTTTATTGGGTTAAAATTTTATATATTGGAAAAGGTTCCTATGTTAGTGGGACGTCCCGAAAAGGAAATGATCCATTTATTAGTGGAACATAGGGAGTAGAAATTAGTAAACATGGGACCTATTCCCTCAAGGGAATTGATAAAAGCAAAAGAATTGGTGACCAATGCTTACTAATAAAAAATAATAAACTTTAATTGTTTACTGCATGTTATCTTTAAGTCCACTTAAATGATGCATACCGTGCCATCAATAATTGCTGATAGAGTAAGACAGTCAAAAACATCAGTGCAATAACGCCAGGCATTAGCGTTTCCGTACTTCCTTTGACATTCATCATAGAATCCGTAAACCTACCAAGGACAACCTTACAGACATTAATTAGACATTAATTAGTAATCAGGAACTACTAAACTAGCGGTGATGGCAGTAATCATCAAATACCATAGTTGATTGGAATGAGAACTAGCATTTAAACAACTAGTGATATAACATATGTTTGCTATATAATCATATTACAAGAATATTCAAATCCAAAAATCTCGAAATCCAAGTAATAAAGCTAAAGCGATACATACAAGGCAACACACGTTCAGTACTTAACACAATTTCCATCAAAGGATCCAGTACAAGTTTCTCGTAGAAAAAAATGTACCAACTACCTCATTATACTTGAACAAACAATATAGTGACTAGTTCACTTCTACCATGCAGTCGTATCCCCCATATAAATAAATAAATAAGTACTCCCGTCGTCCACAAAGTAGGACAAGGGGTTCGGCACAGGTTTTAATTAGATGACATGAATGAATGATAATGGTTGTAACCCACTTAAAGTAGGGAATATTGAAATGGATATTATGAATTTTGGTTGACTTTTGCGTGTAAAATGTAATTATGAACAAGGGTCCACGTCCAAAAATGGATTGTTCACGTATTTGGTGGACACCCAATAATGGCAAAATGTTCACATATTTCGTGGATGGAGGGAGTAATTAACAGCTAATACGAATGCCAAAAATAGGAGAGTAAGTCTTATGGAATGGGAGAAGTGACGGGTCAATCAAGCATTGGACTCAAATATCTTGAAAAAGAATTTAATCGAATGGCACGAGGCCTCATTTATCGACTGTCTCATTCAGATGATCATAGTATCCAAATGCTATCAAGTTGGGATTGTTCTAAAACTAATCTAGGAAAGAGAAATTAGACCATGGAAATTAAACCATGGGAAACTGGGATTTCAACAAGGAGGGAGGGCAATAGTAAAGATATGGGATTGTTCCAAAATTAATCTGTGAAAGAAATGGGATTGCTCTGAAACTAATCACAGCCATACATGTGCTGCTGCAAAAATCGGTGATTCAAATATTATACTTATGTTTAAAGTTGATGGAACCTTTAAAGGTGACCGAAGGAGGAGTGAGAGAGGTGAGAAAGAGGGCGGAAAAGGCGAAAGCCAGCAGGACTTTGTAGATGTTTTGCTTGAGGTTCAAAAGAATGAGAGAAGGGGCTTTGTTCTTGATGCGATCTCCATTCAAGCTATCATTTTGGTGAGCTTTCTCTTTTAACCTGGCCTATATCAAATCTTTGCTATTGAAGAATAGAGATTGGATTGTATAAATTATTCTATTGCCCTATTTTCAGATAATGCATGTATTGTCAACCTATAGAGTATTTGAGTATATCGAACTACCAACTTAAGCGATCTTTCAACGACCAATCTAAGTTGGTTGAGTCTTTTGTAATCACTTTCCTCTTACTATGTTTACTTGAGTTCTAATTAGTTTGATTTGATGAATGTTAATGAAGAATATGTCCTTGATCTCAACACATATTTGTAGTGGCACTGATATAACATTCATACTCAAGAAGTGTTATCTAAAATTATATGCCACAATAAAGCCACGAAGAAATTGAAGACTGAACTCCGAAAAGTTGTAGATCCAATTTTGCCGCAACTGATTTTTGCCCCTTGGATCTTCATTTCTTACACTGCCTTTGATAAATGTGTGAAGAGCTTTTTTTTATGCATGTCAATTGATGAGTTGACATGGAATTTCTTGCATATTATTATTATTTTTCTTAATATATCATTGTATTTTCCTTATTTTGTAAGGTTATTTTTGTCTATCTATTCACAATTTGATCTAGTGCTTCATCAGATGTACCAAACACTCCTTTAAGTTATCTTGATATATAATCATGCCTACCAAACATCTATCTAAGATAATTTATACAGGACTAATCATAAAACAGTATCAATCTCAAGATAGTTAATCCTGCCAAATCCTGACATCCTAACCAAACACACCCTTAAGATAACAAAAGTCATTTTGTTATTTCCCTAGTGGGGCCTCAGTATGTTATTTCACATTGGTGTGCAGTGAGAAAAATTGGCAGAAAAGTATTATCTCAATTTTTGACTCTCTCTACCTCCCAACAGCTCGTCTACTTCTTCCTTACATTCTTCTATCACTCAGTATTTAATACGAGAAAGTATAACACAATAGGCAAAGTAATGGGTTCACTATACTCTAGTTATTGGCTTTTCTCGGATTTTGCGTGCCTGAACTTCAATACCAAGAAACTTTAAACATATAGTAAACACGTGAGATGAAATTTGATGTCTGAAGAAAGAGGACAGATAAAAAGGGAGAACGTGATATAAGTTCAGTCAACTATGTAATTAGCATTTCGAAAGTCAATGACAGCCTCAAATGAAGCCTTATTTGATAGAGACCTTTTACCCGACTTCTTCAGCTAGTTGTCTGCATAAACAAATTTATTTTACTCTGCAATAGTGCAAAATTCGTATAAGAACTGATTTACTGTTCTTGAGCAATTACTGTGCCCATGGAATATAGTTTTGTACAAAAATAATATTCCTTACCTGTGTTAGTTGCCTGCTTTCATGATTTCCACGTAGGAGAGTAATGTTAGCAGGGTATCTGAAATCAAATTACGATTTACACCACATTAAACATTAAAAAACAATGAAAAAATGAGCAACAAGGAATCGTCTGATACCCTCCAGCTATCAAGTGCCCACTTATCCACAAGCTGAAAATCTACTTAATCTTGGAATAGAGATTCTTATTAACAAAAATATTCTAAACCCCGAAAACAAGGTAGGAAGTTTTATGAAATAGATGGTTCTTACAGAGAATGAAGTGCCATTTATGGACATTTTTTTAAGTGTAAAAGTATGTGAGACTTAGTTATCGTAAATTCGTAATCAGTTTAAGTATTTTATCTTAGAAAAGATAGTATTTGCAACAATGGAAGAATTATTAAGAAGACAATCATTTGTATACAAGCATTTAATTTGAGGACAATAAACAATTAAATAAAAAACAAGGTTCAGCTCTAGAAACTATATTGTTGATGGCATAACCTCTATGTCAGTCCTATAAAAGTTGGCTAGCGACATATTAAATGGCTAGTTGGCTACTCATTCTTTACACACCATATTGGCCATTTAGTGAACAAAACTAGGAGAGAGGAGATGATGAACTTACCCATATAAAAAATAAATACCAAAATCTATTAGAAAGATACCCTAAACTGAAGTATACTCACCTTGCTTTAAGGAGCAAAAGGATGGTGAAAACTTCTAGACTATTGTAACCTCGATCAACAAAGTCCCCCTGTTAGCCACAAGTACAATTATAACAGGCATAATAATACAATAAAGAAGAAATACGGTATCAGTAGAAACTATTTACCATAAATATGTAATTCGTTTCTGGTACATAACCTCCAGTCTGGAAAAGCTTCATTAGATCGTGAAACTGTCCATGGATATCACCACAAACTGTGACCGGACTATTGACAGGCTGAACATTTGACTCCTCAATGAAAATCTCCTTGACCTGATTAAGGACCAAACAAAAATGAAAGACTCATAAGTTTAAACAGTAAAATAAAATAGAACAGATTTTCCTTCATCCACTGGTACTAGCATGATGGAGCAATGTGTCCATCAGAACATTTAAAGTAACTTGGCAACCACCATTACTGGATTTTAAGACATGGAATGGTTCAAAATGCTAAAAAAACAATGTTTTCTCTTGACAGAAAAAAGGATTGTTAATTAAATATGAGCTATATCATATCAAGTAGTATAGGGATTTTCCTTCAGCTGCTAGTACTAGCATGAATGCATGATGGAGCAACGTGTGCATCAGAACTATTAAGGTAACCTGGCAGCCCCACCATGATGGAGCTTATATAATGGTTCAAAATGCTTAAACAACCTTTTCTCTTGACAGAAAAGGACTGTCAACCAAATCTGAGCTATATCATATCAAGTATATAATTTTCAAAGCAATAGTAGTATGGCCTGACGTTGTTATAGCACATTCACAACAGATGTTTCTGTAGAAAGATAGGACATTCACAAAAGATGCTTTAATAGATATTGAAAAAGGAAAAGGAAAGGAAAGGAAAGAAAAGAAAAGAAGAATCAACAACCCTAACGTTATAGTACTAGTTATGATTAAATTTTTAGACATTAATATAAATCTGGAAAAAAAAAAAAAAAAAAAAGGTGGAAAATGAGAAACTTTAAAGGATCATCAGCTCTGGACTCTGTCAAACCTTAAGTAATCAGAAAGTGCTGAGAATGAATAAAGAAGAATATGACGAAATTAGGTCTTTTAGAAGTCAAATGAAGAGCATCCCAAAATGATAACTAACATTAACAATCGCTTGACTCATTTATCAAACAATGATCTTCAGAATAAACATAGTGTACAACAAACAATAGATAGTGAAGTATACATAAACTATTGGTAATTTATTATCAGTACAACAAACTATAGATAGTGAAGTTAGGTGGTTTAGGCGCACCAGCGCAAGAACAAGAAGATCGTCTAAAGCAACGAGGTAAAAACCCTAAATACCATAAAAGGCCAAAATGTAACACTCGACATCAACGAAATGATTTCCGGAAATCTATTGAAATGCGGAGTCAAAAGTAGAAAAGAAATACAGCAATATACTAGAACGAAAGCAAAAGGAAGAAGATGAACAGGTACATATTCGCACAGAAGCTGAAGCTCATCTTCGGACAAGTGCTGGCCCTCTTTCACCTTAGCTATCCACTGATCCAAATCCATTCCCGTGTTCAAGATAGAAATCGATTTAATCGGAACACCAGAAATTAAAGGATGTCAGAGAGGAGGGAGCGAGAGAGGGCCGAATAATTCGATTCGGAGCTACAAACTCACTGTACTGTGATTCAAGTAATACTACCTCAATCTCACTAAATAAGCCCCACTACTTTATTGATGTGACATGGCACGCATCTCCACCGAAACCTAGTATGAGTCTTACGATATAATTTTGAAATATTATTTCTTTTACGGGATAGTCCGACACTCGTAGTATCCCGTAAACAAAAAAATACTTCGAAATTATATTTTAAAACTCGTACTAGGTTTCAGTGGAAAAACGTGCCCAAAAAGTTACTATTCCATTTGGGGCTTATTTAGTGAGATGGAGGTAGTACTAATAATAATATTCACTCAGACGCCCTTTTTTCTTATTCGCTTTCGAAATCACATAGCATAGCATGCGACTCAACCTCAATCTTCTATATTATTATTATTATTATTATTATTATTATTATTATTATTGCATTTTGAAATCTCTATACAAATCATTTGTGTCCAAGGTTCACTTTTAGATTGTGTACATGAGTTATGTTTATCTGATTCAAAAAGAACAAAAAACCATCCAAAATCATTGTTTTGTTTTATGAAATTTATTTGTCGTTTACATGTTACAACACAAACATTATAAACACAGCATATCAAATGAAGATTCAATATTATATCACACTTAAACCTATATTATTTTGGAGCCACTATTACATAATTTTCATATGGAATGGAAGTGTCATGCTATCATCAAACGATGAGCAATAAGGACCTCGCTCAAGACTCCATACCCGGAAACCAAACTAGGATCATGGTAACCGAAACTTGGGTCGTACCATGATCATCCCAGAAACCAAACTAGGATCATGGTAACCGAAACATGGGTCGTACCATGATCATCCCAGGCCTAGTCTCATCAAAATGATACCTGCAACATACAGATCATGTTTTAAAACAGACAACATACATTTTGTTCCCTCTACTATCAAACAAGGAAATCTCACCCATTATCACTGAGAAAGTTTCTGATGGCTGATGGGAGTGCAGCTGATCCTCGGCTATGATTACCCTTCCCTGCAAAAGATATATGTGACTGTATTACATCAGATTCCTGGTTCTAACCCACACAACAAAAGAGTCAATATATCAATTGCGCTCATCATTGTCTATCAGAACTACCCTTCTCCACACCATACCTGTTATGACTTGTAACAATCCCATCCTCTGCCTAGATGTTGGGTGTTGTCTCCCAAACTTCTCCATCACAAGTTGATCAGAAGATTGCACAGAAGCAGCAACTGACGTGCCGATTTCCTTTAGCCTTCCTTGTTGTGCTGCCAAACAGTTAGGTGAAACTAGGGATTCAACACTCAATAAATGTTCACGCAGTGCTTCAACTGCTTCTGCTGCATGAAGACCATGTAAATCTAATGTCCATAAATCATTTTTGCAATTCCTAAAACTCAGAATATCTTTGGCTGCCTTAGAATTGAGCCTCTCAGCAGCAGCCCTTTCCTCCTGAGCTTTAAGTGAGAAATTACGTGCAGCCTCATGATCACCCCTTAAGTATGCATCATTAGCAGACTTGGAATTACGAGATGCTGACCTGGTCATATAAGAAGGAACAAGTAAAAAGAGGAAGAAAAGATTATCCCATTGTATCAAGAATTCTGCATTTCAGTAAATCCATTCAGCTCAAAGGGCTAACTTGAGTTGCATTCTTTATGAAAACAATCTAAATGTGCATGGTTACAAATCTTGTATACAACAATGTAGATTAATAATCATCACCTTCAGCCACAACCCACCAACAAATTTGCATAAAACGCATAACACAAACAGACAGAAAAGAAAGGTAGCTGGTCTTGGCAGCTGACATGCATCCGATAAAAGTCACTTTTCAAATGGAAATGGTTCAACAGGATGGATTTCACAAACAATGGCCTTCTTTTTCTTCTTCTTTGTTATGTTTTTTGGATTGGAAGACAATGGCAACTTTGAAGAGAAATGACACAGTGCTTTGAAGCATAATATCACAGCAGTACGCGGTAAACATGAAAGAGGAAAAATGAAACATGAACTACTCAGACAAGGAAAGCCTAATAGTACAAGCTAGAAATACATCAAAAGACGAGAAAAAGACATATCACAAATTGACAAACTATGAGAATATACCGACTTTCCCGAGGTAATGTTGTAATCTATAGAGTGCACGAGAAAGTAAGGGGCTTTGAGAAGAATCGAAATACCTCATCATTCTTATAGCATCTTTCCGGTGAATTATATAGACATCATCTTCTCCCCAGTCGTGCTCGGGCTCAATAGGTAATGACTTAATGATATCCAGTAAATGTAAAGAAGCTTTCTCATCCATGGGATGCTTTTGATTACCAACTAAAGAATCATTGATAAACCTGATCATATTTTCCTTTTCCAAGAAAGACACGTCCAGAGTGTCAGGGGGCGTAAAAACTTTGTTCTTGTTGTCCATTTCATCAACCATGGCATCTAGTAAAGATAATGCCTCATCAATATTGTTGCTTACGCCAGCCAGAACATCTTGAATCAAGCTTTCATCTGCCCAAGGGTGAAGATCTTTAAGCTTTCCACGAGCAGCGTTCTCAACTACTGTAGTACCTAGGGCTATGGAAGAAGTGGTAGCTGGCAAGTTGTTTTTATTTTTGAAAGGAAAATTAATTGAAGGGGCGAGTAGGGATGAAAAAGGCTTGTCTAAAGGGGAATCCTTTTTGTTTAACAAGGATTTGGGAGCAGGCAGGAGTGGTAAGGAGGGATAAGGATTGGAATCATGGTTGTCTTCAAGACCTTGTTTCCTCCTCCTTTGCTTAAGGTCGAAAGCTGTCCAACCACAGCCACTGCTCATCGTCTTATTTCTCTTTCAATCCAAACACAGCCACAGAGCCAAATTTAATTTAATCTATCGAGATTCAAGTTGAACAGAAAAAGAGGAATCTTTCGATTCTGCGGCTTGAAAAGAGCTACGATAATACTTGTATAATTGAATTACAAAGAAGAAGAAGAAGAAGAAGAAGAAGAAGAAGAAGAAGAAGGTAAACTTATTACCTATTAGGGATCCGTTAGAGGAGATTGGGGTAACCAGATTGAAATAGTAATATAATCGGATCGTTGAGACGGCAATCGAGCAGATGTGCAGAAATCGGAGGCGGCGGAGGAAGACAGAAAGGTGAATTGCGACCTGAAATCCATAAATTCCGATGAATCAAATTCTTCAATTCTCCTCTAAACAAACAAGGATGGATAGAGAGTCCCGATGAGCCGAGAGAGATTCTCCTTTTCTCCTTTCCCTACTTTATTTCTTTTGTAAAATTAAAATCTTCCAACTTCTAAGGCACATTATTTTATAAACGCAGTATTTCGTTTACTAGTATTTTTTATTATTTTTTTTATTTTTGGTAAAGAATATTAAGATAATATATTAATGATTGTGGAAATATTTTTGGTTATCCCTTTTAAAAACACTCATTCAAAAAATACCCCCTAAAAAAAGCATACACAAAATACCCCTTATACCATTTTACAATTATGTTTATTGTATAAAATGAATTTTCCTTTATTTTTTTGACATCACTCACTCCTAGGTGAGTGTGATAGAGATGTGACATAAAAATTTTGTCATTTGCTTTATTTTCTCAGTCGACAAACTCTTCAGTGATAATACAAAGTGAGATGCATTACTACTGAATGTGCATTCAATTTTGCACAGTGATGAACAGTAAAAGATGGTATCCTATGTGAAAATTTTCAATATATAGCAGCTCAATGAAGCTCAATTCTCATTCGTAAAAATTTATTGCATTGGATTCCGCCCCAAATAATCGGAAACAGTTCATGAAGGAGAAAATACAAGTGAAAGGCGAAGAACATCCGATACTCAAAGGTTTGTAAATCATCATTAGATTAGAATTTTTATTACAAGTATTCCGGCAGTTTTCACGCCGGATAAAGTTTGCCGGAACATAAATCACGCCGGGAATGTATAACGCGGGCGTGATTTACTTTCCGGCAGACAATCTCCGGCGTGAAAATGGTCCAATTTTGTTTTTTTTTTTTTTTTTTTTTTGTTTCATGTTTTATAGCACATAGTTTTATATCATGTGGTATTTGAGACCTATGAATGATTTATGTATAATGAATTTATTTTTATGTATATCAATAGTTAAATTTTTTAATTTTTGCACTGTATTTGTGCAAATAAAACGAGACCATAGAATTATATGAAGGAAAATTTTAATGATAGTACTGTAATATTTCACGCTAGAGATAGGTCGCCGGAAAGAATATCACGCCGGCTAAAATCACGCCGGCGTGATATTCTTTCCGGCGACCAATCTCCGGCGTGAAATAAGTTGAAAGATAGGAAAAAAAAAAAAATCGGTTCATATTGTATATTACAAAGTTTTATTTAGTAAATTATTTGAGACATATGAATTAATTATAGAGAATTAATTTTTTTAAATGTATTTTAAGAGTTCATATTATATTTGTACGATTTGTTTGAGTAAATTAAACCAAATTACAGCATAAATCGAAGTAAAAAAATAAATTAAGAAAAATGTTTCATTTCACGCCGGACTAAGTTTGCCGGAAAGCTAAAAACGCCGGTGTTAATCACGCCGGCGTGATATTCTGTCCGGCGACCTTTTTCCGGCGTGTAATAAGGTAAAATATAGGATTTTTTTTTTGTTTCATATTTTATAGTACAAAGTTTCATTTAATGAATTATTTGAGACATATGAATTAATTATAGAGAAATAATTTTTTTAGATGTATTCTAAGAGTTTATATTATATTTGTACGATTTTTGTGAGTAAATTAAACCAAGTTACAGCATAATACGAAGTAAAAAAATTAATCAAGAAATATGCTTCATTACACGCTGGACTAAATTCGCCGGAAAGCTAAAAACGCTTATGTTAATCACGCCGGCGTGTTTTAGTTTCCGGCCAACTTTCTCCGGCGTGAAATTTTCCAGTACCCTTATTTTATTATTCCGTGGTTATTTTTACATTACAAATTGATTGTATCTTCGCCGTATGATTAAGTTGAGTTCATTTGTATATTGTAGATGGATTCCGTAAAGATCAAAGCTTATTACGGAGGTCAATGGAACGAGAGAAGGTACGAGAATGGCAACGAGGTTGAATTTTCGTGGGACGAAAGTGATCTCACATATTATGGGTTGAGATATATGGTAGCTCAGAATTGCTACCTGGTCGGTAGTGATTTCGATATGTTCTACTTTACGATATCCGAGCGCACTGGACGTACTAGGAAATCGAAGTTAAAGTCGAACGAGCAAGTGGTTGAGCTATGCACTACACACGTTAGCCCAGAAGTGTACGTGATTACCAAAAACCGAGGCTCGTCTTCACACGTTGGTGCTTCGTCTTCACATGTCTGTGCTTCTTCTTCGTATATCCCCCAATTCGACCCGTCTTACCAGGAGCCGTCTTCGTTCGAATTTGGCAGCACATATGGCCACACGGAGGACTTATATTCACAGCTTGATCACATCGTAGAGAACATCAATTCCACAGATTGGGATGAGCAGGTGTATCAAGTCCACAACCTCGGAGGCAGTTCGTCTCATCGTGCCGCAGATGCTCGTGACGATCAAATACCCGACCTGAATCAAACATCAGGAAGGGATGAATGAGCAGGAGGATCCAAACGAAGATGATGTCTTGCGCGATGACGATGACGATGAGGATGAATATGAGCCGTCGCTAGAGGGATCCACAGAGGACAGCGACCAGTCGAACGTGTGGGCGGGTGAAGGTCGACAGATTCCTAGGGCCCTGATGGCCGAGTGGACTGCCTGGATAGCTGAAGAAGGCGGGTTCAACAGACTGTTGGCTATGATGTTCCCAGACCTGCACGGTAGGAGCCAACCACCTCTGGATACTGATACAGATCACATGAGGAACTGGTTAGTGCCTGTGGTCCCACTTCGGGCTACGGAATCTGCAGTGTTCAACGAGGAAGACGCAAGTAACCTCGAATTGCGGTATGGTGCATATTTCAAAAGCAAGGAGGATCTGTATACTGCCGTCGGTTTGTGGCAGATGGAGACTCGGAAAATTTTCTACGCCAATAAGTCGGATAAGAAGAGGCTGGTCTTTAATGCACGGCGGACGCAAAGTGCCTCTTCAACGTTCGTGCCGTAAGCTCCAAAGGGAATTGGGTCATTTCAGTCTTTGAACCCGAACACTCGTGCGGGCCCAACCTTGGGACAGTCGATCGAAAGAAGGTCCGATCTAAAGTTATTGCGTCGTACTTTGCGAAGAGGATCCTACGCGACTCCGCGATAATGAAGCCTAAGATCATTCAGAACGAGCTGCTCTCGTCGTTCGGCATTAAGGCGAGTTACAACGTCTGCTTGAGGGCGAGGAATCAGGCCGTGGAGCTTATCTACGGGAAACACAAAGAGTCGTTCCAAGATGTGCCCGCCTACCTTCGTGCCCTCGGGACTTCAAACGCCGGCACAGTCACCGATCTCGACATAGACGAGGAGTGATATGATTTCCGACGAACGAGCTCCGGCGTGAGCTTTGCCAAAAGAACCACTTTTTTTTTTATATTATACTAAATTTACAAAAATCTTTATAAATAAATTCAACTAATATCGATTGAGATTTAAAGGATAAATTGTATATTACACTCGAAATTGGCCTAAAAAAATTATGAGAACTACGAAAACATTAAATAACATACACTTACTCGAATTAAAAAAATAAATTGGATCTTCTGCCCAAATTCACGCCGGACTTAGTTCGCCGGAGATCATATCACGCCGGCGTGAAATACATCCGGCGTGATATGATCTCCGGCGAACTATGTCCGGCGTGAATTTGGACAGAACATCTATTTTTTTTTTTTTAATTCGACTAATATACTTATTTGATATTACCTACTTGTTTTCGAACGGCGACGGGATCCGAAGTCTACTCCGGTGTCGGGGCGGTTTGCCGGAGTTGTAGATGCTTGCCGGAGAGGCCGTGGGGGTTGAGAAACGGAGAGAGACAGAGAGAGAAATCCGATGGGGGATGACGGGGAATTGCCGGAGGAGCAATTCCGGTGGGGATGGATGAGAGAGAGAGAGAGAGAGAGAGAGAGAGAGAGAGAGAGAGAGAAGCTGTTGCTTGGGGCTTGCTTGGGGTGAGCTTGGGGTGAGGGAAAGGGAAAATAAAGCTCAATTAATAGGGGGGAAGGGACTGCCGAGGAGGAAGGGTTGTCGTTGGGGTGGAGTAAAGAGGGGGAGTAAAGAGCCAAGGAAGAGAGTAAATTAAATTGGGAGTTGGGTTTTGTCGTTTGTTGTTGGGAGAGAATCTCCCTTGATTCTCTCACCCTCCCCAACAAATAATAAAATACTCCCTCCGTCCTTAAATAAGTGTCCCGAGCCGCCAAAGTGCAATAACCAAGGAATTGTATAAATTTACCATATTAACCCCTAATCATTACATTGAAAATTGAAAAAGTGAAAAAAGTGTAATGATAATAGGGGTAAAATTGGTAGTTTAGCCAAAATTTTACATTGAAATATGTGATAGGACACTTATTATGAAACAAAAATTTTGGCGGCTCGGGACACTTATTTAAGGACGGAGGGAGTACATAACAACACTCATTCCTATAAAAAAACATCATATATTACCATATTTAAATCAATTCAAGTGGGTCCCACTACTATTAAAAAAATGAAAGGGGTATTTTGTGTATCAAAATTTTTAGAGGGGTATTTTGTGTATGAAGGGTTTTAAAAGGGGTAGTAGAATTTCTCTCCCTTAATGATTTTAAGATAATCTTATTTGCTCTATTTTCTCGATTTCAATCTAATTATAAATTTAAGATAACTTTATTTTCTTTTGAGTTAATACTAGTTTACTGCCCGTCGAAAATCGACGGGTGCTAATTATGTTCAACGTTTAGATATTTTATAAGTGAAATTTATTTTAAAATAGTTCGTACTATGATCCTCGATTTCTATATATTTACAAACAATAAGAGGAAGTTAAATAATAAATGCGAAGACCCAATCCAACGCCGATTCATATTACATTTAAATCTTCGACGTTTAAAGACTTATAAATGAAATTGGTGTCGAAATCGACAAAGCCAAGTTTCTCGTGAAATACAAAAAAAAAAAAAAAAAAAAAAAAATTAAAACAACACAAAAAATACTTAATACTATTACCCATCGAAAATAGTTTACATTAATCGTCTGCCTCTTCTGCAATCGAACTAGTAATTTAATTTGATCTGATGTAGTTATCGTCATTCTTGCAATTGGAAACTTCTTACCAGCATTTTTTTCCTAGTGAATTTTTAATAAAAATATAGTTAAAAAATACATAATTATATTAAGTCACCCGTTACTCGTGTTTATAAGAGAATATGTTTAGAGGGGAATATGTTGGTAGGTGCATTTGTATTATGTCAGAATTCGATAAGAATCACTTTATCGTTATTTTAAAGTAAAACATAAATGAAAATTATTAAAATGTCAAGTAGCTCGTTATTTATTGTAATCAAATATAAATTAAAAGAAAAATATTAAACTAAAGTCGCCCGCTGTTTAAGTAGTTATATTGATTTCATCTCATCGTGTCGTTATTTCAAGCTGCCAGTTAATTGTAATAATAAAAGTAGGTTTATTAGAGTAATATTTTGATAATAAGTATGGTGTATCCCGTCAAACTTGAACATGAAAAGTTAATTGTTTAGTGTTATTTTAAGGGGCAAGTAGGAAAATACCCACTTTGATTTAGTGAAATAAAAATCTAGCCACTTGGATAAAAAAGATAAAAACTACCCACTTTTTAAGTAAAAATATATTAATACCCTTAATGAATTGTAAGACAAAACAAATCTCTCTCAACACACATAACACACATAACACACACGCAAACACAAACACAAACACACACACGCACACAATACACACACAAACACAGTCCCTCCCTCTCACTCCACAATAATTAAGAATATTTTAATTTGAAAATTAATTTTTTTTAATAATCATACCTAATTTTATATTGAGAATATATAGTGTTTTACCTAATTTCAACTTGTAAAACAAAATTTTGCTTTGGATCTTAAAAAACACAACTTATACCTTCTTTTCGGTTTGGTTTCCAATTATACCCTTGCTTTTTAGCTTTGGGTATAACTTTCTAGCTTTGGTGTTTTTTGTCATGTAGCAACTCTCTTTCTTCTCTTCTTCCATCTATATTTGTTGGGATCAACGTGAAAAAACAAACAGCAGACAACATTCAAATATATTTCTCTTCTCTTCTCTTCTTTCTCTATTTTTCTCGCACGCAGCAGGGTTCTATGTTCATAGGTCTTCTCGACGGACGGATGTGGTTTGACGACAGAGGCGACCAAACGGCGGTCTGAAGATACATTTGAACAGACGACCAGACGACGGCGGCGTTCTGACAAACGGCGGCAGTGGACTGACGCCGGCGTTCTGACAAATGGCGGACTGCCGACGGCGGCGTTCTGACAAACGGCGGGCTGCGGACTGACGACGGCGGCGTTCTGGCAACGAAACGCCGGCGGGCTGACGACGACGACATATTCTAGTTTGGAAAAGCGCATTCCGGTGGAAGACGTAGTTGTTATACCGTCTTCGAGCTTTCAACATGGTACTTTCATGGATTTTTCATGTTTGAATATTAGGGTTTTCATGTTTGTAAGCTTGCATGTGTTTTTGTAATCGACGTACAGGTACATTTAATTATATTTCGTACTGTTATAGTCAGGTAAGTTTGGTCAGATTTTCGTACTAGTGTATGTAGATTAGTTCTCAACTAATTTTATTTACATTACGTAGTTCCATGTGATCTGTATAGTTGAAATAAACATAATTCATATCATATCATTTCATAATATTACTTAAGTACATAGTACGAAACACAAAAAATGTTACTAGTTTTGTGTAAGTTTTCGTTTAATTTACATTATGCACTAGAGTACTCAGTACGAAATGAATCAAACTTACTGCGTACTAGTGTATGTAGATTAGTTCTCAATCATTGTTTACTCTGTTTTTTTAGTACTATACCATGATGATAATTTGTGTTTCATTTAATATGTTTTTTTAGGCTCCGCCATCTACTGTGTTTTTTGTCCATGGTGGTAAATGGAATTACGACAAGTATGAGGGTGGTATAAAGGATTTTATCCCCATTCCCTCAAGCGGTGTCACGTTTGAAGAATTGTTGGCCAAACTTGAAGTGCGTTTGAAGAAGAAACGGAATACTCGTGTTTGATTTAGATGCTTGGATACAACCTGCTGTTGGTGATGGTTTCAGAATGAAAACCACGGATAATTACGAGTGGTCTTGCTTACATGACTTTATGGTAGTCCCTACAATATACGTTTCGGTTTGTGAGAAGAACAATGATGTTGAACAATGTAGTGTTGTTCCGTTCAACTCATGCATGGTTCCGGCTTTACATAATTCTAGTGACGAGAGTTGTGCAAGTCAAACTGCAAGTTACAATGGGTTAGAGGCGAGCAAACAATGGGTTATCCCGGGTGCTTCTCACCAAGCTTCCCTTCCTTCCACCGATGTCGTAACACAGCCCGAACGTGTTAGAGGCGAGCTTGCTGAAGGATCTACGTTCGAAAGTAAGCAGTTGATGATCACAGCTGTTAGTTTATATCATTTGAGAAATTGTTTGGAATTTAGAACCCCACGTTCGGATATTGATAGATACTACATAGTTTGCACAAAAGGAAAAACATGTAAGTTTATTATGCTGGGTAAAGCCCTTGGGCTGTCCTGGAAGATATACGAGTGGGCCCCTCACACGTGTACTTATGATTTGAGGGTTGGTCCACAACCGAAAGTTTCATCCAAAGCTATAGCTGTCCACGTTGGTGCGCAGTTGAGGGAAGATGGATCGATTGTTAGACCGCGTGACATTCAAGCGCAGATGTTACGAGAATTTGGTGTCAATGTGAAGTATTCAACTGCTTTGTCTGCTAAGAATGTTGCCCTAAACGCTGCATACGGAGACCAGGAACTATCATTTCAGGTAAAAAGTTTCCATGTTTATAAGTACATTTTGTATTCATTTCGTACCGTGTACTTATATTGGTACTAATTTACAATTACCGCGTACTCGTAATTGCAATAGGATTTTTGCATGGTTATTATAAGTACGTTTTGTATTCTTACGTACCTCGTACTTAGTTACTAAATGTTTCAATCACCGCGTACTCCTTACTTACTGTTTTTTATCTTTTTTTTTTTTTTCATTTTTCCACTTTACAGTTGCTGCCTAAGTACCTTTACATGTTAGAAAGGATGAACCCCGGATCAGTTGTTGATCTGCAGACGTGTGATGGGGCCTTTGAATATTGCTACATTTCACTTGATGCGTGTGCAAGGGCGTTTCGTGCGTGTCTTCCCGTGATTGTCATTGATGCAACACATTTGAAGGGGAAATACAAGGGAGTTTTGTTTGTTGCATCGACTAAGGACGCTAATGAGCAGATTGTCCCCCTTGCTTTTGGGATAGGTGATAAAGAAAATGATTATTCTTGGTGTTGGTTTCTAGAGCACGTTCGTCGGAGTTTTGGCACTCGTGAGGAATTATTAATCGTGTCTGATCAACACATTAGTATAAAAAATGCGGTGACTGCTGTTTTTCCAGGTGTCCCTCATGGCTTTTGCACATACCATATCCAAGGTAATCTCAAGGCACGTGACGAAGTGATAGAGATCTTCCAAGATGCTGCAAATGCGTACCGGGAGAACGATTTCAATATTCATATGGATAACTTGGAGTTGACTTGCCCAGGTGCTCATGCAAAACTCTTAAACATATGTTATTAGTTCTCAACCAAATTTATTTACATTACGTAGTTCCATGTGATCTGTACATTATGTCTAAAGTACTCAGTACGAAACGTAATCAAAGCTTACTGTGTACTTAAGTACACAATAAGCTTTGATTACCTTTCGTACTGAGTACTTTAGCAGTGTTGTGTAAGTGTTCATATGGATAACTTGGAGTTGACTTTGTCCAGGTGCACATACAAAATTGTTAAACATTGGTCCGAGTAGATGGGCGAAGTGTAGATGCCCTGTGCGGAGATATAATTTTGGAACGTCTAATGTCGTGGAGTGCCTGAACTCTCGTTTAAAGTGGGCAAGGAAATTACCAATATGCTCTTTGTTGGAGTATACGTGTAATTTGGTTCAAGCATGGTTCTGTGAGCGGCGTTCTATCGCTGGAGCTATATCCCTTGAATTGTCAGACTATTCAATGGAGAGATTGGGCAATGCAATTAGGGTGGGTCGGACAATGAAGGTCGAGGGTATTTCTGAATCAAAGTTTAAAATCATATCGGGGGACAAGAGCTATATTGTTGACATTGCTGCGATGACGTGTTCATGTCGTGTATGGCAGATGGACCTTTTTCCGTGTTCGCATGCTACACGGGCAATAAGGTAACAAGATTTGTTTTTCATCCGAAGTACGTTATGTAGTGTATGCTAATTACTGCACTCTTTAGCCGATAAGT
Organism: Thymus mandschuricus; assembly: GCA_029379335.1. Taxonomy (NCBI): domain Eukaryota; kingdom Viridiplantae; phylum Streptophyta; class Magnoliopsida; order Lamiales; family Lamiaceae; genus Thymus; species Thymus mandschuricus. The sequence goes on from CM057073.1 coordinate 5,073,801, forward strand.
TTCGTTTTGGTTCTTAATGCGGATATCAGTACGAATATACACCATATCATACTTGTTAATTCATTTTTTTATTTTTTGTAGTCATGTCAATCAGACTCCAATTGGATATGTGCATTCATATTACAGCACTGCTACGTGGCGTGAAATATATGCAGCTGAGGTAACCCCTGTGCCTGATCCCAGCGATTGGCGTGTTCCATGTGATGTTGCTACGAGGGTTGTTGGAACCCCATCTAACCCGAAACAAGCGGGTAGGCCTAGGACGAGGAGGATTCAATCTATGAGGGGTGCTCCACGCGATGGGGTTCCATGTGATGTTGCTACGAGTGTTGCTGAACCCAGTGTTGATCCGAGTGGTGATGAACCCATTGTTGCTACGAATGTAGCAAAGGATCGTCTTTGTGGCCGATGTAAGCAGAAGGGCGATTATCAAAACACGTGTGCTGTATATTTGGAGATCAATGTTGAAGATGAACAAGTGGTGGGTGGTGGTGGTGGTGGTAAGCGTACTCGTAAAGGTCCAATAAAATGTGGTATTTGCGGTGTACCTGGGCATTCCCGTAGAACTTGCACGGACCCAAATATATTTTGATGTATCTGAACACGGGCACGAACATGAGTATCAATATATTATGATGTAGTATTATGTTTCAATTTTTTTGATGTGAGCATTTTGTCTTGCTTGGGTACTGGAGTAAGTCTGACCTTTTGTGGGTCTTGTTCAAATTACATTATGTACTGAAGTACACAGTACGAAATGAGTCAAATATTACTGCGTTCTTAACTACGCAGTAAGAAACACAAAAAAATATTACTGTTATTGTTTAAGTTTTTGTTCAATTTACATTATGCGCTATAGTACTCAGTACGAAACGAGTCAAATCTTACTCGGGCTAAAGAACGCAGTAAGCAACACAGAAAAGATTACTGGTATTGTTCAAGGTCTTGTTCAATTTACATTACGTACTATACTATAGTACTCAGTACGAAAGAGATCAAATGTTACTGCCTACTAAAGTACACAGTACGAAACACAATAAGGTTACTAGTATTGTGTAAGTTTTTGTTCAAATTACATTATGTACTACATTACTCAGTACGAAATGATTCAAATATTAGTAAGAAATACAAAAAGATTACTGGTATTGTTTAAGTTTTTGTTTTATTTACATTATGTACTAAAGTACTCAGTACGAAATGAGGCAAATATTACTGCGTGCTTAAGTACGCAGTAAGAAACATAGAAAAGATTACTGGTATTGTTCAAGGTCTTGTTCAATTTACATTACGTACTATAGTACTCAGTACGAAAGAGATCAAATGTTACTGCCTACTAAAGTACACAGTACGAAACACAATAAGGTTACTAGTATTGTGTAAGTTTTTGTTCAAATTACATCATGTACTACATTACTCAGTACGAAATGATTAAAATATTACTGCGTTCTTAAGAAGAACGCAGTAAGAAATACAAAAAGATTACTGGTATTGTTTAAGTTTTTGTTTTATTTACATTATGTACTAAAGTACTCAGTACGAAATGAGGTAAATATTACTGCGTGCTTAAGTACGCAGTAAGAAACATAGAAAAGATTACTGATATTGTTTAAGTTTTTGTTCATTTTACATTATGTACTAAAGTACGCAGTACGAAAAGAGTCAAATCTTACTGCATACTTAAATTAAAGTACGCAGTACGAAACACAAAAAAGATTACTGGTATTGATTGAGTTTTTGGTCATTTTACATTATATACTAAAGTACTCAGTACGAAATGAGCCAAATCTTACTGCTTAGACCAAGTACTCAGTACGAATGAGTTAAAATTTACTGCGTACTTAAGTTCACAGAGTAAGAAAGGATTACTAGTATTGTGTAAGTATTTATTCATTTTACATTATGTACTAAAGGTCCAGTACGAAAGAAAGCAATATTTACTGCGTACTTGTAAGTACACAGTAAGAACTAATCTAAAAAGATTACTAGAGGCAAGTAAGTAACACAAAAAAGATTCCACAACACTTACATTTATACACCATGGTACGTACCATAATTACCAAAAAACAAAAGCCATGGTACGTACTGATTTTTACTACTTAAGAATCAGTATGTACCATGTTTTAGTGTTTTGAACCAGACATACCAAAAACTAATTATATAACCATGTTTGTCCACAAGATTTCCCAAAGAGTTATAAATTACACTAAAATGCAGGCAATGGAATAGCAGGCTCAGTACTGAACGCGTAGATCGTCTGAGCAATTCGGAACTTGTAAGCATTCAACTCCACAGGTGATTGTAGACCTTTATCCCCCGGTGTAGTTGATATCAGTCTCTCGACTGTCTTCAAGCAGTACAGAGCACAACTGTAGTCGTCGACCTGCTTGTAAGTATCCGCGACATCTGCAAAACAAATTTCCCACTGGGTGCAGCAGGACTCTGTGATATTATGTCTCTCATTGTTTCCTATGCCTTTCATAAGCTGTGGTAGGAGCCTTGCCAATGGGATGAAGATTCTCTTTCGGTTTGTTGATGATTTTGAAATGAACACGATTTAGAGTCGTAAAGCCAGATCTTCTGAGCCTTCATATCAATTAGCAATGTCACCCAGTGCTCGCTAAAATGACAGATTGTCACAACCTACAAAAATAGTATGTTTTGATTAAAAAAATAAAAACAGAAAACATAGACAGTACAGTCTGTTATAAAACGTATTTAAAACAACAAGTACACCTAGAGTGAAATCGTACTCAATGAACGAGTACGCAGTTAATCATATCGTACCGAGTACTATAGTTTGTTTATACCTTTTCATAGTTGATCCAAGGCTGCATCCTCTCCCCCCAAGGTGGATACTCTGCATCAGCAAATATCATCAATTTTTCCAGGTCATCAAATTTGAGATGTTCCTCACTTCCTTTCTTAAACATGCTCTGCTTGTACAGTTCCATTTCGGGTTTCTTCTTTCCGTGAAGTGTGTCAAACACTTCATCAATTGCACACTACAAAGTCAAGAAGAAACACTATGTCAGATATTTCAACAATTGCGCACTATAACTAATTAATCATATTTATATACTTACCATGAAGTGGCGTGAGGTGATTGCTACGTTCGGGTTGGTATGTGTTATGCCTGCAAAGTTTGGGTCTGTAGCAAGGATCGATAGGTATGCATTAATGTGCTCTTCCTCCAACATGGTATCGGGGGTTGTTATATACTCAAAATACTGCTTGTCAACCAAGTAGTCTAATCCGACATTCCTATACCTGTTTTGTAGCCCAATCGTGTAAGTAAACATACGATTTTGTTAATAGAGAAATGCTTTTTAAATGTAAGTGTTATGTAATTAGTAACTTACAGTTTTTCCTCTGACCGCATGAACTCGTGGAAAGATCTCCTGTCTGCCCTTAGATCTGTGCTTAGGTACGGACTTCGCAATGCCCTTGCTGTGTACCGAATTCGGATTGGTCTGCCCTCGTCAGCCGGGTCAATCATTAGGTATGCTACATCTTCAGTTCGAATCGGGCCCACCGAAAGTTGTAAGTCTTCTTCTCTGGCTGTGCTACGTTCCACCGATGACATTACTTCATAGAGAGCTTTACTCATTTGGTCGTCAGACAGTAAGAAGTCATCTTCCTCATTTTCCTGGATACATAAAAGCTGGTAGTTATTCATACGATTTCGTACTGGGTAAATTTTCAAGTATTTCAATACAAATCGTACCCACAACTAGTGATTGTCCGAATTAGGCAAACGTACTAGAAATAACATGTCCGTACCCAAAAACACCCACACAAAAGCAGTTCTGTTTTGCCATACACTTGAAAAGAACAAACAAAACACTTAAATTGTCTTTGGTACCCCAAACTCCACAGCGTTTTTTCAATGTTCATGCATTAGAATGCATGACTTGTACCTTATCTCCCCCCGGGACACCTGTCTTGCCATCACCTGCAGCTGCATCGCTGGCCTCCCCGGCATGCTCCCTCGTTGCCTGTGGTTCATCAACGGGGGCTGTGACGGCTGCCTCGACGGTTGCCCCAGGCATCTGTGCTTCATCAACGGGGGATGCCACCGGTTTTTCTTTGCGAGCTTTCTTGGCTCTACCAGTCCTTTCTCTTCCATAGCGTTTCAATTGCGTCTTCTTTTCCGCCTCCTTCTGCTGGCCTCCTTCTGCAGCTGCTGTCTGGATCGCGGGTTGTGCTGTCTCCTCAGTAATTGAGGTGTCAGCTCCCACCTCGATACCGGCCTCCCCTGCCTTGCTGCCCTCTCCTGCACCTGGAGCTGCCTCGCTTGTCTCCCCGCCTGCACCGGCCTCCACTCGTGTTCCCGGAGTTGCCTCGCTTGGCGTCCCGCCTGCACCGGCATCCACTCCTGCTCCCGGAGCTGCCTCGCTTGTCTCCCCGCCTGCACCGGCCTCCACTCCTGTTCCCGGAGTTGCCTCGCTTGTCTTCCCGCCTGCACCGGCATCCACTCCTGCTCCTGGAGCTGCCTCGCTTGTCTTCCCGCATGCACCGGCCTTCTCGCCTGCACCTTTCTCAGCAGCCTCATCCTCGCCTGCACCTGTGTGACCAGCGTCCTCCTCGCCTGCATCTGTGAGCTGTATTGTTGCTTCAACAATTGCTGGCGTTAGTGTATGGCTGGTAGGTGTAGTGGGTCCGCCCTTCAGTGAGGAGGCATGCCTTGCAGGTGAGAAGGCAGTGTCGTCGTCATGCATGTGGAAAAAATCGAAGTCCTCGCGAGTGTCACGGGCAGCCTCATGATGCCCACCGTCAGCAAGCTTCTGGACGACATCTTTCACTATCTGCTGTCGGAAACTTTCCATGAATTCCATCATCTTTTTTGCAGCAGCTTCGCCTGCATGTGCCCCTATTTTCTGCATATCTTCATCGCTAATGTGCAGAGTTGCAGCTGGAGCAGCATGTGATGGACCTGGCTTAGCAGCAGCGGGCAGAGTCTCATCTCTTGGTCGTTTCCTTCTGGCGTCGTTTGGATTATACTTGAAGGCAAAAGGCCTTCCTTCGGGGTCATTTTCCAGCGATTTCCAGTAGTAGGTTGTCAGTTCCTTATCATGAGGCTTTAGAATAGGCAGCGTGTTCTGCAAAAATGATATAGTTCAAAATTAATTCATAGTTCATAATATGACTTAAGTACACAGTAAGAAACTGAAAAAGATTACTAGTGTGGTGTAAGTTTTTTTTCAATCTACATTATGTAGTAAAGTTCTCAGTATGAAAAGAAGCAAAGCTTACTGGATACTTAAGTACTAAGTAAGAAAGGAGGAAAAACTTACTGAGTACTTAAGCACTCAGTAAGAAAACACAGAAAAGATTACTAGTGATGTGTAACTTTTTGTTCAATTTACATTATGCAGTAAAGTACACAGTACCAAAGGAGGAAAAACGTACTGAGTACTTAAGTACTCAGTAAGAAATACAGAAAAGATTACTAGTCATGTATGACTTTTTGTTCAATTTACATTATGTAGTACTACAACATAAACATTTTATTGTGTAAGAATGAATAAGTAATACCTGCTCTATTTGGCGATCTGTTGGGAATTTAAACTTCTTCACGAAGTTGTACCGCAAGAAGCGGGGTCTTACTCTTTTTGGATTTCTCCCTCCGATATCTTCACCGAAAGCTGGAATCGCTTCAAATATCCAAGCCTACAAATATGATATTGTTAGTTTATGGCATGGGGAAATGTGTCTTATATTTTCCAAGTTCAGTTTGCTTACCGAGAATGCTATAGTGTTTCCTTTGAGATGGTAGCTTATGGTCCCTGAGTCCGGTACCCTCTCTTTGCGCATGACATTGGTGATTGTGTCTTTGAGGGCTTGGAACAAATAACTCCCCCACGGAAAAGCTTCCCACTCTTCACTGTTTTCCAGCAGAATCCACATCCATATCGGAATTGCTTTCTTGGTCTGTTCATACCCAAGCACATATGTACATGCAAGAAGCAGTTTAGAAAGCTTCACATAATCCGATGGTGATGCTTCGGGTGTTATCTCAATCGCATTGTCCTCTTCCATCACAGTATAGGCAAATGACTTGTCGATGAACATCTTTGACACATCAGTTGTGGTAGTCTTGTCGTTTCCTCTAAATAGCCGTACAAAGACAGATTCGGTGGGGATCTCATGATATATGTACGGGTTGAATTTGGCCTGTCCAAAGCGAAGCCCGCTAACCAGCGCAAATTCTGTCCTCGAAAATCGCAGGACAGAATCTCCAATTTTAAACCAGAGGGCTGTTGGGTCAGGGTTTGGATCTGGCTTCACCTCCCTGAATACCACGTAATGCACCATGACTCCATTCCGGCTGCTGAATTTGTTGAGCTTCATATACGATCCAAAACAACAGTTTTTAACCTCCTTAGCTGCTGCAGCTGGAAGTATATTTAGGACGTCATTTATGTCAGCTGCCATTGTCTCATACCCTGTGAACATTGTCTTACTGGGGTATTCCAGTAAGTCTCCCCTCTTGTAGGTCCATGTGATCTGTACATTTGAAGTAAACTCAACCTCATATCATATAATTTCAGTATATATTCTTAGAAGTACACATCACGAAAGGAATCAAAGCTTACTGCGTACTTAAGTACACAGTAAGAAACACAACAAAGATTACTAGTATTGTGCAAGTTTTGTCATTTTACATTATGTACTAAAGTACTCAATACGAAATTTAGAAAAGCTTACTATGTACTTAAGTAGACAGTAAGAAACACACAAAAGATTACTAGCCTTGTGAAAATTTTTGTTCAATTTACATTATGCAATAAAGCACGCAGTACGCAAGGAGGAAAAACTTACTGAGTTCTTAACTACCCATTAAGAAACATATAAAAGATTACTACTCTTGTGCAGATTTTGTTCATTTGACATAATGTACTTAATTACACAGTAAGAAACAATTAAAAGCTTACTAGTATTATGAAAATTTTTGTTTACTTCGTACATCACAGTGCAAAATTACTACTTTTACTGAAGATGAGCAGAAATTTGAACAATCAAACCTTAAATAGGGATATTAGCATATCTTTTTATGTGTTTTTACTCACAAAACATCCCAGAATATGGATTTTAACCCTCATTTTTAGTACCAGTGCTTCAAAAACATATGGTTTAGTCGAAAATTAGAGGTAAATGTTGACAAAATCAAGTTTTGATTGTACATTCGTACTGAGGATTTTATTTGACAAAAACAAATTCACAGTTTTACAGAGATTAGGGTTCGAGATTTTATGGAAACTTTTTTCAGATTATATGGCTCTTATTTTCTTGAAATATGAACACGATGGTTGAAGATTGAAGAAAATACCTCTGGCCTTAAGAAAGATGGCGCATCCGGAGCAATCTCCTGTACCCCCTCTCCGATTTCTGCTTCTGCATGCGGTTCTTGGGTCGATTCTTTTGTCTTTGAACGTTTTGATTTTCTGGGCGCCATTTACCTTCTCGCGTTGGTTTGTCGTCGGCCGGAATGTAGTGTGCAACCGGGATGGAACAACAATCGCGCTGGAATCGCGGTGGTTGGAGAGAGGGATTTTTGCTCTGGTTGGAATCGCGGTGGTTGGAGTCGGGGTTTCTGGGTTTCGTTTTCGAGAGGGAGAGAGAGAAGTTGAGGGAAGTTGATTGAGAGAGAGAGGGAAGTTGAGGAGTTGATATGCGGGTTCCCTAGGTGACCAATAATTGTCAAATCCCGCCAATAACTTGCAGGGGCAATTTTGTACCAATTTTGAAAGATTGGGTATAATTTTAAGTTTTTAAGATCCAAAGCAAAATTTAGTTTTTTAACTTCACTTAGGGTATTTTCCTTTTTCCCTCTTTTATATTTATCGACTCCAAAGTAATTAATAAAATTAAAATTAAATATTAAAAATAATCATAAACTCTAAACCGAATTTGTAACTTTATAAATAATTATAAAAAATAAATTAAATCATTATGATTAAAATCGTTGAAAATATAATTAAATTGTAATTTGCTTTTTTAGTTAGAATTTGTGAATTCACGAATTGAATTTGAGAATTCGTGATTTTAGGCATTTTTTGAGTGAATTCACGGATTGAATTTGATAATTCGTGAATTCAGGCATTTTGTTGAGTGAATTCACGACCAAATTTTATGTGAGTGAATTCACGACCTCAATGTGAATTCGTGAATTCAAACATTTATGTGAGTGAATTCACGACCTCAAATTCGTGAATTGGGAAAGGGCGGGTGTTGGTCCCTGGAAAGAGTAATTGGTGTATGGGGGGGGGAATACACCAATAACCAACCATTTTTTACTTTTGAAAATCAGGTCGATCTAAAGGTCGATTGTCAAGGTCGATCTTTATCAGAGGCAGTTTGATCTATCAAGCTCGTATGGTATCAAGCTTGATTTATCAAACTGTTGTTAATGCGGAAGTTGGTGGAGGTTGATTTACTCTTTGAAAAATCTTAAGGCTGAAAGCAGATAGAAGGTTGATGCGTGATATGCAGGTTGATGCTTGTCAGTTTGATAAGAAAATATAAAGGGCGATAAATAGAGAGAGAGAGAGAGAGAGACACCGCGATATATCGTGGTTCGGAGAAACCCTCCTACGTCCACGTCAGGTCGACTCGACCTGAGAATCCCTTTACCTTTGGATTCAACCTCTCTCTTATTTATACTGACTGAGTATCAGTTCTAGATACAATCTAACCTGAAAATATCTAGACACGAGTTTTGGGTCGTGACCCTTACAACCTTCGTACTAAAACGTACAAACAACCTTTCACTATTACAGAGCTTGACTAACTCTATAATGGCGAAAACACAAACAAGCTTTCTAACTTCGAACTAGTCGGAGAAGAAGTTGTTGAAGCATCGACAAGCAGCAGTGAACGCTTCGTCGTTGTGGTGTTTATCGGAATCGGAAACCTCTCTTCGTCAAGTGTTTGGGAAACTAATCGGATTTCGAACACTCGAATGGATATGAATTTGAGAGAGGTTTTGAGCAGAGATTTGGAGTTGATAGCTTGTGTTTCCCGTACTTGAATCCGATAATGGCTGAAGTATTTATAGGCAGTTTTGAAAAACTAGCCGTTGGAGTCAGGTTGACGTGGAACTAGCCGTTGGAAGCTGACTCACTTCTAGCCGTTGGGAAGATTCGTCCTTGCTGGCACACCACGTGGCAAGGATCAGGTCGTGACGCTCCATGAAGGCGGAGCATCAACCTTGATTGATAATCCGGCTCTTGAAATCTTCTAAGGCAGTGCAGGCTGGAAGCTTGATAGGGGAGGTCGATAGACAGGCTGATGATCCAGCTCGATCCAAATGAGGCAGGCCGTGTAACGACCTTTCTCTTACAGGGTGGATCGAACCTGATACTAAACTTTATAGAGCATCGACCTGCACTAACAGGTAGCAGGTCGATCTATCGGCCTTGACCCTAAACAAGTAAAATATGCCTAAGTGTGGTTTCGATAAACATCATCAAAATCAAACTGCAAGGGGTTCCCAACAATTTCCCCCTTTTTGATGATGTCGAAACCATACACTTTACAAATAATTCCTAAGATTTTAAAGCAATGAAAGATCGATTAACCATTAAGGTTGATAAGGAATTAAAGAAAGGCAGATAATAAAGCGATGTAAATAAAGCAGTAAAGGCAGATGCCTGGACAAAGAGATATTGTCGTCAGGTCGAAAGATGATTTTTGCTTCATTAAGCTCGATAGCAAAGTACATAGAGAATTTACAACCGGCTGAGAGCATAAATGAATAACAAAAAATTACAAAATCATCTAACTACATATGCTGGATCTTGGCACGGGCTGCAATTCTTTCCTCCTGGACCTGCTCCCTCGACTTTGACTGCATACTTGCGTAAATTCCATCCCTGATTCGGCGGAAGTCGGGATCGGAATTTGAAATATTTACGCCCAGGCCGATGGCAGTTTGTGCAATGTATTGGTCGACTCAGGAATAATCCAAGTATCCCGAATCGCCTAGGAGTAAGGGCGCGAAGAATTGCTGAGCTGGGGCCCTTATCATCACACCGGCCTCTGCAGCCTTCTTCCGAAGCTCACCTACGAAATCTTGGTAAGGAAATTTGAGCATGTAGGCTGCATAGGCATCATCGGCATCGGCAGGAAGTGAGGGGTCCTTGATCCAATAGTGCAGGAGGATGAAGCAGCTGTTGAGCTCCCGCAGCAGGTTGTTCTGCGATTCGTCGAGCCATTCAACGACCTGCTGCTGGACTCCAGCATTCAAAACGAGGGCGGACTGGCTGATCCAGTCCATCTCCCTTTTCTTCCTTGCTTCATCAGCCCGGCGCTTGGCAATGAAGCGCTTTTGCTCCTCCGGATCAACGGACTGCTCCTGCGTTGCCCCGGCCAGAATCATGGCAGAAATAAGTTCAGAATGCTTGGCCAGACGGGCTTTGGCAGCGGCGGCCTCGGCAGCACCAAGAAGAGAAATTGGATCAGCCTGGGAGGCAACGGCCTTGGAGGCAGGCTTCTTTTGAGGAGGCGGAGGAGGAGCCACGGAAGTTGAAGGAGTTTTGGATTTGGAGGGCTTCTTCTTCTTCGCGGCGGCGGCGGCTCTTTCTTCTTCCCCCTTTTCGACATCGTCAGAAAGGGCTTTGATGAGGGAAAGAAGAGTCGCATCCTCCTCCTGCAGCTTGGTCACGGCATCCTTCAACTCCTGTTGACCATTGAGAAGGGAGGAGATGGTGCCGTGAATGGCGTTGATTTGTGTGTTGGAGGTCGATGCCGAGTTAGAGACTGAAGAAGTCAGATTGGATACTCGCTCATCGACCTTGGCCAAATCTTCCAACACTTCCCCGATCTGGTCGCGGGACGCCATATTGAGTTCCTCGAGCTGGCCAGGCAGGAGCTTGTCAGTATATTCCTTCAATAATCTCACGGCAAAGTCCGTGACACGCTCCCTGGCAGCTTCATCGGCCTGGATCTTGGCATCTTTGACAATATCGACCCCGGGCCTCAGCTACGGCCTGCTTGATCTGCTCGGGGAGGCTGGTGATGATGGACTCGAGCTTGGCAGAGATTGTATCGAGCACCACCTCCACATCAGCCTTTGAAATTTGAGAAGTCGGAGCAGCAGCTTCAAGAAGCTGATCACCACCCTCATTCCTGGATGGCGATTGCTCCGGAGTTTGAATCAACTCAAACTCGTCTCCAGCTTCTGCGGCGGAATTGTAGAGAGCACGAGAATTGATGTAGAGGGGGCGAAGGTCAATGCCCAGAATTTTGGCCTCGACCTTCATGCGGCGCAGCACAAGAGATCGAAAGTTTGAGGCCGCATCCCCCACATTGAAGAACCCAAACTCCGCTTCCAGTGCCAACTCCTCGACCTTCAGGTCGTTGAGAGTAACGACCTGCAGCAAGGCCTCGAAGACAAAATAATAACTCGACTTACAATCCAGATAGAACTGGAGGCGAGTGGCGAGGTCGAGGGATTTGGGGAGTTGGGCTATCCCTGGCATCAGGTCGATGACCTTCAGCCTAGCCTCGGCCTTCATGGCAGCGACCTGGGAGTGAGCAGCAGACATCGGCTGCTCAGAGAATAGCTGGATTGGCAGCACGACGTCCTCCTCCACGGGCACGTCCCGAATGGGGGAAGACAGAGAGTCTTCAGCAGTAAGATCCTGGATCTCTACGGATCCAGCTCGATGGACTGGGGGGACCTCACTGGAGAGGGAACAACGACCTGCGGAGAAGATGCAGGGCGTTGCTTCGAGGCGGACGGCTCGGCGGCGGAACGGACTGGAGATGGAGTCCGTTCGGCTGATGAGGTGGGCGATGAGGAGGGCGAGGGGTCCCTGCGAGGTGCAGATTCCTCGGTTATGGGGAGAATCCTGTGAAGCGGCCTGGGCGGATCACCGGAGGCCGACTGCGTCCTCCGTGGAGGAGTCTTCACAGGAAGAGTCTTCTTGGCAGGGCGAGAGGGGACCAGGTCGACATCGGCCTTCCTCTTCTTTTGAGCAGGTCGAGGTGGAATCTTCCAACCGACCTTGGATTCGCCGCACTTGGCGAGGTGCACCCTGACATTATCTGGGGAGTTGTAATAAATCTGCGGCGCCACCCCAATCGCCATCTCCAGCTGGTGGAGATCTTTTGGAATAAACAGTGGGGGGAAGGCCGGCTCATTGGACCATTTCCTGTTTTTGAAGAAGGAAATGATAATGCAGGTGGCCTTCGTCCCAAGGCAAAGCGGTTTATTATTGTGGAGAGATACCTTCACCACGGCCTCTCCCTCTGATTCGCACACAATCAGTCTGGCCTCATCCCAGAGCAGGGAGACCATTAACTTGGCCCAACTAATGGGCAGGTCGAGGATTACGGCCGTCAAGATCTGAAACTTGAAAGGGGTGACTTGGTCGTAATTCCCGATGTGCCCTAAAAAGCACTTCTGCACGAAGTCCATCAAGAGGCGGTATTTTGGGCGGAGCTCGTTCCTCTTGAAGGAAACTGCAACGTACTGCCTTTGCTCAATCAATACTCGGTCTGCAACCTGCTGCAGTTGATCCCGAGAGATTTCGGAGAGCTGCATCGTCCCTCCATCCCCAATACCGAAGGCGGACTTAACGGCGTCAAGAACATTGATGGTGTGCATGACGTTCTGGGTTCCGAGGGAGACTGTGTGGGAAGACACAGAATCACCCTCGTTCCAGTTGTAGAAGAAGGCAGATACAATCTTGGAGAGACTTTTCGCCGGCCGAGTGGAGATGATTTGGTGGAATGGAAAGCATTTCTCCACCAAGGCAAACATGGAGTCAAGATCACGAAAACCGAAGTTATCGCGCACCATGTAGGGCTCGAATTTGATGCGAGCCTTCAAGAAGTCTTCGATTTCAACCCACTGCATTTCCTTTCGACCGGAGGTTGATGTTTGTGCCATGGATGCTGGTTTTCTGCAACGAGATAGATAGATAAGTAACAGATACTTAAAAATGAGATTAAAAGCAGAGAAATAGCACAAACCACGGTGAAATCTTTGTGCAACGAGTGAAAAGAGGTGAGAACCAGCAGTTGAAAAATAAACACGACGGCGGCGGTTGAATTTTTGCAGAGAGAAAAATTAGGTTTTTCGAAGAAGATGATGTGAGTAAGTAAAGTTTGAGAGAAAACTGCATGCCATATATATAGAATTTTCGAACGGTTGTGATTGTTCAAATTTGAAAAGGTGAAAATCTCTCTTTAATTCTCATCCACACGATGGGTGCGCGTGAAATTTGAAACGTTACACATTCGCGCGTGAGATATTGAAAACGTGCGATAACTTGCACTTTTTCAGAGAGACGGCAGGGAATTAAATGCAGCCTCGGTCAATGTGTCAATATTTGACACTTGACTGGATGTTTTACAAAAATGGTAATCATTACTCCCTTTTTCCTCATTTTCTGCAAATTATCAGACCCTTAAATAATGAAACACATTGAGAAATAAATAACATTAATAAATGAAGAAATCAATGCGTATTAAGGAAGTCATAGGACAAAAGGGTGATACTGCCCTTTTGATTTTCCCTTCATAAATGCAGTTGCATTCAGGTTGATATCGGTCTGATGATATTGGCCTTGTGACGGAGAACGGCCTGGACTTGTGATATCGGCCTGGAGAGGTGAAACTGCCTGGACTTAAGATATCGGCCTGGCGAAGTGAAACTGCCTGGACATAAGATATCGGCCTGGCGAAGTGAAACTTCCTGGACATAAGATATAGGCCTGGCGAAGTGAACGCCCTGGAGGCAGACATCGGCCTTTGTTCCCCCTCGAATGATGGATAATTTTGGCCAAGTGTTCCCCCTCAATTTGAGGAACACAGGTCGATCTGTTGATGTAGACGACGGCCTGTTGATGGAGAACGATCTGTCATTTGAATCAGCCTGCAGGAAGGTAACGGCCTGTCAAATGGTATTGGCCTGTTCAAATGGGTTACGGCCTGTTGAGTAGTTGACGGCCTGTTCCCCCTTAACATCGGCCTGATTACTTAGAATCGGTCTGTTGGGAGGAAATCGGCCTGCGAAGATCACTAACGGCCTGCTTGTCTTGTTGGTCCCGTTTGGTCCCGGGAAAGAGAGAAAACGGCCTGTTGACTGAAGCGGCTTGATCGTATGATAACGGACTGTTCAATTATGAACGGCCTGATGACTCAACATTCAATAACCCTAACTTTCCACATAGCATTTTGAATCTTTCTTCAGCTAGGGGTTTGGTTAAGATATCAGCTCGTTGAATGTCAGTGTGTATTTTCTCAATAACCACATTCTTCTTTTCCACGTGATCACGAATAAAGTGATGTCGAATATCCACGTGCTTGCATCTTGAATGAAGAACTGGGTTTTGAGTAATGGCGATGGCACTCGAGCTGTCGCAGAATATTGGCACTTCACTGACTTCAACTTCATAATCTTTGAGTTGTTGTTTGATCCACAAGATTTGTGCACAACAACTTCCTACGGCCATGTACTCGGCCTCTGTGGTGGAGGTGGCTACTGAAGTTTGCTTCTTTGAAAACCATGATATCAGCTTGTTTCCGAGAAAATGGCAAGTACCCGAGGTAGATTTCCTATCGAGCTTGCACCCTGCGTGATCAGAATCTGAATAACCTGTAAGCTGCAAATTATCATCACAAGGATACCAAAGACCTAAATTTGTGGTTCCTTTGATGTATCGAAGAATTTTCTTTGCTGCTTCCAAGTGAGATTCCTTCGGATTAGCTTGAAATCGAGCACACACTCCAACTGCAAAAGTGATGTCAGGTCGACTAGCAGTTAGATAAAGTAATGAACCAATTATACCCCTGTACTGTGTTATGTTGGCAGGTTTTCCTTCGGGATCCGGGTCGATCTTCCCACCAGAGAGCATCGGTATTTTGACAGGCTTGCTGTCTTTGACACCAAACTTGACAACCAGCTCGTGTGCGTACTTTGTTTGGCTAATGAAGATTCCTTCATCGGACTGCTTGATCTGCAACCCTAGAAAGAAATTCATTTCCCCCATCATAGACATTTTATATTTTTCGGTCATGAGGTTACCAAATTTTTCGCACAAAATGGGAGATTTAGATCCAAAAATGATATCATCAACATAAATTTGTACTAAAAGGATATGTTCACTTTGATAGTGAATAGCGTCTTGTCGACTGAACCACGCTTGAATCCTGATTCGATGAGGAAGGATGATAGCGTCTCATACCAAGCTCGAGGAGCTTGCTTAAGTCCGTAGACGGCCTTGTGCAATTTGTAGACTTTGCTTGAATCACCCTCCTCGAATCCAGGAGGCTGTTCCACATAGACTTCTTCTTCGAGAACGCCATTGAGGAATGCACTTTTAACATCCATCTGGTAGACTTTGAATCGTTGATGAGCGGCATAAGCTAGAAACAGCCTTATAGCTTCCAATCTTGCAACGGGGGCAAATGTCTCATCATAGTCGATTCCTTCTTGTTGACAGTAACCCTTTGCTACCAATCGGGCTTTATTTCTGACAACTTCTCCAGATTCATCTCTCTTGTTCTTGTAAACCCATTTGACTCCAATGACGCCCTGATGGTAAGGACGATCAACTAGAGACCATACTTCATTTCTCTTGAATTCATTGAGTTCTTCTTGCATGGCTTGAATCCAGTCAGCATCACGAAGAGCTTCAATTGCATCTTTGGGTTCTATGCGAGAGAGGTAGCAACTTAGAAGTGCGCTTTCACCAATCGTCCTTCTTGTCCGCACTCCTTGGTTTGGGTTCCCAACAATGAGTTCTTTTGGATGAGCATCGATCCAACGTCTGCGTCGAGCTCTTTCTTCATTTGAAATGATTGGCTCGGGCTCATTAATGGGTTCGTCAAACTCCGGGTGAGTTGAAGGTTGATCAGTGGGCACATGCTGTTGCTCGGGCTGTTGATCAGGCTGATGTTCAGGCTGCTGTTCGGCCTGGATGTTGAGCTGCTCCATAGTGCTATCGAGCTGCTCAATTTGTGATGTAAGGTCGTGAACAGCATCAGTCTGAGGGACTGAGGGAGGGGGATCAGCCTGGTTAAGTCCGGCTGATGTATTACAGCTCGAAGTATCATTTGCATCACTTCCCCCTTGCTGTGTGACCCTAGGATCAGATTGATCCTCTTCCTCCATATCATTTGGAGTCCATACTAGCAGGTCGTCAATGGGGGAGTTAGACGGCCTGTTAGCAGCGGGCTGATCTGTACCTGTACTTGATTCTCTGTACAGACAAGTAGATTCATCAAACACAACATGAGGTGTTACCTCCACAACTAGGGTTTTCTTATTAAAGACTCTATAAGCTTTGCTAACCTCTGAGTATCCTAAAAATACTCCTGGATCGGCCTTGCTATCAAAAGTCTTTAATTGAGATTTCCCATTGTTATGAATGTAACACAAGCACCCAAAAGCTTTAAAATACTTTAACCTGGGGAGCTTGTTGTTCCACAGCTCGTATGGAGTCTTTCCATGTCGGGTCGTGATGATCGACCTGTTTTGGGTATAGCAGGCTGTGTTAACGGCCTCTGCCCAAAACTTCTTTGGAAGGTTGGTTTCATCCAACATGGTACGAGCTGCTTCCTTCAGCGACCTGTTACGGCGTCCCACTACGCCATTTTGTTGAGGTGTACGAGCTGCTGAGGTTTGATGATGAATCCCACTCTTTGTGCAATATTCCTCGATCATTGCATTGATAAATTCGGTGCCCCGATCAGATCGAATGGAGATAATGGATTTCTCCTTTTGATTGCACAGTTTGCTCAGCAACGCAGGTAGCTTCTCCAAAGTCTCCTTCTTTTTGTACATGAAAATAACCCACGTAAATCTAGAATAATCATCTATAACAACGAGAGCGTATTTTCTACCGTTTATACTCAAGGGAGTGACTGGACCGAAGAGGTCGAGATGGAGAAGCTCAAGAATTCGATTTGATGTTTGTGCTGTCACGCTTGGAAAGGATGATCTTGTTTGCTTTCCAGCTTGACAGGCTCTGCAGATGTGATCACGATCGAAGACTTGATCTGGCAGGTCGTTCACCAGCTTGTTGCGTGCGAGCTTGTTGATGGCCTTGAAGTTCAAGTGACTCAACCTCTTGTGCCATAGCCAGCTTGTCTCGGAATCAGCCTTTGTGACCAGGCAGGTCTCTATCCAATCTGTCCATTGAACAATATAGAGTCTATCCTGCAAAATTCCGGTAAGAAGTGTTTCTCCTTCCTCATTTTTCACGAGACATTTGTTAGCGGTGAATTCTACTCGTTTACCACTCGAGCAGAATTGCGACACAGAGAATAGGTTATGATTAAGACCTTCAACATAAGAGATGTTAGAAATAGTTGTTTTACCAACTTTTAGATCGCCCTGGCCTCTCGTAAGTCCCTTAGAACTTCCTCCAAAGGTTACAAGTGGCCAGTCTCGTTCTTGATAGTTTGATAGTAGCGTTTTGTCACACGTCATGTGCTTTGAGCATCCACTATCAATGATCCATACAGCTCCACGAGCTGCTTGGCTCCTTCTTTGAGCCTTCCCGACCTGCAATTAGTTAAACTTAGCAACCCACTTGAGATTGGGTGCTACATCGGTTGCGGGAACGGCCTTTGGGACCCAAATTTGTTTTGACGGTCTGCTTCTATCCGAGGCTGAGGACGAGGCAGTGGCGGTCTTGGGCTTGGGAGCCTTGGATTTCTTTGAGCGAGAACGGCGAGGCTGATAGAACTGCTCATCATGAAAGCCAGATTGATACTGCCAGTCTTGATAGTTAGACCGTTGAGGATAGTGGCAGTGACAACCTTGATGAGCAGGATAGAAAAACTGAGGGTGATACGGCCTTTGATAGTACTGGCCTTGGTATCGCCCTGTATGGACAGCCTGCTTTTGATGAGAGGGGGCAGGTCGACGATGCTGGGCAGGTCGACTTTCTTTCTTTTGAGGAACAGGCTGTTCCTTCTCGTGTTGCTTTACAAGGATGGCTTGGGGCTGTCGAACTGGATTTTTCAGCTGGACCATCTTGTCTGGAAGAGCTTGATGAGCTTTCCGAACACTCTTTGACTTCGACTGCGCCTTCACGAACGTGATCTTGCAATCTTTATCCTTACTTTCCTTGGATTTTCCATTAAATCCAATGCCAGAGTGATCGCGCGGATTGCGTTGCATGGATTGAACTTCTTCCAGCTTCTTTCCACTTTTCTTCAACTGACTCAAAGTGAGTTGAAGTTTTTCTTCCTTTTTCACGAGGAGTTCGTGTTGAATTACCAAGTCAGCCAATTTTGAGGTAAGGCTGTGTATTTCGGCATCTTTGGTCTTGAGGGACTCGTCCTTCTCGAGCTCCCTGGTATCGAACTCCTTGACCCGTAAAGTCAATTCTTCAACCTTTGACTTTAGAGTTTCGATCTCCCTTTCCTTTTCTTCATCGTAGGGAGTAAATCTTTCTTCTAATGCTAGCTTGTATTTTTCATTTTTGTCCATAAGCTCAGCATTATCTTCAACGACCTCTTTGAGTGTATCCACGAGGTCGGCATAGTCATCGAGTTGTTTCTTGATTTCTTCCCAAGACACAGCCTCGGATAGGTCTTCATCACCTTCTTCTGCACAATCATCGTCAGAAAAAGAAAGTGAAATGGGTTGAGGATCTACCTAAGATCCCTCGTTTTGTTGGTGCTCTCCAACGAAACATTCTTCATCATCACTTTCGTCGAAAGCGATGTAACCTTCGTCATCACTTGACGAACTGTCAGAGAGGTGAGCTTCCTTTGTTTCTTCGGCGATCATGGCAGCTCGTTGATCTTTAAGCTTCTTATCGCGCTTTGCACGGAGCTCGTCTCTCTCTGTCTTGGTAAGATCTGGACAGTCGGTCTTGTAGTGACCTGGCCTGCCACAATTGAAACAACCACCCTCGGGTGTGTTAGAAGAATTGAAGGTTGAGGGTTTACCTTCTCCCTTTTTGTCAGGGCGGTCGTGGTTGCGGTTTGAGAAGTTTCGCTTGTTGTCACGATAGAACTTTTTGTATTTGAGAACCTTCCCTAGGAGCTTCTCATTTCTCCTAGCAGCTAGAGCATAGTCGAGAGTCATCTTCTCGAACTTTTTGACGATGGATTCGTCAATCGGACTTGGGGTAGCCGCAGAGGCTGAATCGGCCTTGAAGGCTACCTCGTTCTTTTCATCAGCCTTCTTGCTGGTGGAAGGCTGCGTTGATCCATGGATGCGTATCATTTCATATTCATTTCCGACAAGGATGTCGAAAAGATCTTCAGTGGTGAGGGAGTTGAAATCTGAACGGGCTGGATGCATGGCGGCGTATACGTGCCAATTTGCGGGAAGGGCACGTATTACTTTAAGATTCTTCTCGCGCTGCGTATATTTGTATGGGTTGATTGCAGCGACCTCGAGAATAATCTCGGTGAAGCGAATTTTCATCGCTTCTATGGTTTCACCCGAAACCATTTTGAAGTCATCGAACTTGCTGCACGCCATAGACAGCTTGTTCTCCTTCATTTCCTCTGAGCCAAGGCTGATGGACCGGAGGGTGTCCCACATTTCTTTGGCCGTTTCAAGATTTCGGATCTTGGCCAGGTAGACGCCCTTCACGGTGCTGGAGATGAGTCCCTTTGCGTAATCATCGAGGCCGGCCTCCTTCCTTTCCTCGGTTGTGTAGTCGCGAGGGTTTTTGAGGACTTTCTCGTATGTAGCCTCCCCAGGGGATGATCCATCCACAATAATCTTCGCTGCATAAATGGGGGAGGGGAGGGGCCATTCTCGATAATATCCCACATGAGGACGTGATGTGCCTTGAGACACATCTTGATTCGGAAGCTCCAATCTTCATAGCCTTGAATGGAGAAGTCTTCACATACCCTGAGAAGAGAAGCCTCCATAGCAAATAGTATGATATTAAATGAATGAAAAGATTTTTCTAAGGATCGGTTCAAAATGACCAAAAGTTTGATAAAGAACTTTTAGTATGCAAAGCAGCGGTCAAAAGAACCACTGCTCTGATACCACTTGTTGGTCCCTGGAAAGAGTAATTGGTGTATGGGGGGGGGGAATACACCAATAACCAACCGTTTTTTACTTTTGAAAATCAGGTCGATCTAAAGGTCGATTGTCAAGGTCGATCTTTATCAGAGGCAGTTTGATCTATCAAGCTCGTATGGTATCAAGCTTGATTTATCAAACTGTTGTTAATGCGGAAGTTGGTGGAGGTTGATTTACTCTTTGAAAAATCTTAAGGCTGAAAGCAGATAGAAGGTTGATGCGTGATATGCAGGTTGATGCTTGTCAGTTTGATAAGAAAATATAAAGGGCGATAAATAGAGAGAGAGAGAGAGAGAGACACCGCGATATATCGTGGTTCGGAGAAACCCTCCTACGTCCACGTCAGGTCGACTCGACCTGAGAATCCCTTTACCTTTGGATTCAACCTCTCTCTTATTTATACTGACTGAGTATCAGTTCTAGATACAATCTAACCTGAAAATATCTAGACACGAGTTTTGGGTCGTGACCCTTACAACCTTCGTACTAAAACGTACAAACAACCTTTCACTATTACAGAGCTTGACTAACTCTATAATGGCGAAAACACAAACAAGCTTTCTAACTTCGAACTAGTCGGAGAAGAAGTTGTTGAAGCATCGACAAGCAGCAGTGAACGCTTCGTCGTTGTGGTGTTTATCGGAATCGGAAACCTCTCTTCGTCAAGTGTTTGGGAAACTAATCGGATTTCGAACACTCGAATGGATATGAATTTGAGAGAGGTTTTGAGCAGAGATTTGGAGTTGATAGCTTGTGTTTCCCGTACTTGAATCCGATAATGGCTGAAGTATTTATAGGCAGTTTTGAAAAACTAGCCGTTGGAGTCAGGTTGACGTGGAACTAGCCGTTGGAAGCTGACTCACTTCTAGCCGTTGGGAAGATTCGTCCTTGCTGGCACACCACGTGGCAAGGATCAGGTCGTGACGCTCCATGAAGGCGGAGCATCAACCTTGATTGATAATCCGGCTCTTGAAATCTTCTAAGGCAGTGCAGGCTGGAAGCTTGATAGGGGAGGTCGATAGACAGGCTGATGATCCAGCTCGATCCAAATGAGGCAGGCCGTGTAACGACCTTTCTCTTACAGGGTGGATCGAACTTGATACTAAACTTTATAGAGCATCGACCTGCACTAACAGGTAGCAGGTCGATCTATCGGCCTTGACCCTAAACAAGTAAAATATGCCTAAGTGTGGTTTCGATAAACATCATCAAAATCAAACTGCAAGGGGTTCCCAACAATTTCCCCCTTTTTGATGATGTCGAAACCATACACTTTACAAATAATTCCTAAGATTTTAAAGCAATGAAAGATCGATTAACCATTAAGGTTGATAAGGAATTAAAGAAAGGCAGATAATAAAGCGATGTAAATAAAGCAGTAAAGGCAGATGCCTGGACAAAGAGATATTGTCGTCAGGTCGAAAGATGATTTTTGCTTCATTAAGCTCGATAGCAAAGTACATAGAGAATTTACAACCGGCTGAGAGCATAAATGAATAACAAAAAATTACAAAATCATCTAACTACATATGCTGGATCTTGGCACGGGCTGCAATTCTTTCCTCCTGGACCTGCTCCCTCGACTTTGACTGCATACTTGCGTAAATTCCATCCCTGATTCGGCGGAAGTCGGGATCGGAATTTGAAATATTTACGCCCAGGCCGATGGCAGTTTGTGCAATGTATTGGTCGACTCAGGAATAATCCAAGTATCCCGAATCGCCTAGGAGTAAGGGCGCGAAGAATTGCTGAGCTGGGGCCCTTATCATCACACCGGCCTCTGCAGCCTTCTTCCGAAGCTCACCTACGAAATCTTGGTAAGGAAATTTGAGCATGTAGGCTGCATAGGCATCATCGGCATCGGCAGGAAGTGAGGGGTCCTTGATCCAATAGTGCAGGAGGATGAAGCAGCTGTTGAGCTCCCGCAGCAGGTTGTTCTGCGATTCGTCGAGCCATTCAACGACCTGCTGCTGGACTCCAGCATTCAAAACGAGGGCGGACTGGCTGATCCAGTCCATCTCCCTTTTCTTCCTTGCTTCATCAGCCCGGCGCTTGGCAATGAAGCGCTTTTGCTCCTCCGGATCAACGGACTGCTCCTGCGTTGCCCCGGCCAGAATCATGGCAGAAATAAGTTCAGAATGCTTGGCCAGACGGGCTTTGGCAGCGGCGGCCTCGGCAGCACCAAGAAGAGAAATTGGATCAGCCTGGGAGGCAACGGCCTTGGAGGCAGGCTTCTTTTGAGGAGGCGGAGGAGGAGCCACGGAAGTTGAAGGAGTTTTGGATTTGGAGGGCTTCTTCTTCTTCGCGGCGGCGGCGGCTCTTTCTTCTTCCCCCTTTTCGACATCGTCAGAAAGGGCTTTGATGAGGGAAAGAAGAGTCGCATCCTCCTCCTGCAGCTTGGTCACGGCATCCTTCAACTCCTGTTGACCATTGAGAAGGGAGGAGATGGTGCCGTGAATGGCGTTGATTTGTGTGTTGGAGGTCGATGCCGAGTTAGAGACTGAAGAAGTCAGATTGGATACTCGCTCATCGACCTTGGCCAAATCTTCCAACACTTCCCCGATCTGGTCGCGGGACGCCATATTGAGTTCCTCGAGCTGGCCAGGCAGGAGCTTGTCAGTATATTCCTTCAATAATCTCACGGCAAAGTCCGTGACACGCTCCCTGGCAGCTTCATCGGCCTGGATCTTGGCATCTTTGACAATATCGACCCCGGGCCTCAGCTACGGCCTGCTTGATCTGCTCGGGGAGGCTGGTGATGATGGACTCGAGCTTGGCAGAGATTGTATCGAGCACCACCTCCACATCAGCCTTTGAAATTTGAGAAGTCGGAGCAGCAGCTTCAAGAAGCTGATCACCACCCTCATTCCTGGATGGCGATTGCTCCGGAGTTTGAATCAACTCAAACTCGTCTCCAGCTTCTGCGGCGGAATTGTAGAGAGCACGAGAATTGATGTAGAGGGGGCGAAGGTCAATGCCCAGAATTTTGGCCTCGACCTTCATGCGGCGCAGCACAAGAGATCGAAAGTTTGAGGCCGCATCCCCCACATTGAAGAACCCAAACTCCGCTTCCAGTGCCAACTCCTCGACCTTCAGGTCGTTGAGAGTAACGACCTGCAGCAAGGCCTCGAAGACAAAATAATAACTCGACTTACAATCCAGATAGAACTGGAGGCGAGTGGCGAGGTCGAGGGATTTGGGGAGTTGGGCTATCCCTGGCATCAGGTCGATGACCTTCAGCCTAGCCTCGGCCTTCATGGCAGCGACCTGGGAGTGAGCAGCAGACATCGGCTGCTCAGAGAATAGCTGGATTGGCAGCACGACGTCCTCCTCCACGGGCACGTCCCGAATGGGGGAAGACAGAGAGTCTTCAGCAGTAAGATCCTGGATCTCTACGGATCCAGCTCGATGGACTGGGGGGACCTCACTGGAGAGGGAACAACGACCTGCGGAGAAGATGCAGGGCGTTGCTTCGAGGCGGACGGCTCGGCGGCGGAACGGACTGGAGATGGAGTCCGTTCGGCTGATGAGGTGGGCGATGAGGAGGGCGAGGGGTCCCTGCGAGGTGCAGATTCCTCGGTTATGGGGAGAATCCTGTGAAGCGGCCTGGGCGGATCACCGGAGGCCGACTGCGTCCTCCGTGGAGGAGTCTTCACAGGAAGAGTCTTCTTGGCAGGGCGAGAGGGGACCAGGTCGACATCGGCCTTCCTCTTCTTTTGAGCAGGTCGAGGTGGAATCTTCCAACCGACCTTGGATTCGCCGCACTTGGCGAGGTGCACCCTGACATTATCTGGGGAGTTGTAATAAATCTGCGGCGCCACCCCAATCGCCATCTCCAGCTGGTGGAGATCTTTTGGAATAAACAGTGGGGGGAAGGCCGGCTCATTGGACCATTTCCTGTTTTTGAAGAAGGAAATGATAATGCAGGTGGCCTTCGTCCCAAGGCAAAGCGGTTTATTATTGTGGAGAGATACCTTCACCACGGCCTCTCCCTCTGATTCGCACACAATCAGTCTGGCCTCATCCCAGAGCAGGGAGACCATTAACTTGGCCCAACTAATGGGCAGGTCGAGGATTACGGCCGTCAAGATCTGAAACTTGAAAGGGGTGACTTGGTCGTAATTCCCGATGTGCCCTAAAAAGCACTTCTGCACGAAGTCCATCAAGAGGCGGTATTTTGGGCGGAGCTCGTTCCTCTTGAAGGAAACTGCAACGTACTGCCTTTGCTCAATCAATACTCGGTCTGCAACCTGCTGCAGTTGATCCCGAGAGATTTCGGAGAGCTGCATCGTCCCTCCATCCCCAATACCGAAGGCGGACTTAACGGCGTCAAGAACATTGATGGTGTGCATGACGTTCTGGGTTCCGAGGGAGACTGTGTGGGAAGACACAGAATCACCCTCGTTCCAGTTGTAGAAGAAGGCAGATACAATCTTGGAGAGACTTTTCGCCGGCCGAGTGGAGATGATTTGGTGGAATGGAAAGCATTTCTCCACCAAGGCAAACATGGAGTCAAGATCACGAAAACCGAAGTTATCGCGCACCATGTAGGGCTCGAATTTGATGCGAGCCTTCAAGAAGTCTTCGATTTCAACCCACTGCATTTCCTTTCGACCGGAGGTTGATGTTTGTGCCATGGATGCTGGTTTTCTGCAACGAGATAGATAGATAAGTAACAGATACTTAAAAATGAGATTAAAAGCAGAGAAATAGCACAAACCACGGTGAAATCTTTGTGCAACGAGTGAAAAGAGGTGAGAACCAGCAGTTGAAAAATAAACACGACGGCGGCGGTTGAATTTTTGCAGAGAGAAAAATTAGGTTTTTCGAAGAAGATGATGTGAGTAAGTAAAGTTTGAGAGAAAACTGCATGCCATATATATAGAATTTTCGAACGGTTGTGATTGTTCAAATTTGAAAAGGTGAAAATCTCTCTTTAATTCTCATCCACACGATGGGTGCGCGTGAAATTTGAAACGTTACACATTCGCGCGTGAGATATTGAAAACGTGCGATAACTTGCACTTTTTCAGAGAGACGGCAGGGAATTAAATGCAGCCTCGGTCAATGTGTCAATATTTGACACTTGACTGGATGTTTTACAAAAATGGTAATCATTACTCCCTTTTTCCTCATTTTCTGCAAATTATCAGACCCTTAAATAATGAAACACATTGAGAAATAAATAACATTAATAAATGAAGAAATCAATGCGTATTAAGGAAGTCATAGGACAAAAGGGTGATACTGCCCTTTTGATTTTCCCTTCATAAATGCAGTTGCATTCAGGTTGATATCGGTCTGATGATATTGGCCTTGTGACGGAGAACGGCCTGGACTTGTGATATCGGCCTGGAGAGGTGAAACTGCCTGGACTTAAGATATCGGCCTGGCGAAGTGAAACTGCCTGGACATAAGATATCGGCCTGGCGAAGTGAAACTTCCTGGACATAAGATATAGGCCTGGCGAAGTGAACGCCCTGGAGGCAGACATCGGCCTTTGTTCCCCCTCGAATGATGGATAATTTTGGCCAAGTGTTCCCCCTCAATTTGAGGAACACAGGTCGATCTGTTGATGTAGACGACGGCCTGTTGATGGAGAACGATCTGTCATTTGAATCAGCCTGCAGGAAGGTAACGGCCTGTCAAATGGTATTGGCCTGTTCAAATGGGTTACGGCCTGTTGAGTAGTTGACGGCCTGTTCCCCCTTAACATCGGCCTGATTACTTAGAATCGGTCTGTTGGGAGGAAATCGGCCTGCGAAGATCACTAACGGCCTGCTTGTCTTGTTGGTCCCGTTTGGTCCCGGGAAAGAGAGAAAACGGCCTGTTGACTGAAGCGGCTTGATCGTATGATAACGGACTGTTCAATTATGAACGGCCTGATGACTCAACATTCAATAACCCTAACTTTCCACATAGCATTTTGAATCTTTCTTCAGCTAGGGGTTTGGTTAAGATATCAGCTCGTTGAATGTCAGTGTGTATTTTCTCAATAACCACATTCTTCTTTTCCACGTGATCACGAATAAAGTGATGTCGAATATCCACGTGCTTGCATCTTGAATGAAGAACTGGGTTTTGAGTAATGGCGATGGCACTCGAGCTGTCGCAGAATATTGGCACTTCACTGACTTCAACTTCATAATCTTTGAGTTGTTGTTTGATCCACAAGATTTGTGCACAACAACTTCCTACGGCCATGTACTCGGCCTCTGTGGTGGAGGTGGCTACTGAAGTTTGCTTCTTTGAAAACCATGATATCAGCTTGTTTCCGAGAAAATGGCAAGTACCCGAGGTAGATTTCCTATCGAGCTTGCACCCTGCGTGATCAGAATCTGAATAACCTGTAAGCTGCAAATTATCATCACAAGGATACCAAAGACCTAAATTTGTGGTTCCTTTGATGTATCGAAGAATTTTCTTTGCTGCTTCCAAGTGAGATTCCTTCGGATTAGCTTGAAATCGAGCACACACTCCAACTGCAAAAGTGATGTCAGGTCGACTAGCAGTTAGATAAAGTAATGAACCAATTATACCCCTGTACTGTGTTATGTTGGCAGGTTTTCCTTCGGGATCCGGGTCGATCTTCCCACCAGAGAGCATCGGTATTTTGACAGGCTTGCTGTCTTTGACACCAAACTTGACAACCAGCTCGTGTGCGTACTTTGTTTGGCTAATGAAGATTCCTTCATCGGACTGCTTGATCTGCAACCCTAGAAAGAAATTCATTTCCCCCATCATAGACATTTTATATTTTTCGGTCATGAGGTTACCAAATTTTTCGCACAAAATGGGAGATTTAGATCCAAAAATGATATCATCAACATAAATTTGTACTAAAAGGATATGTTCACTTTGATAGTGAATAGCGTCTTGTCGACTGAACCACGCTTGAATCCTGATTCGATGAGGAAGGATGATAGCGTCTCATACCAAGCTCGAGGAGCTTGCTTAAGTCCGTAGATGGCCTTGTGCAATTTGTAGACTTTGCTTGAATCACCCTCCTCGAATCCAGGAGGCTGTTCCACATAGACTTCTTCTTCGAGAACGCCATTGAGGAATGCACTTTTAACATCCATCTGGTAGACTTTGAATCGTTGATGAGCGGCATAAGCTAGAAACAGCCTTATAGCTTCCAATCTTGCAACGGGGGCAAATGTCTCATCATAGTCGATTCCTTCTTGTTGACAGTAACCCTTTGCTACCAATCGGGCTTTATTTCTGACAACTTCTCCAGATTCATCTCTCTTGTTCTTGTAAACCCATTTGACTCCAATGACGCCCTGATGGTAAGGACGATCAACTAGAGACCATACTTCATTTCTCTTGAATTCATTGAGTTCTTCTTGCATGGCTTGAATCCAGTCAGCATCACGAAGAGCTTCAATTGCATCTTTGGGTTCTATGCGAGAGAGGTAGCAACTTAGAAGTGCGCTTTCACCAATCGTCCTTCTTGTCCGCACTCCTTGGTTTGGGTTCCCAACAATGAGTTCTTTTGGATGAGCATCGATCCAACGTCTGCGTCGAGCTCTTTCTTCATTTGAAATGATTGGCTCGGGCTCATTAATGGGTTCGTCAAACTCCGGGTGAGTTGAAGGTTGATCAGTGGGCACATGCTGTTGCTCGGGCTGTTGATCAGGCTGATGTTCAGGCTGCTGTTCGGCCTGGATGTTGAGCTGCTCCATAGTGCTATCGAGCTGCTCAATTTGTGATGTAAGGTCGTGAACAGCATCAGTCTGAGGGACTGAGGGAGGGGGATCAGCCTGGTTAAGTCCGGCTGATGTATTACAGCTCGAAGTATCATTTGCATCACTTCCCCCTTGCTGTGTGACCCTAGGATCAGATTGATCCTCTTCCTCCATATCATTTGGAGTCCATACTAGCAGGTCGTCAATGGGGGAGTTAGACGGCCTGTTAGCAGCGGGCTGATCTGTACCTGTACTTGATTCTCTGTACAGACAAGTAGATTCATCAAACACAACATGAGGTGTTACCTCCACAACTAGGGTTTTCTTATTAAAGACTCTATAAGCTTTGCTAACCTCTGAGTATCCTAAAAATACTCCTGGATCGGCCTTGCTATCAAAAGTCTTTAATTGAGATTTCCCATTGTTATGAATGTAACACAAGCACCCAAAAGCTTTAAAATACTTTAACCTGGGGAGCTTGTTGTTCCACAGCTCGTATGGAGTCTTTCCATGTCGGGTCGTGATGATCGACCTGTTTTGGGTATAGCAGGCTGTGTTAACGGCCTCTGCCCAAAACTTCTTTGGAAGGTTGGTTTCATCCAACATGGTACGAGCTGCTTCCTTCAGCGACCTGTTACGGCGTCCCACTACGCCATTTTGTTGAGGTGTACGAGCTGCTGAGGTTTGATGATGAATCCCACTCTTTGTGCAATATTCCTCGATCATTGCATTGATAAATTCGGTGCCCCGATCAGATCGAATGGAGATAATGGATTTCTCCTTTTGATTGCACAGTTTGCTCAGCAACGCAGGTAGCTTCTCCAAAGTCTCCTTCTTTTTGTACATGAAAATAACCCACGTAAATCTAGAATAATCATCTATAACAACGAGAGCGTATTTTCTACCGTTTATACTCAAGGGAGTGACTGGACCGAAGAGGTCGAGATGGAGAAGCTCAAGAATTCGATTTGATGTTTGTGCTGTCACGCTTGGAAAGGATGATCTTGTTTGCTTTCCAGCTTGACAGGCTCTGCAGATGTGATCACGATCGAAGACTTGATCTGGCAGGTCGTTCACCAGCTTGTTGCGTGCGAGCTTGTTGATGGCCTTGAAGTTCAAGTGACTCAACCTCTTGTGCCATAGCCAGCTTGTCTCGGAATCAGCCTTTGTGACCAGGCAGGTCTCTATCCAATCTGTCCATTGAACAATATAGAGTCTATCCTGCAAAATTCCGGTAAGAAGTGTTTCTCCTTCCTCATTTTTCACGAGACATTTGTTAGCGGTGAATTCTACTCGTTTACCACTCGAGCAGAATTGCGACACAGAGAATAGGTTATGATTAAGACCTTCAACATAAGAGATGTTAGAAATAGTTGTTTTACCAACTTTTAGATCGCCCTGGCCTCTCGTAAGTCCCTTAGAACTTCCTCCAAAGGTTACAAGTGGCCAGTCTCGTTCTTGATAGTTTGATAGTAGCGTTTTGTCACACGTCATGTGCTTTGAGCATCCACTATCAATGATCCATACAGCTCCACGAGCTGCTTGGCTCCTTCTTTGAGCCTTCCCGACCTGCAATTAGTTAAACTTAGCAACCCACTTGAGATTGGGTGCTACATCGGTTGCGGGAACGGCCTTTGGGACCCAAATTTGTTTTGACGGTCTGCTTCTATCCGAGGCTGAGGACGAGGCAGTGGCGGTCTTGGGCTTGGGAGCCTTGGATTTCTTTGAGCGAGAACGGCGAGGCTGATAGAACTGCTCATCATGAAAGCCAGATTGATACTGCCAGTCTTGATAGTTAGACCGTTGAGGATAGTGGCAGTGACAACCTTGATGAGCAGGATAGAAAAACTGAGGGTGATACGGCCTTTGATAGTACTGGCCTTGGTATCGCCCTGTATGGACAGCCTGCTTTTGATGAGAGGGGGCAGGTCGACGATGCTGGGCAGGTCGACTTTCTTTCTTTTGAGGAACAGGCTGTTCCTTCTCGTGTTGCTTTACAAGGATGGCTTGGGGCTGTCGAACTGGATTTTTCAGCTGGACCATCTTGTCTGGAAGAGCTTGATGAGCTTTCCGAACACTCTTTGACTTCGACTGCGCCTTCACGAACGTGATCTTGCAATCTTTATCCTTACTTTCCTTGGATTTTCCATTAAATCCAATGCCAGAGTGATCGCGCGGATTGCGTTGCATGGATTGAACTTCTTCCAGCTTCTTTCCACTTTTCTTCAACTGACTCAAAGTGAGTTGAAGTTTTTCTTCCTTTTTCACGAGGAGTTCGTGTTGAATTACCAAGTCAGCCAATTTTGAGGTAAGGCTGTGTATTTCGGCATCTTTGGTCTTGAGGGACTCGTCCTTCTCGAGCTCCCTGGTATCGAACTCCTTGACCCGTAAAGTCAATTCTTCAACCTTTGACTTTAGAGTTTCGATCTCCCTTTCCTTTTCTTCATCGTAGGGAGTAAATCTTTCTTCTAATGCTAGCTTGTATTTTTCATTTTTGTCCATAAGCTCAGCATTATCTTCAACGACCTCTTTGAGTGTATCCACGAGGTCGGCATAGTCATCGAGTTGTTTCTTGATTTCTTCCCAAGACACAGCCTCGGATAGGTCTTCATCACCTTCTTCTGCACAATCATCGTCAGAAAAAGAAAGTGAAATGGGTTGAGGATCTACCTAAGATCCCTCGTTTTGTTGGTGCTCTCCAACGAAACATTCTTCATCATCACTTTCGTCGAAAGCGATGTAACCTTCGTCATCACTTGACGAACTGTCAGAGAGGTGAGCTTCCTTTGTTTCTTCGGCGATCATGGCAGCTCGTTGATCTTTAAGCTTCTTATCGCGCTTTGCACGGAGCTCGTCTCTCTCTGTCTTGGTAAGATCTGGACAGTCGGTCTTGTAGTGACCTGGCCTGCCACAATTGAAACAACCACCCTCGGGTGTGTTAGAAGAATTGAAGGTTGAGGGTTTACCTTCTCCCTTTTTGTCAGGGCGGTCGTGGTTGCGGTTTGAGAAGTTTCGCTTGTTGTCACGATAGAACTTTTTGTATTTGAGAACCTTCCCTAGGAGCTTCTCATTTCTCCTAGCAGCTAGAGCATAGTCGAGAGTCATCTTCTCGAACTTTTTGACGATGGATTCGTCAATCGGACTTGGGGTAGCCGCAGAGGCTGAATCGGCCTTGAAGGCTACCTCGTTCTTTTCATCAGCCTTCTTGCTGGTGGAAGGCTGCGTTGATCCATGGATGCGTATCATTTCATATTCATTTCCGACAAGGATGTCGAAAAGATCTTCAGTGGTGAGGGAGTTGAAATCTGAACGGGCTGGATGCATGGCGGCGTATACGTGCCAATTTGCGGGAAGGGCACGTATTACTTTAAGATTCTTCTCGCGCTGCGTATATTTGTATGGGTTGATTGCAGCGACCTCGAGAATAATCTCGGTGAAGCGAATTTTCATCGCTTCTATGGTTTCACCCGAAACCATTTTGAAGTCATCGAACTTGCTGCACGCCATAGACAGCTTGTTCTCCTTCATTTCCTCTGAGCCAAGGCTGATGGACCGGAGGGTGTCCCACATTTCTTTGGCCGTTTCAAGATTTCGGATCTTGGCCAGGTAGACGCCCTTCACGGTGCTGGAGATGAGTCCCTTTGCGTAATCATCGAGGCCGGCCTCCTTCCTTTCCTCGGTTGTGTAGTCGCGAGGGTTTTTGAGGACTTTCTCGTATGTAGCCTCCCCAGGGGATGATCCATCCACAATAATCTTCGCTGCATAAATGGGGGAGGGGAGGGGCCATTCTCGATAATATCCCACATGAGGACGTGATGTGCCTTGAGACACATCTTGATTCGGAAGCTCCAATCTTCATAGCCTTGAATGGAGAAGTCTTCACATACCCTGAGAAGAGAAGCCTCCATAGCAAATAGTATGATATTAAATGAATGAAAAGATTTTTCTAAGGATCGGTTCAAAATGACCAAAAGTTTGATAAAGAACTTTTAGTATGCAAAGCAGCGGTCAAAAGAACCACTGCTCTGATACCACTTGTTGGTCCCTGGAAAGAGTAATTGGTGTATGGGGGGGGGGAATACACCAATAACCAACCGTTTTTTACTTTTGAAAATCAGGTCGATCTAAAGGTCGATTGTCAAGGTCGATCTTTATCAGAGGCAGTTTGATCTATCAAGCTCGTATGGTATCAAGCTTGATTTATCAAACTGTTGTTAATGCGGAAGTTGGTGGAGGTTGATTTACTCTTTGAAAAATCTTAAGGCTGAAAGCAGATAGAAGGTTGATGCGTGATATGCAGGTTGATGCTTGTCAGTTTGATAAGAAAATATAAAGGGCGATAAATAGAGAGAGAGAGAGAGAGAGACACCGCGATATATCGTGGTTCGGAGAAACCCTCCTACGTCCACGTCAGGTCGACTCGACCTGAGAATCCCTTTACCTTTGGATTCAACCTCTCTCTTATTTATACTGACTGAGTATCAGTTCTAGATACAATCTAACCTGAAAATATCTAGACACGAGTTTTGGGTCGTGACCCTTACAACCTTCGTACTAAAACGTACAAACAACCTTTCACTATTACAGAGCTTGACTAACTCTATAATGGCGAAAACACAAACAAGCTTTCTAACTTCGAACTAGTCGGAGAAGAAGTTGTTGAAGCATCGACAAGCAGCAGTGAACGCTTCGTCGTTGTGGTGTTTATCGGAATCGGAAACCTCTCTTCGTCAAGTGTTTGGGAAACTAATCGGATTTCGAACACTCGAATGGATATGAATTTGAGAGAGGTTTTGAGCAGAGATTTGGAGTTGATAGCTTGTGTTTCCCGTACTTGAATCCGATAATGGCTGAAGTATTTATAGGCAGTTTTGAAAAACTAGCCGTTGGAGTCAGGTTGACGTGGAACTAGCCGTTGGAAGCTGACTCACTTCTAGCCGTTGGGAAGATTCGTCCTTGCTGGCACACCACGTGGCAAGGATCAGGTCGTGACGCTCCATGAAGGCGGAGCATCAACCTTGATTGATAATCCGGCTCTTGAAATCTTCTAAGGCAGTGCAGGCTGGAAGCTTGATAGGGGAGGTCGATAGACAGGCTGATGATCCAGCTCGATCCAAATGAGGCAGGCCGTGTAACGACCTTTCTCTTACAGGGTGGATCGAACTTGATACTAAACTTTATAGAGCATCGACCTGCACTAACAGGTAGCAGGTCGATCTATCGGCCTTGACCCTAAACAAGTAAAATATGCCTAAGTGTGGTTTCGATAAACATCATCAAAATCAAACTGCAAGGGGTTCCCAACAATTTCCCCCTTTTTGATGATGTCGAAACCATACACTTTACAAATAATTCCTAAGATTTTAAAGCAATGAAAGATCGATTAACCATTAAGGTTGATAAGGAATTAAAGAAAGGCAGATAATAAAGCGATGTAAATAAAGCAGTAAAGGCAGATGCCTGGACAAAGAGATATTGTCGTCAGGTCGAAAGATGATTTTTGCTTCATTAAGCTCGATAGCAAAGTACATAGAGAATTTACAACCGGCTGAGAGCATAAATGAATAACAAAAAATTACAAAATCATCTAACTACATATGCTGGATCTTGGCACGGGCTGCAATTCTTTCCTCCTGGACCTGCTCCCTCGACTTTGACTGCATACTTGCGTAAATTCCATCCCTGATTCGGCGGAAGTCGGGATCGGAATTTGAAATATTTACGCCCAGGCCGATGGCAGTTTGTGCAATGTATTGGTCGACTCAGGAATAATCCAAGTATCCCGAATCGCCTAGGAGTAAGGGCGCGAAGAATTGCTGAGCTGGGGCCCTTATCATCACACCGGCCTCTGCAGCCTTCTTCCGAAGCTCACCTACGAAATCTTGGTAAGGAAATTTGAGCATGTAGGCTGCATAGGCATCATCGGCATCGGCAGGAAGTGAGGGGTCCTTGATCCAATAGTGCAGGAGGATGAAGCAGCTGTTGAGCTCCCGCAGCAGGTTGTTCTGCGATTCGTCGAGCCATTCAACGACCTGCTGCTGGACTCCAGCATTCAAAACGAGGGCGGACTGGCTGATCCAGTCCATCTCCCTTTTCTTCCTTGCTTCATCAGCCCGGCGCTTGGCAATGAAGCGCTTTTGCTCCTCCGGATCAACGGACTGCTCCTGCGTTGCCCCGGCCAGAATCATGGCAGAAATAAGTTCAGAATGCTTGGCCAGACGGGCTTTGGCAGCGGCGGCCTCGGCAGCACCAAGAAGAGAAATTGGATCAGCCTGGGAGGCAACGGCCTTGGAGGCAGGCTTCTTTTGAGGAGGCGGAGGAGGAGCCACGGAAGTTGAAGGAGTTTTGGATTTGGAGGGCTTCTTCTTCTTCGCGGCGGCGGCGGCTCTTTCTTCTTCCCCCTTTTCGACATCGTCAGAAAGGGCTTTGATGAGGGAAAGAAGAGTCGCATCCTCCTCCTGCAGCTTGGTCACGGCATCCTTCAACTCCTGTTGACCATTGAGAAGGGAGGAGATGGTGCCGTGAATGGCGTTGATTTGTGTGTTGGAGGTCGATGCCGAGTTAGAGACTGAAGAAGTCAGATTGGATACTCGCTCATCGACCTTGGCCAAATCTTCCAACACTTCCCCGATCTGGTCGCGGGACGCCATATTGAGTTCCTCGAGCTGGCCAGGCAGGAGCTTGTCAGTATATTCCTTCAATAATCTCACGGCAAAGTCCGTGACACGCTCCCTGGCAGCTTCATCGGCCTGGATCTTGGCATCTTTGACAATATCGACCCCGGGCCTCAGCTACGGCCTGCTTGATCTGCTCGGGGAGGCTGGTGATGATGGACTCGAGCTTGGCAGAGATTGTATCGAGCACCACCTCCACATCTGCCTTTGAAATTTGAGAAGTCGGAGCAGCAGCTTCAAGAAGCTGATCACCACCCTCATTCCTGGATGGCGATTGCTCCGGAGTTTGAATCAACTCAAACTCGTCTCCAGCTTCTGCGGCGGAATTGTAGAGAGCACGAGAATTGATGTAGAGGGGGCGAAGGTCAATGCCCAGAATTTTGGCCTCGACCTTCATGCGGCGCAGCACAAGAGATCGAAAGTTTGAGGCCGCATCCCCCACATTGAAGAACCCAAACTCCGCTTCCAGTGCCAACTCCTCGACCTTCAGGTCGTTGAGAGTAACGACCTGCAGCAAGGCCTCGAAGACAAAATAATAACTCGACTTACAATCCAGATAGAACTGGAGGCGAGTGGCGAGGTCGAGGGATTTGGGGAGTTGGGCTATCCCTGGCATCAGGTCGATGACCTTCAGCCTAGCCTCGGCCTTCATGGCAGCGACCTGGGAGTGAGCAGCAGACATCGGCTGCTCAGAGAATAGCTGGATTGGCAGCACGACGTCCTCCTCCACGGGCACGTCCCGAATGGGGGAAGACAGAGAGTCTTCAGCAGTAAGATCCTGGATCTCTACGGATCCAGCTCGATGGACTGGGGGGACCTCACTGGAGAGGGAACAACGACCTGCGGAGAAGATGCAGGGCGTTGCTTCGAGGCGGACGGCTCGGCGGCGGAACGGACTGGAGATGGAGTCCGTTCGGCTGATGAGGTGGGCGATGAGGAGGGCGAGGGGTCCCTGCGAGGTGCAGATTCCTCGGTTATGGGGAGAATCCTGTGAAGCGGCCTGGGCGGATCACCGGAGGCCGACTGCGTCCTCCGTGGAGGAGTCTTCACAGGAAGAGTCTTCTTGGCAGGGCGAGAGGGGACCAGGTCGACATCGGCCTTCCTCTTCTTTTGAGCAGGTCGAGGTGGAATCTTCCAACCGACCTTGGATTCGCCGCACTTGGCGAGGTGCACCCTGACATTATCTGGGGAGTTGTAATAAATCTGCGGCGCCACCCCAATCGCCATCTCCAGCTGGTGGAGATCTTTTGGAATAAACAGTGGGGGGAAGGCCGGCTCATTGGACCATTTCCTGTTTTTGAAGAAGGAAATGATAATGCAGGTGGCCTTCGTCCCAAGGCAAAGCGGTTTATTATTGTGGAGAGATACCTTCACCACGGCCTCTCCCTCTGATTCGCACACAATCAGTCTGGCCTCATCCCAGAGCAGGGAGACCATTAACTTGGCCCAACTAATGGGCAGGTCGAGGATTACGGCCGTCAAGATCTGAAACTTGAAAGGGGTGACTTGGTCGTAATTCCCGATGTGCCCTAAAAAGCACTTCTGCACGAAGTCCATCAAGAGGCGGTATTTTGGGCGGAGCTCGTTCCTCTTGAAGGAAACTGCAACGTACTGCCTTTGCTCAATCAATACTCGGTCTGCAACCTGCTGCAGTTGATCCCGAGAGATTTCGGAGAGCTGCATCGTCCCTCCATCCCCAATACCGAAGGCGGACTTAACGGCGTCAAGAACATTGATGGTGTGCATGACGTTCTGGGTTCCGAGGGAGACTGTGTGGGAAGACACAGAATCACCCTCGTTCCAGTTGTAGAAGAAGGCAGATACAATCTTGGAGAGACTTTTCGCCGGCCGAGTGGAGATGATTTGGTGGAATGGAAAGCATTTCTCCACCAAGGCAAACATGGAGTCAAGATCACGAAAACCGAAGTTATCGCGCACCATGTAGGGCTCGAATTTGATGCGAGCCTTCAAGAAGTCTTCGATTTCAACCCACTGCATTTCCTTTCGACCGGAGGTTGATGTTTGTGCCATGGATGCTGGTTTTCTGCAACGAGATAGATAGATAAGTAACAGATACTTAAAAATGAGATTAAAAGCAGAGAAATAGCACAAACCACGGTGAAATCTTTGTGCAACGAGTGAAAAGAGGTGAGAACCAGCAGTTGAAAAATAAACACGACGGCGGCGGTTGAATTTTTGCAGAGAGAAAAATTAGGTTTTTCGAAGAAGATGATGTGAGTAAGTAAAGTTTGAGAGAAAACTGCATGCCATATATATAGAATTTTCGAACGGTTGTGATTGTTCAAATTTGAAAAGGTGAAAATCTCTCTTTAATTCTCATCCACACGATGGGTGCGCGTGAAATTTGAAACGTTACACATTCGCGCGTGAGATATTGAAAACGTGCGATAACTTGCACTTTTTCAGAGAGACGGCAGGGAATTAAATGCAGCCTCGGTCAATGTGTCAATATTTGACACTTGACTGGATGTTTTACAAAAATGGTAATCATTACTCCCTTTTTCCTCATTTTCTGCAAATTATCAGACCCTTAAATAATGAAACACATTGAGAAATAAATAACATTAATAAATGAAGAAATCAATGCGTATTAAGGAAGTCATAGGACAAAAGGGTGATACTGCCCTTTTGATTTTCCCTTCATAAATGCAGTTGCATTCAGGTTGATATCGGTCTGATGATATTGGCCTTGTGACGGAGAACGGCCTGGACTTGTGATATCGGCCTGGAGAGGTGAAACTGCCTGGACTTAAGATATCGGCCTGGCGAAGTGAAACTGCCTGGACATAAGATATCGGCCTGGCGAAGTGAAACTTCCTGGACATAAGATATAGGCCTGGCGAAGTGAACGCCCTGGAGGCAGACATCGGCCTTTGTTCCCCCTCGAATGATGGATAATTTTGGCCAAGTGTTCCCCCTCAATTTGAGGAACACAGGTCGATCTGTTGATGTAGACGACGGCCTGTTGATGGAGAACGATCTGTCATTTGAATCAGCCTGCAGGAAGGTAACGGCCTGTCAAATGGTATTGGCCTGTTCAAATGGGTTACGGCCTGTTGAGTAGTTGACGGCCTGTTCCCCCTTAACATCGGCCTGATTACTTAGAATCGGTCTGTTGGGAGGAAATCGGCCTGCGAAGATCACTAACGGCCTGCTTGTCTTGTTGGTCCCGTTTGGTCCCGGGAAAGAGAGAAAACGGCCTGTTGACTGAAGCGGCTTGATCGTATGATAACGGACTGTTCAATTATGAACGGCCTGATGACTCAACATTCAATAACCCTAACTTTCCACATAGCATTTTGAATCTTTCTTCAGCTAGGGGTTTGGTTAAGATATCAGCTCGTTGAATGTCAGTGTGTATTTTCTCAATAACCACATTCTTCTTTTCCACGTGATCACGAATAAAGTGATGTCGAATATCCACGTGCTTGCATCTTGAATGAAGAACTGGGTTTTGAGTAATGGCGATGGCACTCGAGCTGTCGCAGAATATTGGCACTTCACTGACTTCAACTTCATAATCTTTGAGTTGTTGTTTGATCCACAAGATTTGTGCACAACAACTTCCTACGGCCATGTACTCGGCCTCTGTGGTGGAGGTGGCTACTGAAGTTTGCTTCTTTGAAAACCATGATATCAGCTTGTTTCCGAGAAAATGGCAAGTACCCGAGGTAGATTTCCTATCGAGCTTGCACCCTGCGTGATCAGAATCTGAATAACCTGTAAGCTGCAAATTATCATCACAAGGATACCAAAGACCTAAATTTGTGGTTCCTTTGATGTATCGAAGAATTTTCTTTGCTGCTTCCAAGTGAGATTCCTTCGGATTAGCTTGAAATCGAGCACACACTCCAACTGCAAAAGTGATGTCAGGTCGACTAGCAGTTAGATAAAGTAATGAACCAATTATACCCCTGTACTGTGTTATGTTGGCAGGTTTTCCTTCGGGATCCGGGTCGATCTTCCCACCAGAGAGCATCGGTATTTTGACAGGCTTGCTGTCTTTGACACCAAACTTGACAACCAGCTCGTGTGCGTACTTTGTTTGGCTAATGAAGATTCCTTCATCGGACTGCTTGATCTGCAACCCTAGAAAGAAATTCATTTCCCCCATCATAGACATTTTATATTTTTCGGTCATGAGGTTACCAAATTTTTCGCACAAAATGGGAGATTTAGATCCAAAAATGATATCATCAACATAAATTTGTACTAAAAGGATATGTTCACTTTGATAGTGAATAGCGTCTTGTCGACTGAACCACGCTTGAATCCTGATTCGATGAGGAAGGATGATAGCGTCTCATACCAAGCTCGAGGAGCTTGCTTAAGTCCGTAGACGGCCTTGTGCAATTTGTAGACTTTGCTTGAATCACCCTCCTCGAATCCAGGAGGCTGTTCCACATAGACTTCTTCTTCGAGAACGCCATTGAGGAATGCACTTTTAACATCCATCTGGTAGACTTTGAATCGTTGATGAGCGGCATAAGCTAGAAACAGCCTTATAGCTTCCAATCTTGCAACGGGGGCAAATGTCTCATCATAGTCGATTCCTTCTTGTTGACAGTAACCCTTTGCTACCAATCGGGCTTTATTTCTGACAACTTCTCCAGATTCATCTCTCTTGTTCTTGTAAACCCATTTGACTCCAATGACGCCCTGATGGTAAGGACGATCAACTAGAGACCATACTTCATTTCTCTTGAATTCATTGAGTTCTTCTTGCATGGCTTGAATCCAGTCAGCATCACGAAGAGCTTCAATTGCATCTTTGGGTTCTATGCGAGAGAGGTAGCAACTTAGAAGTGCGCTTTCACCAATCGTCCTTCTTGTCCGCACTCCTTGGTTTGGGTTCCCAACAATGAGTTCTTTTGGATGAGCATCGATCCAACGTCTGCGTCGAGCTCTTTCTTCATTTGAAATGATTGGCTCGGGCTCATTAATGGGTTCGTCAAACTCCGGGTGAGTTGAAGGTTGATCAGTGGGCACATGCTGTTGCTCGGGCTATTGATCAGGCTGATGTTCAGGCTGCTGTTCGGCCTGGATGTTGAGCTGCTCCATAGTGCTATCGAGCTGCTCAATTTGTGATGTAAGGTCGTGAACAGCATCAGTCTGAGGGACTGAGGGAGGGGGATCAGCCTGGTTAAGTCCGGCTGATGTATTACAGCTCGAAGTATCATTTGCATCACTTCCCCCTTGCTGTGTGACCCTAGGATCAGATTGATCCTCTTCCTCCATATCATTTGGAGTCCATACTAGCAGGTCGTCAATGGGGGAGTTAGACGGCCTGTTAGCAGCGGGCTGATCTGTACCTGTACTTGATTCTCTGTACAGACAAGTAGATTCATCAAACACAACATGAGGTGTTACCTCCACAACTAGGGTTTTCTTATTAAAGACTCTATAAGCTTTGCTAACCTCTGAGTATCCTAAAAATACTCCTGGATCGGCCTTGCTATCAAAAGTCTTTAATTGAGATTTCCCATTGTTATGAATGTAACACAAGCACCCAAAAGCTTTAAAATACTTTAACCTGGGGAGCTTGTT
The DNA here is from genome assembly GCA_029379335.1 of Thymus mandschuricus. Taxonomy (NCBI): domain Eukaryota; kingdom Viridiplantae; phylum Streptophyta; class Magnoliopsida; order Lamiales; family Lamiaceae; genus Thymus; species Thymus mandschuricus. Next base: position 5,113,754 of record CM057073.1, read on the forward strand.
GTTCCACAGCTCGTATGGAGTCTTTCCATGTCGGGTCGTGATGATCGACCTGTTTTGGGTATAGCAGGCTGTGTTAACGGCCTCTGCCCAAAACTTCTTTGGAAGGTTGGTTTCATCCAACATGGTACGAGCTGCTTCCTTCAGCGACCTGTTACGGCGTCCCACTACGCCATTTTGTTGAGGTGTACGAGCTGCTGAGGTTTGATGATGAATCCCACTCTTTGTGCAATATTCCTCGATCATTGCATTGATAAATTCGGTGCCCCGATCAGATCGAATGGAGATAATGGATTTCTCCTTTTGATTGCACAGTTTGCTCAGCAACGCAGGTAGCTTCTCCAAAGTCTCCTTCTTTTTGTACATGAAAATAACCCACGTAAATCTAGAATAATCATCTATAACAACGAGAGCGTATTTTCTACCGTTTATACTCAAGGGAGTGACTGGACCGAAGAGGTCGAGATGGAGAAGCTCAAGAATTCGATTTGATGTTTGTGCTGTCACGCTTGGAAAGGATGATCTTGTTTGCTTTCCAGCTTGACAGGCTCTGCAGATGTGATCACGATCGAAGACTTGATCTGGCAGGTCGTTCACCAGCTTGTTGCGTGCGAGCTTGTTGATGGCCTTGAAGTTCAAGTGACTCAACCTCTTGTGCCATAGCCAGCTTGTCTCGGAATCAGCCTTTGTGACCAGGCAGGTCTCTATCCAATCTGTCCATTGAACAATATAGAGTCTATCCTGCAAAATTCCGGTAAGAAGTGTTTCTCCTTCCTCATTTTTCACGAGACATTTGTTAGCGGTGAATTCTACTCGTTTACCACTCGAGCAGAATTGCGACACAGAGAATAGGTTATGATTAAGACCTTCAACATAAGAGATGTTAGAAATAGTTGTTTTACCAACTTTTAGATCGCCCTGGCCTCTCGTAAGTCCCTTAGAACTTCCTCCAAAGGTTACAAGTGGCCAGTCTCGTTCTTGATAGTTTGATAGTAGCGTTTTGTCACACGTCATGTGCTTTGAGCATCCACTATCAATGATCCATACAGCTCCACGAGCTGCTTGGCTCCTTCTTTGAGCCTTCCCGACCTGCAATTAGTTAAACTTAGCAACCCACTTGAGATTGGGTGCTACATCGGTTGCGGGAACGGCCTTTGGGACCCAAATTTGTTTTGACGGTCTGCTTCTATCCGAGGCTGAGGACGAGGCAGTGGCGGTCTTGGGCTTGGGAGCCTTGGATTTCTTTGAGCGAGAACGGCGAGGCTGATAGAACTGCTCATCATGAAAGCCAGATTGATACTGCCAGTCTTGATAGTTAGACCGTTGAGGATAGTGGCAGTGACAACCTTGATGAGCAGGATAGAAAAACTGAGGGTGATACGGCCTTTGATAGTACTGGCCTTGGTATCGCCCTGGATGGACAGCCTGCTTTTGATGAGAGGGGGCAGGTCGACGATGCTGGGCAGGTCGACTTTCTTTCTTTTGAGGAACAGGCTGTTCCTTCTTGTGTTGCTTTACAAGGATGGCTTGGGGCTGTCGAACTGGATTTTTCAGCTGGACCATCTTGTCTGGAAGAGCTTGATGAGCTTTCCGAACACTCTTTGACTTCGACTGCGCCTTCACGAACGTGATCTTGCAATCTTTATCCTTACTTTCCTTGGATTTTCCATTAAATCCAATGCCAGAGTGATCGCGCGGATTGCGTTGCATGGATTGAACTTCTTCCAGCTTCTTTCCACTTTTCTTCAACTGACTCAAAGTGAGTTGAAGTTTTTCTTCCTTTTTCACGAGGAGTTCGTGTTGAATTACCAAGTCAGCCAATTTTGAGGTAAGGCTGTGTATTTCGGCATCTTTGGTCTTGAGGGACTCGTCCTTCTCGAGCTCCCTGGTATCGAACTCCTTGACCCGTAAAGTCAATTCTTCAACCTTTGACTTTAGAATTTCGATCTCCCTTTCCTTTTCTTCATCGTAGGGAGTAAATCTTTCTTCTAATGCTAGCTTGTATTTTTCATTTTTGTCCATAAGCTCAGCATTATCTTCAACGACCTCTTTGAGTGTATCCACGAGGTCGGCATAGTCATCGAGTTGTTTCTTGATTTCTTCCCAAGACACAGCCTCGGATAGGTCTTCATCACCTTCTTCTGCACAATCATCGTCAGAAAAAGAAAGTGAAATGGGTTGGGGATCTACCTAAGATCCCTCGTTTTGTTGGTGCTCTCCAACGAAACATTCTTCATCATCACTTTCGTCGAAAGCGATGTAACCTTCGTCATCACTTGACGAACTGTCAGAGAGGTGAGCTTCCTTTGTTTCTTCGGCGATCATGGCAGCTCGTTGATCTTTAAGCTTCTTATCGCGCTTTGCACGGAGCTCGTCTCTCTCTGTCTTGGTAAGATCTGGACAGTCGGTCTTGTAGTGACCTGGCCTGCCACAATTGAAACAACCACCCTCGGGTGTGTTAGAAGAATTGAAGGTTGAGGGTTTACCTTCTCCCTTTTTGTCAGGGCGGTCGTGGTTGCGGTTTGAGAAGTTTCGCTTGTTGTCACGATAGAACTTTTTGTATTTGAGAACCTTCCCTAGGAGCTTCTCATTTCTCCTAGCAGCTAGAGCATAGTCGAGAGTCATCTTCTCGAACTTTTTGACGATGGATTCGTCAATCGGACTTGGGGTAGCCGCAGAGGCTGAATCGGCCTTGAAGGCTACCTCGTTCTTTTCATCAGCCTTCTTGCTGGTGGAAGGCTGCGTTGATCCATGGATGCGTATCATTTCATATTCATTTCCGACAAGGATGTCGAAAAGATCTTCAGTGGTGAGGGAGTTGAAATCTGAACGGGCTGGATGCATGGCGGCGTATACGTGCCAATTTGCGGGAAGGGCACGTATTACTTTAAGATTCTTCTCGCGCTGCGTATATTTGTATGGGTTGATTGCAGCGACCTCGAGAATAATCTCGGTGAAGCGAATTTTCATCGCTTCTATGGTTTCACCCGAAACCATTTTGAAGTCATCGAACTTGCTGCACGCCATAGACAGCTTGTTCTCCTTCATTTCCTCTGAGCCAAGGCTGATGGACCGGAGGGTGTCCCACATTTCTTTGGCCGTTTCAAGATTTCGGATCTTGGCCAGGTAGACGCCCTTCACGGTGCTGGAGATGAGTCCCTTTGCGTAATCATCGAGGCCGGCCTCCTTCCTTTCCTCGGTTGTGTAGTCGCGAGGGTTTTTGAGGACTTTCTCGTATGTAGCCTCCCCAGGGGATGATCCATCCACAATAATCTTCGCTGCATAAATGGGGGAGGGGAGGGGCCATTCTCGATAATATCCCACATGAGGACGTGATGTGCCTTGAGACACATCTTGATTCGGAAGCTCCAATCTTCATAGCCTTGAATGGAGAAGTCTTCACATACCCTGAGAAGAGAAGCCTCCATAGCAAATAGTATGATATTAAATGAATGAAAAGATTTTTCTAAGGATCGGTTCAAAATGACCAAAAGTTTGATAAAGAACTTTTAGTATGCAAAGCAGCGGTCAAAAGAACCACTGCTCTGATACCACTTGTTGGTCCCTGGAAAGAGTAATTGGTGTATGGGGGGGGGGGGGGGGGGGGGGGGGGGGGGAATACACCAATAACCAACCGTTTTTTACTTTTGAAAATCAGGTCGATCTAAAGGTCGATTGTCAAGGTCGATCTTTATCAGAGGCAGTTTGATCTATCAAGCTCGTATGGTATCAAGCTTGATTTATCAAACTGTTGTTAATGCGGAAGTTGGTGGAGGTTGATTTACTCTTTGAAAAATCTTAAGGCTGAAAGCAGATAGAAGGTTGATACGTGATATGCAGGTTGATGCTTGTCAGTTTGATAAGAAAATATAAAGGGCGATAAATACAGAGAGAGAGAGAGAGAGAGAGAGAGAGAGAGAGAGACCGCAATATATCGTGGTTCGGAGAAACCCTCCTACGTCCACGTCAGGTCGACTCGACCTGAGAATCCCTTTACCTTTGGATTCAACCTCTCTCTTATTTATACTGACTGAGTATCAGTTCTAGATACAATCTAACCTGAAAATATCTAGACACGAGTTTTGGGTCGTGACCCTTACAACCTTCGTACTAAAACGTACAAACAACCTTTCACTATTACAGAGCTTGACTAACTCTATAATGGCGAAAACACAAACAAGCTTTCTAACTTCGAACTAGTCGGAGAAGAAGTTGTTGAAGCAACGACAAGCAGCAGTGAACGCTTCGTCGTTGTGGTGTTTATCGGAATCGGAAACCTCTCTTCGTCAAGTGTTTGGGAAACTAATCGGATTTCGAACACTCGAATGGATATGAATTTGAGAGAGGTTTTGAGCAGAGATTAGGAGTTGATAGCTTGTGTTTCCCGTACTTGAATCCGATAATGGCTGAAGTATTTATAGGCAGTTTTGAAAAACTAGCCGTTGGAGTCAGGCTGACGTGGAACTAGCCGTTGGAAGCTGACTCACTTCTAGCCGTTGGGAAGATTCGTCCTTGCTGGCACACCACGTGGCAAGGATCAGGTCGTGACGCTCCATGAAGGCGGAGCATCAACCTTGATTGATAATCCAGCTCTTGAAATCTTCTAAGGCAGTGCAGGCTGGAAGCTTGATAGGGGAGGTCGATAGACAGGCTGATGATCCAGCTCGATCCAAATGAGGCAGGCCGTGTAACGACCTTTCTCTTACAGGGTGGATCGAACCTGATACTAAACTTTATAGAGCATCGACCTGCACTAACAGGTAGCAGGTCGATCTATCGGCCTTGACCCTAAACAAGTAAAATATGCCTAAGTGTGGTTTCGATAAACATCATCAAAATCAAACTGCAAGGGGTTCCCAACAGCGGGGGTATTATGGTAAGAGTGGGTATTTTTTTATTTTTTTTATCTAAGTGGCTATTATTTATCTTCGCTATCCCCAAGTGGGTATTTTTACCTATTTCCCCTTATTTTTAAAGCAAACATAAGATAAAAATATTAAAATAATTCAAACCGCCCGTTGTATATTCTAATAAAAGATCAATGTCGAAGAGATACAGAAATAAAATAAGGTATCATTATTTCAAGCCGCCAACTAATTGTGATAATAAAAAGTAGGTTTATAAGAGTAATATATTGAAAATAGGTATAGTGTATCCCGTTAAAATTCGACATGAATAATTAATTGTTTAGTGTTATTTTTAAGCAACACATAAGAGAAAAAATATTAAAATAGTTCAAGCCGCCCGTTATTTATTCTAATAACAGTATAATGTCGAAGACACATAAATAAATATTAAAATAAGTCAAGTCGATCGTCTTGTTTATTTTAATAAAAAGAAAATGTCAAAGAGGGGTCTCAAATAGTTATATTGATTTTATCTCGCCGTGTCGTTATTTCAAGCTGCCAGTTAATTGTGATAATAAAAGTTTGTTTATAAGAGTAATATTTCGGTAATAGCTAATAGGTGTAGTGTATCCCGTTAAAATTCGACATAAATAATTAATTGTTTAGTGTTATTTTTAAGCAAACATAAGAGAAAAATATTAAAATAATTCAAGGCGCCCGTTGTTTATTCAAATAAAATAATAATGTTGAAGACACATAAATAAATATTAAAATAAGTCAAATACTCTGTTGTTTAATTTTATTTTTCTATTATATAAAATTGTAATTGTTATTGTTATTTTATTATAAAGTATCATTATTTCAAGCCGCCAATTAATTGTGATAATAAAAAGTAGGTAAAATTACGTTGTGTTGTTTGTGTGTCTTATTTTAAAATAATTTTATTTTTAAAATAAGTAAAGTCGTTCGTTGTTTATTTTAATAAAAAGAAAATGTCAAGGAAGAGTCTCAAATACTTATGTTGATTTTATCTCGCCGTGTCGTTATTTTAACCCGCCAGTTAATTGTGATTATAAAAGTAGGTTTAAAATATGTCAAACCACCCGTTGTTTATTTTAATAAATAATAATATGTCAAAGAGCACATAGTTATAATCAATTTTAAAGTCAATATTCGATATAAATCACTTTACAATACTACTTTTAGGTAGCCCGTTGTTTAGTGTAATAAAAATAAAATGTCGTTACATCAAAATAAGTGAAGTGCATGTTGTTTATTTTAATAAAAAAAATATGTCAAAGAGAGTCTCACATAATTATAATCAATTTTAACGATATATCATAAAAACTATGATATATCTAATTATATAGTTATTTTAATGATAGTTATTTATAGTTATTAATAATGATAGTTACAATATCTACTTATATTTACTTTTGTGTTGTATACTTGTAAAAAAAATAGTTTAAAAGGGAATATTTTGATGATAAATGTATTTGTCTCTCGTCAAAATTCGATACAAATAACTTTATAACGTTATTTTAAAGAAAAATATGAAATGAAATTATTAAAATATGTCAAGCTACCCGTTGTTTATTGTACTCAAATATAAAAGAAGAATATTAAAATAAGTCAAGTCGCTTGTTGTTTATTTTTTTATTGGTTTTATCTCGTCGTGTCATTATTTCAAGTCGCCTGTTAATTGTGATAATAAAAGCAGGTTTATAAGAGTGTCAAGCTGTCCGTTGTTTATTGTAATCAAATAAAAGAAGAACATTAAAATAAGTCAAGCCGTTCATTGTTTATTTTATATGGTTTTATCTCGTCGTGTCATTATTTCAAGCCGTCTGTTAATTGTAATAATAAAAGTAGGTTTATAAGAGTGATATTTAAAATAAAATAGTTTTTATTGTAATAAAATAAACTGTCAACTATATCAAAATAAGTCAAGTTGTCCGGTTTCGCCGTTATTTATTTTAATAAATAAAATATGTCAAAGGTAGTCTCACATAGTTATAATCCATTTTAACGTTAATATTTGATATGAATCATTTTATACAATTTATATAATTTATATAATTATATAAATAAATAAATAATATATATATATATATAATTATAATTACATAATATTTATAATTATATAAATTATATATAATTATATATTAAATAGAACGTATAAAATTATAATTATAAGAATATCTATTTAGTTATTTATAGTTTATATAATTATTTATAATGATAACTATCAAATAATTAGATAATATTTTTATTATAAATAAATTGAATTTTTAGATAAATAGGAACGGAGAGCATAGAGAGCGCCACGTAGGCATGTGAATGAACGTGGTGCTCCGAATCCGCATTGCTATTATATATAAAATGATACGCTTTCAAGGAGTATATAATAGTGAGGCATAAAAGATTATACCCAATTTCAACTTATAAAACAAATTTTGCTTTGTATGTTAAAAAACACAACTTATACCCATATTTTCAAATTTTGTACCAAAATACCCTTGCTTTATGCTTTATGCTTTTTACTTTTTGCTTTTTGTTTTTTGCTTTTTGCTTTTTGACTTTGACCACCAATTCTCTCTCTCTCTTTCCGGTAATTTTGGTGTTACAAATCGTACTGTGTTCCATACAAATAAGTACGAAACGTGATTCTTACTGTGTACTTAAGTACACAGTAAGCTTTTCTTCCTTTCGCACTGTGTACTTAAATACACAGTAAGTTTTTCTTCCTTTCGTACTGTGTACTTAAGTACGCAGTAAGATTTTCTTCCTTTCGTACTGTGTACTTTAGTATATCATGTAAATTGAACAAAAACTTACACAAGACTAGTAATCTTTTTTTGTGTTTCGTACTGTGTACTTAAGTACACAGTAAGCTTTTCTTCCTTTCGTACTGTGTACTTAAGTACGCAGTAAGATTTTCTTTCTTTCGTACTGTGTAGTTTAGTATATCATGTAAATTGAACAAAAAACTTACACAAGACTAGTAATCTTTTTTTGTATTTCGTACTGTGTACTTAAGTACACAGTAAACTTTTCTTCATTTCGTACTGTGTACTTAAGTACGCAGTAAGGTTTTCTTCCTTTCGTACTGTGTACTTTAGTATATCATGTAAATTGAACAAAAACTTACACAAGACTAGTAATCTTTTTTTGTGTTTCGTACTGTGTACTTAAGTACACAGTAAGCTTTTCTTCCTTTCGTACTGTGTACTTAAGTACACAACATTGTCTAATCTTTTTTTGTATTTCGTACTGTGTACTTAAATAATCGGGATAGATGATAGCATTCGGAAATAGTGTGTGTGTTTAGAGAGAGAGAGAGAGAGAGAGAGAGAGGGTTTGACAACACATTGCATGCTCAATTTAGTCAAAATAACCCTTTTGAAGCAATATTAATGGATCATAATTTTTTTCCCATTACACAAGAACACCAAAAACAAAAGCATTCTTTTTAAAATCAAAAAACAAGAAACAAGAGAGAGAGAGAAACGATCTTGACCAGAAAAACGAACTGAATTTTTTTCATTCTCTCTCAACCACCATTATATACTGAAAAGGAAACAAAAAAAACAAAAAAAAAACTTAAAAAAAAAATAAAAAAAATGCAAATCAAACTAAATTATGTTTCCAAGAATCTTCATCTTCGATCATGGCCAAAGAAGATTCAAACCCCACTGCATTTTCTCCCACCTTCAAATCTCCATCAAAATCCGCCAAAAAATCGAACACGTCGCCGAACTCCTTCTCCCATATGTTGATCTTCATCATCTCGCTGCAGTAGTCCTCGAAGCTCCGCCCCAGCAGCGCGTCTGAAGACGACGCGCCGCCGCTCGAGCAGGACGATGAGGTGGACGGTGTCGGCGAGCTCTGGTCGGAGGGGAGCAGGATCTCGTGCGGCTCGATCACCGGAATCTCGTCGATGCAGAAGTCGGAGTTCTAGGATGGGGAGGGGCTGCCCGAATTCGTCGCCGGTCAGATCGAAGAGGCGTTGGAGTATGAAAAGGAGCCCGAGGAGGATAAGGCGAAGGAGAAGGCGAAGGCGAAGGTGACTGAAATGGACGACATAGATTTCGACGCAGCGATCAAGGTGTGGAATCTGAGGCCGCGCAACGTCAAGAGCAAGGCGGAGAAGTCGCTCCTTGGCGGCGGAGGAGGAGAGAAAGGGAGTAGCTCGAAGGGTAAGGCGCAGGTGAAGGGCAAGGCAGCAGCCAGGAAGAGCGGCGTCGTGGACGAGGGAGGTGACGGCGTCGTCGCGGTGTTTCGGCGGGGTGTTCTTGAGGAGCTTGACGTGAGGATCTCCATGGCCGGCGAGGTAGAGAGAGAAAGAGAGAGAGCGGTAGAGAGAGAGAGAGTGAAGTTTCAAAAATAGAGAGAGAGGGAGATTGTGCATATATGAAGAAGAAATTGGTGAGAAGAAAGAGAAAAATTCAAAAGTACTCCAACCCTAAAAAGCAAGGGTATAATAGGAAACCAAAGCAAAAATTGGGTATATTTTTACATTTTTAACATACAAAGCAAAATTTTGTTTTACAACTTGAAATTTGATAGAACACTATATATTCTCTATAATAGTACTACTCCTTTTTATCAACCAAAAAAAATACACTTTATAATATAATTCACCTTTGTCATATGGATAAAGGGATTTTTTTTTTAATGTTTAATTAATATAGATTTTTTTTTAATAGAAAATTGTAGTCCACACTAGGAGTGTTCGCGATTTGGTTTGGTGCGGGTTGACGTTAAAACCAAACCAAACCTTAAAATGCGGTTTTTTTTATTTCATGGAACCAAACCAAACAATTTCATTATGAAAACCAAACCAAACCAAACCATATTTTAACGGTTCGGTACGGTTTGGTTTACGGTTTGTAATCGTAAGGAAAAATTAAATACTCAATAACTAAAATTATAGAATTAATATCGTTTTCAAACATAAAATCGAGATAAAATAAAATAGCATTGCACTTATGTTTGATTAAAGCTTAGTAATCATATGATGTATATTCCTTGGTGTATAAATTACCTTTGTTGATGAAATCAAAATCTTCAATATGAGTAGTTCATCGTCTCTCTTCCTCAAATTTAAAATATATATTCCTTTTAAGTCGTCGTCGTTCTATAAATAAATTGAAGAAAATAATTCTCAAAGTTGTTATATTTAGGTTTTAGGTTTAAAAAAAGTAAGAAAAACTTAAATAAAAGAAAATAGTAGATAACACTGTAAAATTTGACCCAAGTATACGAATCTTTTGTAGCAGAAATGATTAAATAATTATTAATTATTATTATTATAAATTATTACGGTTTTACGGTTTACGGTTTGGTTTGGGTATTTTATTTTCGAAAACCAAACCTAAACCCAAAACCATATTTTTTGGAAAATTAAACTCAACCCATATTTTTTAAACCATAAACCAAACCAAACCGCACAAATACGGTTTGATTTCCGGTTTAAACCAAACTGTGAACACCCCTAGTCCACACTTCATTTAACCCACTATTTAATTTCCGCGCCCATACAAAAGGTTCTTTTCTCTAGTTAGATGCAGAGCAACAAATGAACAAGTAGTAGTAGCTATTAGCTAGAAATAACAGCAGAATTAAGCAGTGGCAAATATTAGCAGCAGCAGCAGCAGTAGTAATTAATCAGTACTGTACTAGTATTTGAGTTGTTTTTCAATGAAGTTTTTGGCGTCAGAGATGAGGAGCGAAGACTCGGGAAGCTCTGGGAAAATGTAGAATGCATGAATCATGTTTGGGTATTCCACCAGATAAGCTTGTTTGCCGGAGTTGTTGAGCCATTGGTAGTAACGCCTCTGCCAATCCTTGAGGGAGTCAAACCCCGCCACTACCACCATCGTCGCCGGAAAATCTAATTTCGATATATCGGCGGCGTTGGGGCCGCTGACATTGATCACCTGGTGGTCGCGGTTTGATTCCGGTAGCAAGGCTTTCCACATAAAATCTGTTCGCTTTGTCGTTACGATCTCATCCACCCCTGCTAGTTCTATCTCCGATTTGGTGCGTTCTTCTCCTCCGAAAAAGGGTTGAATGGCAATCACACCAACAATCTACAGTCAATCAATCATTAATGAATGAAAGTAGCTAGCTAGCTACTGAAAAAATAATCAGTAATAAATTAATTGCCTTGAGGTGAGCAAACGGTGAGGAGGGGTACTGCTGGGCAACCCGTACAGTAACGTGGTGGGCCAGATTCCCTCCTGCGCTATCCCCAGCCAGAAAGCAACGCGACAGGTCAGCATTGTCCGGCAGAATTACGTGCCTCTGCTGGTCGAGGAACTTGAGAACGTCGTATCCGTCGTCGTACTGGGCCGGATAGCGGTGCTCCGGCGCCAGACGATAGTTCACCGACACCACGACGGCGGGGATCTTGCGCGCGAAACGCCGGCAAACCTCGTCGTAAACCCTGACATCGGGGGCAAGATAGACGAAGCCGCCGCCGTGGAAGAACACAAGCACCGGGAGTTTGGGGGCGGGATCGGTAGGGCGAGGGACGAAAAGGCGGATCCAGAGGTTGCGAGAGGAGTCGAGGGTGAAGTCGGAGGTTTTGACGCCCTTGCGGGGTTTGGGGTTGGGCGGTACCCTGAGGCAGCTCAAGGACTCCGCCATGGTGAAGAAACGGCGGTTGACGGTGCCGTCGGGGCGGGTGGAGACATCGGTGACGGCGTTGAGAAAGAAGAGGGAGATGCGGGTCTTGAGGGGGAGCAGAGGTTTCAGCTTTTGGTCATCCATAGCAGTAGCAACAATTGCATCTCATCTCAACTTCAACTCAATTATAGAGAGTAGTTGGGAATTAAAGCAATTTGACATGAAGGAAGTAAGGGGTGTGTAAAGTCGGGTAGGAGTTGTTGCATTAATTTACGGGGTATAGTAGATATTTCCATAGATACATACACTCTTGTCAACAAATATATCACAACCAATTACGAAACTTTTCCACCAATTTGTTAAAAACACCGACACGTTTCTCTGTTTTCATTTTTTTAAATCTACTATTCCTTCTCCTTTTTTTTTAATGCAATTCATTATCATCATAATACGTACGTTACGTAACACCAACCAATCACAATCTTTCTTTTCGAGTCCAAGCCCAGTAAGTTCCATTATTAATTAAGCCCAAAAGCAGGAGGAGGAGGCCCAGCCCAGGCGATTGCTAGTTTTATTTTTATTTAGTTTTAAATTTAAAATTTAAATAGATAGATAGATAGCCCTGCGTGCGTGGCCCCTGGGGCTGGGGGCTCTTAGATTAGATTCATCCAAATTCAATCATGATTGCCTTGCGATTGCTTCCAGCTCCTGCTCCTGCTCCTGCCATTTCTTGTTCTCCCGCCTCACCCAGATACAGATATTGTGATTCTATTGCTGCAAATGGCATGAAATTATGCAGATTTCGCCAAAAGGTGAAAGCTGTGCTGCAGCCAAAAGAAGCAGCTGCCCAACAGGAAGATGGTAATGGTGAAGATGAAGATGAAGATGAAGATGAAGACAACGAACAAGATGAAGATTTCCAAGTGCTGACGGCCGTCCAGACCTCTTACAACCGTATTGTGATCGTGGATACTTCCAAATCGAGGCTTTTGCTTCTCGACTCCACTCGTACTCATTCCATCTGTCTTGTCTGATTAATCAATTCCATGTCCGGTCCGACCATTCTTAACTGTGACTTGTGCAGATAATGTGCACAGCATGCTAAACAAAGCAACTAAGACTAAATGGACTGGCTCCATTTGGGTATGTATGTATGTATGCATGTACAACACACACAGACAGCCAATATGTCGCAATTATATAGTATAATCTAGTGTATATTGGTTGGTTGCGCAGGATGAGCTTGCTGCATTGCCACCTCTGGTTCCTCCGGGGCCTATTGCTATCTTTGGTTTGGTAATATTAATATCTTTCTTTCATCCCGCCTATTTTTACTTTCATTCATACATAGTCATAGACCTATCCTGGCACTGGCAGGCTGGAGGAACTGCCGCACATTTAATGCTTCATCTGTGGCCCTCATTGCAGCTCGAAGGCTGGGAGATAGATAAGATTGTAATCATCCTATTTCTTCTTCTTCTTCTTCTTCTTCTTCTATATGTTCCACATTCCACTTTCATACTATTGTCCTGCTCTTTCTACCAGTTAATAGACAAGTCGAGAGACTACTTTGGACTCAGTGACCTTGAGAAGCCCACTATGGAGGGTGGAGTGCTTAATATTCACATTGGTGATGTTTTCTCTCCAGAAGCTGCTATTTCTGGAGGATATGCTGGTCAAATTTTCTGCATCTTTCTTTTACACGCAGCTATACTCAAGAATATCACCTTCTCCTGACCATCTGATACTTTTTTCTGCACACTGTAGGTATTATAGTCGATCTGTTTTCTGAGGGAAAGGTTTTGCCGCAGTTACAACAGGTGCTATTTATCAACCAAGTCCATAAATAGCACCTTATTTGCTCTGTTCATGAGCTTTTCACAAGTCTATGTTTTCCTAGTCTGATTCATATTCTCAGTTTCATATTCCTTGATATTTTTATTGAAACCTATGAAATCCTCAGTCGAGAACCAAACAAAGTTCTCAAACATGACCCAGGCTTGTGTAAGCCTATGTGAAAACTTTTATAACTCTGTGTTTCTAATTTTCTTTAAGTTAAAATTGTGTACAGCGAAGAATGGAAATCATAGTATTAATGCCTTACTACTTCTCTATGAAATTGTGAATCTTATCTGATGCATTTCATCTTGATAGCTTCTCATTCTATTGATCAGGCTGCTACTTGGTTAGAACTCTCCGATAAATTGATGCCCGGGGGGCGCTTCATGGTGAACTGTGGTGCTGGTGAAGATGCAGTGCCTGCTGAAAATGTAGGTTCATCAATGGATGGTTCTTGGATCCCGAATGCAACAATTAGGGCCTTATGTGAAGCATTTCCTGGCCAAGTAAGATTGCTTAATTATGTTCCACTTATGGATTTCGTGAAGTCTTGCTTTTAGATAGATACTATTCATTATATCATCCCATTTGAAGCTATAGATAATGAGAAGCTGAAATTCATTGGTTATCATCTTTAAGTGTGAGCTGTATAATTCCCAGCGTAGAAAGTAACTCCTTCAAATAGGATTAACACATATGGACATACAGGCTATATTTGTTCTGATAGAATACATGAGATGATATATGGATGCAAAGTTGAGTTTGCATACATGCATCGATTTTGATAGCTTATTACTTGGTATCGATCAGGTGAATTGGAAGAAGATGCCCAAGAGTGCAGGAGAAAACTATGTGGCTTTGACAGGAGGTTTGCCAGATTTGAGTGCCTGGTCTGCTGCTCTGCCTAACGAACTGAAATCAAGAGTCAATCAGTGGAGGACTTGTAACATTCACTAATCACTTTTACTAACGGTATGAGTTCGACTCTATTCGAAACTGTTTTGCTGGTAGGTGGCTAAAGATGATCAGTTCCGGAGCTTGTATATTCAATTTCTCATGCACATGCATCTTATCTTATAGTACTATTTTAAACAATCATTCCTAATCACAATTCAAAATGCTGTGCCTAGCTAGAGTCATATCTTTGATTTTATATATAGAAGAAGATATATGTATGTCAACAGCAAGCAGTTAGCACAGATAGAATCCACATTCATAGATAAAATAGAGAACATGCCCTTCCCCTACAGGTGGGGAGAGGGGTGAACGTACAACAAACAAGCAAAGAGTGCCAAGTGCTTGCTAGCTAGAAACATGCATCCATGTCCAAGCACTACTAGCTAGCTACTTATTCAAGCCATCCATCCATCAGGGCGTCGAATTACTTAATGTCTACTACTCGTCCCTGGCCTTTATTTGAACAACAACAACAACAATAATTATAATGCATGCACACACACGCATGCATAACAAGCATACACACATACACACTAGGGATTGGGATTGGGATTGGAGGAGATTTGGCTAGCTAGCGGCGGAAGCTCCTGACTGGGCGTGGCACTTCCTCTTCTTCTCCGCGGAGTTTGACGAGCGTATAGATGGCAGCCCCTGCAATAGCTCCCAGGGTTGGCGCCACCAGATATATCCATATTGACTTGTAATTGCCTGCTGCCACTGCTGGCCCCAGAGTGCGCACGGGATTCATGGAGGCACCACTAGACGGCCCTGCCACCAGAATATTAAGCATCACAGTGGCTCCAACTGCTATTCCAGCCAGTTCTCCAACTGCGCGAGTGTCAGTGGCAACGGCAGTGACCACAAAGAGGAGATTGAAGGTGATGAGGAACTCGAGGGCAAAAGCCTGTCCGGTGGTGACAGAGGGAATAGTGACGCCGCCGGACATGAAGGGGTGGAAGACGCCTTTGAGAGCGAAGGAAGCGCAGATGGAAGCAGACACCTGGGCAGCAATGTAGGCGGGCACCTGAACCCAGGGGAAGTGGCGGAGAACGGCAAAAGCTATGGTGAGGGAGGGGTTTAGGTGCGCCCCGGAGATGTGCCCTGTCGACAGGATGACTATCATCACCGCCAGCCCTGCGCATGCTGCATTTCCTATCAGGCTTTCAACTCCATTGTACTTCTGATTCACTATCGGCCCCGCAGTCGCCGCAAATATGAGGATGAATGTTCCCACAAACTCTGCTCCCAGCTGCATGCATGCCATACTTACTTATTAATTAATGTTAATGATATTAAGATAGTACTAGTATATTATTTTATGCTTGGTTTTGCAATCTACACAAGAATTATGTTATTACTAGTATTAATTAGTATTCCACGCTATGATCATAGATTCGTTATGCTCTAAATTAGTTAGTTATAACATTCCGTACACACAAACACTTAACATATGATATGTATATAGCCTTTAGTTAGTAAGTGATGTCCTGCATTAATCTAATGTAAGCTAACTGTGTGACAGAGCATATAATTATATAACTCAATCAAGACTCCTATCGAGTTGAAATATATCTAAACTCATCTTCTCTAACTCATCCAAACAACTTGTTTTATTTCCATAATAGTGCAAATTTTAACTTTTATGCAATCAAGATAATGACAATTCCTTTCTCCTCTATCAATAATACAATGGCCGAATTCATTTTGCACCCTTAATTTATTCAAAAACTCCAAGCACGATTATTATCTTTCTTTTCCGGATTCATTTGTATACACAAAAAATGTGTCATTTTAAATAAAACGGGAGAAAATATAACCTATTTGTTTTCAAAACTTATAATAGTAAGGCCCTATGTAAAGTGCATATATTATTGAAAACGGTAAAAAAAAAAAAAAAAAAAAAAAAAAAAAAAAAAAAAAAAAAAGGAAAAAAAAAAGATATACTCTCTCCTTAATTATTGATGCTGTTGTGGCCATAAGACTATGATTATCAACAACCCCAACCATCCAACCTTCACATTATTATATTAATTTCTCTCTCTTATATTAATTCACTATTCATCCAACCTCAACCACTCCTGTTTTTATATGTTTATCCATGACCATACAAAATTACCCAACCCCAACATTATATATAATTTTTTAATATAATTTTAATAATAATTTAATTATATTCAATTAATAATTAAAAATAAAAGAAATGAGAGAATAAGTATTTTACAAAATATAGAGAGAATTGGTGTAATTTTGGTAATCAAATAAAAAATTTCTATTAGGATCCATCAAAACATAGAGAAGGGAAGAGATTTTCATTTCACAAATTATAATATATTTATATCTTATATCTTTTAAAAAAATATATTGAATAAAAAATTATTTACTTATTATATTATATAAATAAAATAAAGTTTTTATATTTATATATAATATAATATTAAGCAACCACCGAACCTTGAGAGGTCGGTGGTTGCATGGAAATCGACCACCAAATTAATGCATTCCTTTATTTTGATTTTTTTTTAAAAAAAAATGGTTGGGGTCGGGTGGCTTTTGTCGCCGATAATGTCAGTCTAAGGTGTAAGTTTTTATGTATGATAGGGAGTAGAAAACAATATAAGAGTCAAAAATAGGCGAGTGGGCTAAGCTTGTATCACATCACGATATAATCAAATAATACTACATGTTGCTCCCATCAAAAACCATCCATCTGCTTTAATTTTTCAACTCTAGCTCTGTCCTGTATAATTAATTAATTATTACTAACTCTTACTTAATACACAGATCGAGTTAGCTAGCAATTGATCGATCGATCACAACATATACTAATACCACAAAGTTAATTAGTTATTTCCTAATTAATATATACAGTATATATATAGTTCATTTCATCAGGAAAAACTTCAACTGCAGTTAAAATGCTTTTCTTAACATACACTAATCAACATTTTATAAATTGATATAATAGATTTCCATTTAAAGAGCGTGATTTGTGGTAATGGAGCAGCGGTGCCCGCCCTTGCCTTTGTTTGTATAAATTTCATAAAAGGACGAAACCAATCACACGTAACTAGTCTAGTAGTAACACTAACATTCATTCAATGACTCACGAATTCAACTTGAACATATATATGTAATAATAGCTCTCAACTAAAAAACAAAATCTCTAATAATAATAATAATAATAATAATAATACTCCCTCCGTCCACCTATTTCTGACACGCTTTCCTTTTTGGGCCGTCCACCTATTTCTGACACGTTTCCTTTTTTGGAAAGAATTAGCCACTAAGTAGTACAATTAGTAAATCCCTTATTACACTTAACATTCCATACTTAAATCTCATCCACTCATTTTTTCTGCACGTAGTTCGATATAATTTAAATTTCGAAAGTTTAAATTATTATAACTTGCTCGTTTGTTATCGGATTTTTATGATTTTTATATCAAATTAAAGGTCTTTATACGATCTTTCATTTAAGATCAGACAAGAATATGTTTTTATGCATATATGATGCTCTGTTTCTAAAATATGTTTATTCCCTACAAAATACACTTTATACACTACACCCCAAAACACTATACACTTAACACACTAACCACTCCCGTCTTAAAACCCGTGCAAAAAGCAAACGTGTCAGAAATAGGTGGACGGAGGGAGTAATAATAGTAAATGTATGTTATGTACAGTATGTAGGAGGATGGTGCAGGTACTACCTTGCGAGTGAGTGAGATGTCAGGCACTGAGAAGTCGGTGAGGCATGTGTGAGGAGCACCCCAAGTGGCCGCGTCAAGGGGAAGGCACTTGCACCGAGGCATTGACTTCCGATCGTATGAAAGCGAGTCCACTCGCAGCGACGACATCAGCGGCGTCGGAGTACCCGGCGTTGCCGGTGCAGAAATCGCCGATGGCGTCCCTGTTTCATAATCACCCCCGGCCATATATACTTTTTTTTGTTTTTTTTTTTTTTACCTCTTGAAAAAAAATAAAAAATATATAGAAATCGCCGTAGGGAAGGTACAATTACATGCTGTGTAGGCTTTTATAAAGTTGGCGCTACACGAGATGCTCAACTCTACCCAGATTGATCGCGATTCCTATATGAGCTAGCAAAGGCGGTGCTGAATTCTTTTTTTTTTTTTGAGGGAGAGAATATATCGATATTATGAATAAGGATGAAGTTACATAATTGGTAGATTTTTATAAAGGTGCTGCTACGGAATACGAAGATCTATGATATCCAGCTTAATCTACAAAAGGATCAGATGAGAGAAATGATTTTTGTTGATTTTTTTTGAAAAGAAAAGCAGCTGGGTGATACTACTATATGATCGATGATCTCAAAGTAAATATTGAAGAAAACAGAAAATTCATGGAATTGGAACGATGATGGAAGGGAAAGCAAAGCAAAGCAAAGGGAATTGAAGAAGGGAGAGTGGGTTGAAGTAGCTAGGAAGCAATATATAGTATATCGCAATTGGGTTTGTGATTGGAGATGGAGATGGAGATGGAGATGCAGATTAATATAACGACGTAGAAAGTGAAGGGCAGGGATCCTCGACCCTCCCTAGCTCGTTCGTTCCATTATTGATTGATTAATTAATTAAATATATAAATAAATAAGTCAATGAACAGCCAAGCCAAGCTGAATTATTTAATTATACTAGTACTACTTTTTTGCATTATTAACTTGTTATCTCAACTACGCTCTATCTCTCTCTCTCGCCTATTGTTTATTCCCCCCACCTCCCACCTCGTCATCACTTTTGTTTTGTCTACCATTTCTCTTTTATTAATTTCCTCTCCCTATACCCTATGTATATATATATATATATATATCATTAATATTACTATTTGCTTTCTTAATCTTAAATAGTTACGGACTAATATTAATTAATTTTGTAGTACAAAATACAAATACAATAGTACATTCAATCCAAATGAGACCTAACCTAAACCCCCCATCAATTATCGGACTGTGTATGTTCATGTCTCTGAGTTTGTAAAGTCAAACCCACTAACTTTATTTATTTATTTAGTTATTTATGATGGCCGTGGCCCCCAGTTGATCATCATATATAGGGAAAAGGAAAAGGAGGGTTAGAGTCAATTAATATACATGAATAATTAATCTGTGCATCATGCATTGCGGCATTGGCATAGCTTTTTCTTTTTTAAAATCATGTTAATTATTAGCAGTATTACATCAGTATATTTCTATTTTAATTAGTTTCTGGGATAGAGTATATTTTAGCTAGCTAGCTCGGCTTTTGTTTGGATGGTTGAAATGAAGCATCGATCATATCACTAATGAGTTAACTAGCCCAGAAAACATGAGGGTCGGGTCAGGGACCCCACCCACTACGATCGCATTCGCACCACAATTTGTGCAGCTTGGATGGATACTGATTGATTAGCTAGAGTCAAATCTCTCTCTCACTCTCTCTATATATATACTGACATACACATTTTGAATGAGGATTAATCTTTGTGTGTGTATAGCTAGTAGGTAAACGTACAAAAGCTTTAGTAATTACGCATGATGATCCTTCATCATATCATACATAATTAGCTAGGTAAAGAAAGGTTATTTATTACACGTATACACTTTGAATATATTGATGTGGGCACAGAAAATGAGACACAGAGATTGAATTAATATTCCAAGTTAAGCGGAAGCAACAAGGAAAGGAATTAGCACATAATCACATGCAATGCTACACGAGAATGCTTTGCCTTGCCTGGCCTGGCCAAATTCATGATCGAATAACTACTACTACTACAATGCATAATTAATTAATTAATTAATTAATTAATTAATTAATTAAATCTGACGGTACGTACGTTTTGCGAGGATCGGAGTATCCCATTCTTGTTTCTTAAGTTAGGAATTGAAGCACGAAGAAACTCCCTATCCGACGAAAAGGCCTGCATCTGCATGTGATGTGCAATTAATTCATTCATTACGAGTGAGTGAGTGCGTGAGAAAATAACTACTTTAATTGAATTAATTACTTAAGGGGCGTGTGTGTGTGAAGAAATTAATTACTAATTAGATTGAAGAATTAGTAGGTAGGTAGTGCATATGGGATCGAGAATGAAAAGTGAATTGAAGAAAGCGAGCGGAGTGGGAGTCTTAATCGTCCCAACAGATTAAAAGAAGGTAATGATCGATGAAAATAATAATTAAGGGGTTGAAATCGATCATCGATCATATAAAGGAGTGGACTCACAAACAGCAAATTAATCAACAACTACTACGTGTATGTGTATGTGTATGTGTATGTGTATAGTTACGCCCTCTTTATTTTCCCTAATACTATCACAGTAGCGACTCCAGAAATTATAATTCGGGGGTGCGAAAAAAATTATTTAGCATCAGGTCATTACGAAAAACCCTCTCTCGACACTTGCAGTAGCAACCGAAAGAATCAATATCAACTTAATGAGCAAAAATTAATATATACTTCCTTCGTACTATTGAATAGTGGGCATTTCTTAAATATATATGAGACATAAATATAAAAATGAACACTATTCGGTGAAACGGGAGAAAATACTAGTAATAATTTTATTTTTTTTAGGGTACAGTTGTACCCCCATTGCCCCACATTGGCATCGCCACTGCTATCATATGAGTACTATATTTACAAAAGGCCGGAAAATGAGGAAGAAGAAGAGGATCGGAGGAAGATCAGAAGAAGCTAAGCTAGCTAAGTTTGAATATGGATCACGCGCGAGTCCAATATTGATTAATGTTTAGTTCAACTTTAACAACTCTATAACCTAACCTACTTAATAACTAGCTAGCTACTGTAGTTTGAAAAACTTAATTAAGCCGAGAGAAGAGATTAATTAATCTAACTTTATATACATATATGAGAAATTGAAAGATTAATTCCTAGTTACATACATACAGTATACAAGTGTATAATACTAGTATATCAGTAGCCAGTAGGTAAGACCAACCGGCAACCGGCGATGATTACCAATTTAGGGACACTTAATTAATTATGGTGGGTTTGGTAACATGCATGGTGCTATACATACTTATTTTTTACAAGAATAATTAATTAATTAATTAAAGTACGTATACATACACATACATTAGCTATATATATATATATATATATATATATATATATATATATATATATATATATTGAACCTAGTATCAATTAAACATTCACATTAAAATGCATGCGATGCGATTATGCTGCAGTCTAATTGATACTACATAGTAACTTAATTTCTGTGGAGTACGTAAGTGTGATCATTAATCCTTCAAAGTCGTATATATTGGGATGGGAGAGTAATCATTTAGTTCCATAAATCAAATGAAAAGTAAAGAAAGAAAGAAAGAAATGGACTTAACATATATGTATCGAGTCGATCGAATCCCCACCAATACCACCACCATCAAATGATTATGATTATATTTGATTGTATTCTCTTTCCAGCTGATCTGAGCTTCATTCAATTTCCACCATTCTTTTTTCATTTCTAAAAAGCAAATATCATATATATATATATATATATAGTGCCACTTTTCAATCATTAATTCTTTCTTTCTTTGATTTATAAACATCCCTTCTTCCATTAATTATAGGGAGTAGTAGTAACCACTTCATATGTTAATTAAAAACAAGACACCAATCGATGCCATTCATGATTAATAGTGTGCGACTGTAGGGTATATATGTGTATATCATTCAACCACAAACCAAAACCAAAACCAAAACCAAAACCAAAACCAAAACAGCATGCATTCTTGTTTTTTGGTAGTAGTAGTAAAAAGTGTACATATTTGAATTAGGTATATAGCTTGTTGCATTTTGAAATAAAAGGCATGCAATTCAGCCCCCCCTAGCCCTGGCCCTGGCCCTATTAGTATTAAGTAAGTAAGTAAGTTGGGCTGGGTCTTTCACTAGCTTAATATTGGGCCGAACAAATGTGTTCCCATTCCATTCCATAACAATATGTTGAGAAAATTAACCTGTATCTCTCTCCTTTCCTCCTCCTCCTCCTTCGATTTCTGACTTTCACTTAGCTGTGCCTGTGTAGGGAGCTCTCTCTCTCTCTCGCAGCCCACCCAGGTAGGTATTCCTATTTTCTTCCTCTTGGTATTTATTAGTATTATCGATTCCTCTTTTCAAGATTATTCCGTATTCATTCTATTTGATCATTCATATTCCTATACACGTATGTATTTCTTCTAATCGTTTTCTCAAATTCAAAGGTTCATTCTTCTCATATAACTTTCTAGCCTATCTTATAATTAACCCACTAATTAGATTTGATGTATTGTTGAAGCTGAAAATCCTGATTCTGTGCAGTTGATCAAATTTTGGTTCATCTTTAATCACTGTTTGTTTTATGGACTTCTTAGAGTCTAGGATGTCAACTGGGGGTTCTTCTCCTCTTGCTGTTTACTAATTACTAGAATATATGACCTTGTTCTTGTTGTATTTTCTAGGATGACTGTTCCGATTACTTAGAATTCCATGCCTATATGACTGTTGTTGGCTTCTGAATGCTTACGTACGCTACAGGTTTTCATACTCCGTTGGAACAAAATACATACATGCAGAGGTCTATTGCTGCTTCATCTCTCTCTGTATGCTTTGAGGATTCTATTGCTATGATCCACGCCCCCTTCACTATTCCTCCCTTATTTGGAATGTGCTAAAACAAAGTCAAGTATGTCTGGTGACCGGACCTTCGTAGATGGGGAGGCCTCTTCTGGATCAGGTGAGGAAGGAAACATGTTACATGGGCACAATAAGCACCACCAGGCTGCAATCCCCCATTCCAAGAGAAGCCGTAAGGCAACAGGTGATGCTATTGTGGATGCTATGTTGGAGATAGCTGCTGCCTCAAAGATGAGAGCTGCTGCAATCATGAGAAATGAGGAGCGTTTCACCATTAGCAAATGCATCAGAATATTAGATGAGATGCAAGGTGTTGATCAAACTCTCTACTTTTTTGCTTTGGATTTATTTGAAAATCCCTCAGCAAGAGAAACTTTCATCTCTCTTAAAGGTGAGAGGCGATTAGCATGGATGCAGGGGAAGTTCAGAGCTTCCACAAGTTCAGCAGCCTGAGGAGGTTGATTATTTTTCTTTTCTATTCGGCCATTTTTGCAGTTTGGTATATTATCTGTACCAGATCTGGCTAGAGTTTTCTGAATATGTGACCCCTGTATTTAGTTTGATTTTGCGGTAGAAGATGCTCTGAGAATTGCATTATGGTTTCATTGTTATCCATCATTCTTCAAAACTGATTTTGTGTTACTAACTAATTGAGGTATATCAGCAGTCTAGGTGGTTTAGGCATGGAATTGCATCCTTTTATTAGCTAAAAGGATAGTAGTCGTATTAGCCATCACTATTTTATTAACACTCGAAGAGCGTTTTATTGAAGGACGTTGTCAAGCTAAAGCAATGTAGAAAAGACTGAAGGTAATTGTTCACTTGTATGAACTGAGCGTAATGCATAGGCCGTCTGAGTTTATAATATTGTGATTATTCATATATAAACTCATGATTTATCTACAAGTTTCCAGTTGTCAGTTGTGTTCACTTGCTTAAGCATCTCATTGTTAGATAGGTTCATGTGAGACCATAGACATGAGCTCATCTGCTCAGGGCAACCATAAGTTCCGAAAGGAAAGGAAAGGAAAGCAATCACCTAAATAACAACACACACTCGAAGGATCTTATCTGGTTTCAAACACAGCATGAATCAGAATAAGAATACCAAGACCAATCTATTTAATCTGCCAAGTACAATGGAGTTGAAATTACTGATTTACACCATTAAGTTAACTTCTTTCTCTCTATAAATTCCCAATAACAAAGACTTGGTCCCCGCTCTAATTTTGGGAAAGAAAATGTGCACGAGCAAGATGATATTCTCTACCAGCGATCCAAGCACCAGTTTGCGACCACGATATCTCATCCCACTCAAGATTATCCTCCAATACCTGTAGGGCAGTTTAAGAGTAGACACAGATTAGCAACATCATAATGGCATAAAGTGACGTGAAATTAAGAATATTACCTCCACATGTTCAAGGGGCAACGGAGTTCCAATACTCTGCATAGTTTTCTGAGGAAGCGGACGCTTACAGCGAGACCATCGGAATACGTCCACCACACTGCTTTCACCATCAGCACCACTTCGTTCACCATTACTAGACTGAGCATTGTTAGTTTGAGGTCTTCCAGTTTCAGATCCATGTGCATGAGATGCTGGTGGAGATTTTACCACCTTCTCCCCATTAAAGCAGAGTTCATACCTAAAGATAGCTCCATCAATAAGATGAAAAAATAAATTGTTAACACTGTTTGCTGCTCATACGGTCATATACCTAAAAACAAATCTACTATTAACCCAAAACTATATTACTGAATACAACATGACAGCATTGTCATCAAAACTAGAAGACAAAAAATCTTGCAAAAATTCTAATAACATATTAAACCCAATCATTCACCTGCAAGAATGAGTTTCGACATATAGCACTTCTCCTTTCTTTAAGCGTGCGGATGTAAAGAGAGACTTCTTTAGTCCTTTATCAGCAACAGCGCTGATGCTATATTTCAGCCTAAATGAACCAGAAAACAAGGGGAAAAGTCATGAGTAGAGGAAAGAAGACATAGCATCTGGTAATATAACTCGTAAATCCCCCCTTAATAATATTTTCCTCACGTAAAACCCAATGAAGCCTCACAAAGCAATTTTCAAGATAAACATCAGCAAGCAAAAGAAGGTTGGGAAGGAAAATGTCTAAATAAGCACATCATCACAAAGTAGTTTATAAATAATGCAAGCTTAGGAATTACAGGAATTGATAAATATTTCCTTATTTTTAGCCCGTTAGATGTGGCATCAGGATTGTTGCTGATTAATCATAGCAATGGTAGCTTCAGACTACATAGAAATGGATGACAGACAATTGTGTTAAGAAAGAACAGGCTCAAAAAGCAGCTTAAAATCAAACTTGATAGATTAACCTTCATATATGGTTCTACCAAACATCTCCATTTAATTAGTCCAAGTGTAAGAAATTTGCACGATACAAAGTGTTTCCAGTCACATGAAAAAAAGAAAGAATAAAAACGAATCTAATTGAATGAGGCTAATAACGGTGGTCATATAAAGCACCTACATGCAGCCCTGGAAGATTTTAAACTCAAGAGCCACAGTGATACTTAGCAATTCATCAGGAAAAAGAATGTATGAGAGGAACATGTTTCTGCAGAAAAATACGTAACATACCAAGGCTCCATGCAGAGGTTAAACTGAATTGTAACTTCACGCACAAACCTCTGTTGGCGTAATGCATTCTGGAGAAAGAGATGGAGGTGGGGGTGTTAGATTAAGTTCATTAGCTCACAATGACATAGAATGTAAGGCATTCCTTAAGTATTAAACAGTAATTCAAGTGAAGTATTGATTGCTTAAGCAAGTTGATAGTCCAGATCTTTGTGAAATCACACTTATCAGACAGATATATGGCCCTACGTATTGGTTACATGTTAATGCATTGTATTTAAAGGTCAACATTAGCTATTGATAGATGACTAATATGAAGAACTGCAAAGTAATAAACCATCTACTTGAAGTGTATCATAGAAGATACAAGCCCTTGGAATAAGAAATAGTTTTTCCAGAAAATGTCCCAGGTATATTACAAGCACATTAAGGCGCAAGAGGGAACATATAGAAAACTAGAATATCCTTCTATCAAAGAAGAGAGTCTAAATTTTCTAGAAATATCATTCAGCAACACATAATTAAGATAAAATAAATCAGAAATCATACACTCTTTAACTGCAAATTATCCAGAAAATAAAACTAGAACATTACAAGAGTTGGATGTTTTAATAATCAGGACACAGGAGACCAATTATGTAGCATAATCAGGTAACAATTTAAGATACATATAGTATAAATTGTGAATAATCAGAAAAGGTAAAACATAATTTCAATAATTTAAGAAAATTGTGGCCTTTAATCTCTATCACTACCCTCTACTTATATAAGTAGAAAATAAATGGCACATCAAGTCACTCCTGAACTGCCAATTTTAGAGTCAATATCTGTAAAATTAACAAAGCTATACTCAACCAATTGTCTTTGAATAGTTCCGTATGTGCATAAGGACATGGTAACATACTAACATAGATACAACATCATAATGCAATTACCGAAGCTGCGGCTCTTGTAGTCATGGTGCGCTCCACTGCCACTGGAGCTAAAGTAGGCTCCATAGTTGATGAGTGCGTAAGACAAGGTTCAAGATCAATAATCCCACCTCCTTTCTGGCACACAAGCAGAGATCAATGTATGTGCGATTAGGTTGATAGAAAATAGGGTGAGAGAGCAGAAGGCAAAGCATGAAGAAATATTGCTACAACCTTTACAATGCAGCACCGCTCAACACGGTAACTGCAACCAATTGCAGCACCCCATGCACGCGACCGGACATTATTCCTCAATGTAGAAATATAACCTAAAGAGTACATGAAATGGGGTCAATTGACACACGTGTAGAGTCCATATAAAGACAGAACAAAACAAATTCACATTCTTCAATTTGAAAGCCAGTTGCCTTGTACTAGGATGTAATGCTTTCCCATATCAAGAACAGTTTAGCAAAGGTTGCAAAGCAACAGTGTCCCTTATATTGGAAAAAGTATGGGACAAAAGGTCACAGATGTTGTTATGGCTTGCAATGGCTGTAGCTGTGTCATTTTTTGGACACTAAAGTAAAGCATGTACAGTGGAAAATAAAAAGCATAGGGAAAAGAGCAAGCAAAGGTGGATTAATTGATAGTTTATTGAGTTTTGCGAAATACCAAGTTCCATTCCATCATACAGGTTTTATATGACTCTGACTAAACTACAGCCGATATTATAATAGTATAGATAAAGTTTAATAGTTTATGTAAATTGATGTAACAGAAGCAAGCAGAGGATGGCACATAACCTGTATTAAATAATAGATGGATACTAAAAAGTGGGCATCAAATATATTAGACTGTGAAACCAAATCATAAACCACAGAGAATGAATTCCTTTCAACAGGTAAAGATAAGGAGATCAGCGAATTCCACTAAAAAACATATGTCCCACTGCTATCCAAACCAAATGACTGTTCCATACTCCCCACCCCCTCCCTCTCATATGTCTCCCATTATGTTGAT
This sequence comes from Thymus mandschuricus, assembly GCA_029379335.1. NCBI lineage: Eukaryota > Viridiplantae > Streptophyta > Magnoliopsida > Lamiales > Lamiaceae > Thymus > Thymus mandschuricus. Next base: position 5,141,238 of record CM057073.1, read on the forward strand.
CTTCAATGGTACTTAGATTGACTACCACCCTCCATCTCCTCCCCATCCGTAGTAATGATACTGATATTGACCTAGTATTTATGAAAAATGTGTATTGCCATGCATTACTTTGAACTTTCAATTGTCACGACTTCTGAAAACATGGGTTTGAAGAGCGTTAACTACTTATGACCGAATATAAATTAAAGTTGAACATACAATCTTGAGGTGGTAGCACTCTGATAGTAGCCCTTAACTCCTGAGTAGCAGATGGAGGGGGAGAAGCCGTTGGTCGACAATATCCTGTATGCATAAGAACTAAACAGGAGTCTTAATGTTAGTCAAAGTCACATCATGTAACTCTACACATAAGATCCAACCACGAAGAAAGAAACAGAGGTGTAGGATAAGTCATTGAGGATACCAGCCACCAAATCAGAGTCAACAGTGTACACATCAGTCCCCCAAAGCTGTCCACCTCTCACCTGCACAGGCAGTAGATCAAGATAATGTTATTTTTTTCGGGTGGGCAATGGTCTTTTAAGGGGAAATAGCATCTTTATTAAGTCAATCATTATTTCAAGAACAACATGCAGAATTCACAGCCTAAACTGTATATACATGAAGAGATGGTATTTAAGAAGAGCTACTAAGTTCAGTTTGTCAGTGTCATAAAATAAAATACTGATGATAACCACAATAAAGCTCTTTAATATGAAGCCTCACAAATAATATAGGCAGATGCATGTAGAACCCCCCATGTCACAATTTGCAACATCCATCCTTTTCAGATTTGAGAGCCCAGATCATGTACATTTATCCTTTTTTTTATGAGATCAAATACATGATAATATTGACGAACAGCATCATAATAACCATGTAAAATTGGTAGACTATTTCATGTGATGCCTTCCAATATCCATTTAATGTAATCTAGTGTATAGTTAAGAACAAGTATCAGTATCAGATAGCAACTTCCCTGACCTGCATTGCAGTTCAATGTCACTCTGCCTCTAGGTTTGACTATTAAGTTGAATAGTGTAATCCTTTACTCTTAGAACGTGGAAAAAATACGGAGCAAGAAAATGATAGAGACTAAATGAGTAATTATGATTCTTTGGTAAAATCATGATAAAAATTAAGCAAGTAGATCTCAGGATGTATGAAAGGAACTAACCAATGATAGAACATTAAAGATACAAACAGAAATTGTCTAGTTTGCTTCTATTTTTACTCTTAAGCTTCTCCACGTAGTACAACAGCCAGCACATAAGAACACAGTAGAGAAGAATTTCTATAATAGAAATGGGCAAAAGCATGACAACGTGAGGGCGCATGTAGATTTCAGGAATCATGATGCAAGAAATTGAGCATCCTACTAACAGGAGATTGAGAAATAAAAGCAGAAAATATAAAGTTCAAACAAAGAAAGGGTCTGATTACTAGGAGAACATAAACGACCATCTTACTTGGCGATTAGTAGCAGTAACATGTTCTGCTGGAATGCAAATTTCTAAAGTAGGGCCATTTTGTGCACCATCACGTGCTTTATCAGCTTGTATTGATTCATATTCCTTCCACAGTTTAATGAGTTCTTGCATGCACTCACCGATTTTATAAACAACAAAGGATGCACCAACTTTACCTGCAAATAGACATTAAAAAATTCAAGAAAGGACATGAGCTGCGGAAATTTCATACATGAGCTGCAGAACCATATACATACCTAAGGAATTCATTTGAACTCAATGCGGGAAAGAAAGAGATACATATACATAAGAACTGGCAAAAACCACATCAAAGAATGAAGCATACATGCACATAGAAGAACTAAGAACACGTAAGACTCTCACTGGACTGCACATTGCTTTATGGAGTAGACGGAAGAAAGGTTGAGAATGGATACTTCTATATCATAGTGATTAAACAGTCATAAAATTAGAAGAAGAAAAAACCCCAAATTTCTGGAACACATGGCATATGCATAAATTCCCACGAGAGTTTTCTTACATTTATAAGATAATAGCTCCAAAATTCTAAAGTAGTTAGGTCAACTTTTTAGTAAAAAAAAGCATAACATCAAGTGTATTACAGAAGGAAAAAATGGGAGAACAAAACAATATGCAGAGGAAAGTTGTCCTATTCAAGAAACCATATAAGCCATATATTTGCATATAACTACATAGTTCAGTAGAGAACTCATGCTATTTAAGAGCCATCTACTAGTTGAGCGATAGAATTCAAGCATAATTAACACTACTGGTCAATTCAGATAGTTCTTGATGAAGTTCCCTCTATGTTAAACAAAGAAGCAAACCAGATATCCAAGTGATATATGCAAAAAGAAAATTGCAATCATCCATTCCAGTAAAACTAATCAAGAACTCCTGCAAACAATGCAATTTGAGCATTACCGTGTAACCTGCAAAAAAGCCAAAGCAGAGAAAAGTTAGGCACATCTCTACAAAAGAAATCAAGCATAAACATCAAGTAGCACCTCCCAGAATTCAACTATATAATCAACCAGATGGTCTCAAGCATGTAAATTAGAAGATTAACAATGCAATTCGATAACCAATGCTCAAGCCATACCACAGACTGAAAGAAGGACATCATGCCATCACAGTATGCTATATTTATTTGGATTAACCAACTGCAGGTAATAATCATAGAGAAAACTACAGGAAAACACAACCAAAGTGGAGATGAAGGGTGTGAAAGAGAGAGACAAAATCCAATAGTACAATCTGTCCCTTCTCTAGGAAGGGGTTCACAAATTTTCCATTCATGAAAATGAAATCTATGTTGCCCTGTTTCTGTGGCACATGACCTGGAAAATAAGTGACATCCCTCAAGAGAAGGCGTTCGGGAGTACAACTTCTTTCTTAATAGAAAGATGAGCAGCGACTTTTCTTTCTTTTAATCTGATTAATGTATCTTTCTATTTCACCCATACTAAAATGTAATGTTTATACACAAGTCCTTCCAGCATTAAGTGGCAACAGCAGGTGTCCAGTCGCTTAATTTTTAAGATCATATTTACCATAAATTTTAGAAAACCAAGTTTCTCACTAAAGTGAATATGCGTGCAGGTCATTCGCACAAAAGATAAAGAACTAATTTAATTAGGTGAAGAAGATCAAATCAACTTAACTGAACATATATTAACACTGAGCAGAAGAAAGGGTTTTGATAGGATAGCGAAAGAGTGTTTAAAATCAAATTTCTGCGAGGGGAGTTGCCAAGCCTTTTTTATTTCTTTGAAATAAGATTACATTTCAATTTAATTAGATTTGGGTTAAGATTGTCGTATATAATCATTAAATGTGAAGAAATGAGACGAATGGTCAACCGCATTAAAAGGTCAATGAAATTGAATCCAAGTCATTTATGATTATGATTTTTCGATTATGATTTAATATTACCTCCCCGTCGCACCCCTGGAATTTCCCCAGCCCAAATAGTAAATCAACTGTATTAGTTAGTATACGGCCATGTATGGCGTTTTAATTTTTTTCCTCGTCCATCACGAAGTGCCCCAAAGGGCTACAAAAATTCTCTTTTTATCAAAATTCTAGTATCATACATAGAAATTCTCACATGAATGGAAAACATTCACCTCCATGCAGCATGCTCCCAGAATTTAAAGTTGCCATAGTTAGACTTGGAATAGAAAGAAAATATAATCATACCCTTCATTATCACCAGGTCTATAACGCGAATCACGATTCCCGAGTTGAGGACTGCCTCTTGGCCGCAGCATCCTCTTTCTCTGCTGAACCCCACTACTGAAAACTTCTCTTTCCCTTTCAGTACCTCCTTCAATGTGCATACTGTCTTCAGGTTCTTTTTCATGGTACCTACTGCGTTTATCAGGTCTCTCTGATTCTAAATCAACATCTTTCTCCTTCTTCTTGTCTCTTGCTTCCCTGTCAACATTCTTCCAGTTATCATGATCTTTCTTCTTTGTTTCTACAGTGAAGTTTTCCTGTTCATTAGATTTTCCAGGAATTTCTATCATTTCCTTTTCATTGTGAGGAGCCTCTTTGTCTGAACCACTCCACAACTCCTTCTTCACATTATCCTTATCCTTTTCGTTGAATTTTTCCTTTTCTTTTTGAGGCTCTTTCTTTTCATTTCCCCATCTCTCAGACTCTCTCTCTTCCCTTCCGACATCTTTGTTTTCATTACTGTTATTACCATGCTGCAAGGTGTTCCGGCGATCAACTCTTTCTTTGTCTCTTTCACCCCAATCCCAGTGTTTCACTTCTTTCCGCTTTCTATCTTTGTCTTTGAACTTGTCATCACCTTTTGTATCAACCTTGTTCTCCCCAACTGCTTCACGAGCTTCAGAAAGGTCCTTGATGTCGACATGTAAGCCTTCCTTACTGGTATCAGGTGGGCCATGCAAGAAACCTCGTGATGTTTGCCAGATTTCCACATTTCCTCCTGGAACATCAGGATATTGTTTCAAACGATGTTGTTCTTTCAAGTCTTTCCAGTTCAATTGGCTGTTTGATCCACTATAACCATCCTTATCTAGCTTTTCATTGCCCTTAAGTTCAGAATATGTGTCCCTATCATGTTTTGATTCCTTAGTATCATCAGCCCTGGATTCAGACTTCATGCAGCGATTTTCGACCTTAATCTCCTTGGTGCTATCTTTAGAATCCCTGAAGTCCACCCTAGTCTCTGAAGCAACATGATCAGAGTGCGAGTCAATTGGTGTTGGCACCCTGAATAACATATTAGGAAGCAATGGTGATCTCCGTTCAGCATCATTGCCTCGTGGTACAATCTTAGGCGTGCGACCTTCCTGGGCATCATGTGGATAGGGAGCGTGGTAGTCATGCCTGGACGACACAACCTTCCCACCAATACTAGAATAGGTACCCTGGTCATCATGTGGATACTTCAAAACAGAGGGGTGACTGGTACCACCAGTACTACTGCTACCATTGCCCCCATCTTCATGGGGCCTTCTATTAGGAGTTCCACTCATGTTCCGATAACTAATCTGAAAAGGAGAAAACGTTATCCAGGAAATCAATGGGTGATACATGCACTAAAGAGAAACAAGTTTGGCAGCAGATCCGCAGCTTCAAACAGGACAGTTAACAGCACAAAAACTTTCAGTTTATCGACTTACAACAACAGATACCTTTAAAATTCATATTCTAGCAGATTAAAGCAGCACTTTGAATTTTTTACAGTAAAACATGATAGAAAACAAGACGCCGCTATCGAATCTTTCACCCCAAACATTGTTTTGTTTTTTGTTGTTCCATTTCTATAGGTCGAATTTGTAATTCACCTGAAATTGATAGTGGTTAGCCCAGGCTTCGTCGGCGGCGGTCTGTAATTTGGTGTGGATGGGAGAAGACGAGCAATTTCGAAGGAAGAATAGGTTAAAGCTTCTTAGAAAGAGAAAGGGGGGAGAAAATAAATACTCCCAGTTTTAAGTACTCGTTTTTTTCTGAATACTGCAATGTCGGGTTGGCCCGCTCGTGAGATGCACATGCACGGGGTTTCTAAAAATTTATTCTATCGAAAATTAGGCCGTAAATCCCCTTTCAAAAAAAAAAAATTAGGCCGTAAATAAATAAATTAGTAGGAGTAGAGTATTATCCTATTCCTATCCTGCAAATTAAATTTAATTAAGGTTTTCTTTTTCTGGGCGGAGGGGAGAAACGTGGGAAAATACAATAGAATAAGCTCCTATCATTCCTAGTAGCAGTGCAGTAGTATGAATTGAATTAATAGTCAAATCAGCGATTGGTTTGGTGGTGATGAGATATTTGAACTCTGAAGTAGTAGTAGTAGATTAGGATTCAACGATCGCAGGCAGAAGAATTCATCTCATCGGGAATCGCGATTGTAAAATGGATCCTGAGCAGACCTTTATACGGGTGCAGGAGCGTTTCTCAGAGATGCTCAACCCCAAAATAAGAGTTAAGCTGGAGTACTTTTTCCTATTATTGGCCATCACCCTCTTCTGTATCCTCGTTGTTATGCACGCCAATTATGTCCAACAGGTTCCTGCTAATTTCCTTCCTTCCTTTGTGAAATTCGATTCACTTTGAGTATTTATCTTCACCAAATAAATATTCATGTTATGTTGCAGCCTGGCTGTTCTACTGAGTTCTCTAGTGTCGAAATGTCTCATGCCCAGCTTATTCAGATTAAGGTATACTAGTTGTATTTACATAGATCCGAAGCTCTGGTTTTTGTCCAAAAGTTCAATACTTTCCTGGTTTTTCTGCAGATTACTAGTGCTGGCTTGTGGTCTCATACTGGACAGGACATAGGCGCCCATAATCATGAAATTTGCACTGAATGTGAAGATTCTACCACTCTTGATAGTCATGCTTCCCCTTCTTTGGCTGCAGATTCGTGGTTGAGCTGGATAAGCTCTGATGCCAAGATGGTCAAATCTCGCCTACAATTTTGGAAGACTGATAATTATGTTTTAGAATCTCAAAGAGAAATTTCCATAAGCAGTGAAAGGTTTAAGCCAGGATCTGATGATGCGACAATCAAAGTCAGTAAAGATGTGCCTCGCACTAGGCTTTTCGTTTCACCAAAAGAATCTCTTAGGGCAGCTATATTTCACATTGGCAAAAAGTGGCATGGCCGCTTGTCTTTCTTTCTGAGACTAGCTAGGCGAATTCTTGGAGGTTTATGGGTTAGATACATGATGCTATCTATCTTCATTTCTTGGTTTTTAATGGCTTCTGAATATTTCAGGACGTAACATGCACATAGTGCATAAATAGTTTTAACTAACTGGGGCCTCATATCCATGCAGGACATTGCTGGTATTAATTTGAATTTTGATATTCCGAAGTGGCTAAAGATCTTACATTTGGATAGGTTCAACTCCTATGCAGGTACATGATATCTCTGCTGATCCCTTTGTTACATCCTTTGCTGACATTGTCCATTCAGCTTTGAATAATGAGATTTTTAAATCTTTTATTTTGCATTCGCATGGATTTCATGATCTTCCCAAACCAATTCTATAAACCTAAAGATCCAAACGTAAAAGTGTTCACTTCTCTTGGCCACCTAATTGTAATCTGTAAGATTTTCATAAATCCTAGCATGATTTGGTTTTTGTTTTAAAGGCTTTCTTAAAGGTAGGTTGAGGTTGTTACATGAGTTCTCTGAGACCTTATTGATATGCTGATCACAACCTTTCTGTTGATAAATAGGATGAACCTCAGCACTCTTGCATTCTCGAATTAAGAAAATGCCTTAAAATGGCTCATAGAAAAATTACGACACAGTAAAAATAGGCTGGGTCCTTTTCTTGTTTTGTTTTGAGTGGTTTAGAGATGTGCTTGGTCTGTTTCGTTTGAGCAAAAAAAAGAAAAACGAGTTTAAAATTCTTCGATAATAAAGTACAAAAACATAAATTGCACAGATGACAACAAGTTTAGAAAGATGACAGGAAGGGAAAAGAACAAGTTAAGTAAATCTCTACATCCCTAGGAACTCGGGGAGAAAAAGGAGTGATTGTGATAACAATCTGACAAAATAAAAGCAACATTAACCATCTGGTCTGCATTAAAAGTTAAAAGTCCTGATTTTGTTTTATAGATAAGATGTGAAAATTATTTTATCATGCTACAGCCACTTCCTTACTTTCTTGTAATCTGAATTTAGCTCGGTGTTATAAGACCCTACACATTATAGTTGTTTTGTCAGCTGATTAATTTTTTATGCGACATTTGAGTGTGTAATACTAATACACCATTCATTCCCATGCTATCTTATACTGCTTTATATTAATATCTCAGTGCAGTGGCTAGAGAAGAGAAGCAAGGCATTTGAACCAGCCTATTTGTATACCATGGAAAAGGTGTTTTATAGGTTCATTTGATTAACTTGTCTCCTTTATCTGCATTGAGCTATCTCTTATAGTTGTAAAGAATATTGGTAAATCACACTGCACCTCAGGAACTCTCTACTACATAAACTTTGAATATCAGTATGTTAGCATTCAACCTCCTCGAATTTACCAGATAAAAGTGACTGCAGATGGTTTTCTCGCCGGAAATTGTGTTCTTTGCTTCCAGCATAACATTTTTAAGAGCCAAACGATTATAGATTCACATGGATTTCCATTAATTGCTCTTTTACAATTCAGTTCTCTTCATTTTCTGATGAAGAGAATTTGTGAATGGTTTTGTGGTCCCTACCTTTCTCATGAATTACATGAATTTACCTTTCATATCTGGCTATTATTTATGTGTGCATACTTGTGTAGGGTTATTTTTTGTTGCCTGAAGAAGCCAGATCAAGGCATGGAATTCACACAATTAATATCAGTATTTCAGCTCGGCATAATTGCTTTGGCAACCGGTAATATTTCTCGCTTTCTACATGATAAAATTACCTCATCTGATTGATATTTTTCCGCTTTGTTGTTTGATTTGAGGTTTGAAATATTTTGCATAGGTTGTCTTTGGAATACGTATTTTGATGTGAATATTATTGATTGTTTGAAGAAAATGTCATGGTTTATGTTAGTTCGCACAGTCCCTTTCACTGGGTTAACCAGGGAGAGTCTGGGTATGCTTCTATAAATAAAATATTTGCATCATATGTATTTCCCAATGCTATCTTAGCATCACTCACTCAGTGTATATAGGACACATCAGATTAGAAATTACATGCAGTTCATCCTATCAAAAAATTTCAAAGATTAGGACACATTAGGTATTTTTCGTGCAACAAGTTTTATGTGCTTTGATGCAACCAATTGCTTAATTAAAAAAATAGAAATCAAGTACTGCAGATAATTGCGACACGAGCACATTATGACAAGCTACTTACTATATTTTAGCTATGAACCTTAGATTGATATGATTCTTTTTCAGGTGGCAGCAGTTGTTGATAAACAGGGTTGTAGGATATGACACTATTTTGATGAATAGTTTATTGAGTTCTCCTGGCCAAGGTATCAAGTACCTGCGTGGTTTCAATTTTATGCTACGATTTTCGTCCAAAGTTTTGGAGTTATATTTATATGTTGAAGGAAGAGCTATCAAACTCTTGTGCTTTAATTATTTTGTCCTTTGTTTTGGTATTATCTAAAAGACTAACACCATGACGTTTCACATATTATTGTATGACAGGCTGCCATACTTCTCCAATTTGTATCTTGCAAAGCTCTTCTGTCATAGTATTCTTTATTATGCCGTTTAGTTGTTTCTGCTACTTTCTATGGGTTCATGGCTTTTATCAAATCAGCCAATTGATGATGTACTTTATTACACTAACCATTTAAACATTTATTTCATACCTCCAACCATTGTAATTAATGTTTTGCCATTTGAGCAGGTTACCTGTATAATTACCAAACAAAGGAGTTCTATAACCTCACCTATGCTCATGAGCAGCCTGAGAGTTCTGCGAAATTTGGAGGTTTACTTTTGACCATTTTCCTACTGTATTTGCAATGTTTCTGCATTCATTTCAGACTTATTCCCATCTGTTCTGTCAGACTGCTGTGTTTATCACCAACTTTAACAGTTCAAGTAGATAGTTCAATTTTCAGGTTAAATCACTTATGAATGTATTCCAAGGATGTGGCTGGCCTCATGGTTCCGAATTGCTACCCAAACTGACTTGGTTTTTGTATTCTCTTGCCTGTAACATGTGGCCATGACCCCTCTAGTTGTTGCTTACTCTTTAGTCTTTGGTTGGTAACTTTTCTATTATGTGTAATATTACTAAGGAACATAAGGTGCAAAAAAGTTCATCTTTTCGAATGGTTGTGCATGTGCACCATTGTTACAGATTGCCTGTGTATGTAAATTCAGAAATATCTGCACTCTGTTTATTGAAAATTAAGTATCATCTGATGGTAAAACATGATTTGCTCTTTTGCTGCTTTCTTTTGCAGACTATCTTGTGACCAAGTGTGGCGTATTAATGATGTCACTCTTTGTTTTTTTCACAACCACAATGTCAGTTTCATTTACACTGAGAGAGACACAAACACGTATGCTGAAGTTTACAGGTATGAGCTATTATTTTAATGACTATCGTCGTCTTTCTCTATGTAAAGAATACATCATTGATTACACTCTACAGATGGCATTCCATAAACCATGTGATTAAATTTGCATCATTATGATTCTGAAACAGGTAGCTGATATGAAATCAGTCAACTTGAGTCTTATATTATGATGTCTTCTAGAAAACTCAATGGATAAAGATAGCTCATTATTTTGAAATATATTATGGTCTTGACTTAGATTATCGGGGGATGTATTAAAATTTTGTCTTTTTTTCCCTGTGTGTATGTCGGCTTTGATTGCCACATCTGTATCCTTATTTCAGTGCAGCTCCAGCATCATGCTCGACATAGGCTTCCAACATTTCAACTAATATTTGTGCATGTAATTGAATCACTTGTTTTTGTTCCGGTAAGCACTCAACTTATTTTGTAATCTTCGCTCTTTCTGTCCCATTTTCAGCCAACTTTAATGGTTTTGCTGACATGTCCCCTTATTTTTGTATACAGATAATGATTGGAATCCTATTTTTCCTCTTCGAGTTTTATGATGATCAGCTTTTGGCTTTTATGGTCTTAATTCTTGTCTGGATATGTGAACTCTTCACGCTAATCAGGTTGTTCCCTTCTCTTTAGTTTCCTCCTCTCAACCTAACAGAAAAAACATGACAAGGGCAAGAGAAGCAAGTTAGCAAGTTAATAAGGATGAAACAATACATGGCCTGGTTTATATTTTTATCAAAATATTTAGCTGAATCAAGGTTCTATAAAACGGAACTTAGTGATAATATGACAGTAGACCTCCCTATTTTGCATAGAGTTTTTTGCCTATTTCTTAGAAAGCCACCTGATGCTACTATCCCCTATATGCACATCCTGTAGACTACCTTGACTGATCCACGGCCTATAAAGCCTTAACATGATACTATGCAGCTCCTACCTGGTAGCTTCTATACCATGTTTGGCATAAAATACCGAAATAGAGTGCTTGGACCTATAGTTCTAATCTTTGCTTCTATATTCAACCGATTTCTGAGCATTCTTTTTTTTTTTTTTTTTCCTGATTCCGCTATTTCTTCTATTGCTTGCAGTGTCCGCACCCCAATATCAATGAAGTTCTTTCCTCGCTTCTTTTTGCTCTACTTTTTAGTGTTTCACATATACTTTTTCTCCTACACCTATGGTAATGTTTTAGTATCTCAACATAAGATGATTACATTATCTTAGTCATCAATATACTTTGACATGCCTTTGTTGTTGTGCATGCAGGGTTTTCTTATTTAGCTCTCTCAACTTCTGCAGCGTTTATGCAACACCTTGTCCTCTATTTCTGGAACAGATTTGAGGTATAACATGCTTCAATCAGTATTTACTGTTTTCAGTTCTAATGCACCATCTCGTAAGGTAGAATAAAGTTATGTGGTTGAGGCAAAACAATGTGAAAATACTATCATTGATGTATGCGATTTTCAGCATGGAAGATTTGGGGAAGTTGAGAGGCCTAAGCTTGCAGTTGAAATAACATGAAAAGGGGAAATCGGAAAATGCGGGAATAAAAAAATGGTGGGAAGGGACAAGGGAGCAATAGAATATGAAGGTGTAATCTTAATTGGTCTCCAGTTATCAGCTCGTCATACTTTAGCCATATAAACTTTAGAGAGATTATGGCAACTTCCATCCGACCTCAGTCTCTAAAATCTTGCATTTCTCCTACCCAAAGTATCACCAGCAATTGACTGTTTTAAAGAATGTTCACAGAAAGTATAAGCAGTTTAGAAGAATATTATTACCAAAGTCGCCAGGAATACTTGAGGCACTAGTTGGAAGAATTTGATGGACCTATTACTGTTTTCCGACCATTTTGTTTTGCATCCTTCCCTCTTATATCCAGAACTGCAGAACCTAAGTTAGAAAATTAATCATTAAAGTGAATAGAGGCAGCCCACCTTATGACTTTATCCTTGGACTGTTCTATTTGTGGGTTTGTGAACTTCATATATGTGGAGCAAGCAATAGCATTCCGAAGTAATGTCAGTCTTTAGTAAAATTGTTCTACATGTTCTGTCAGTTATAGTCGTTTACTGATAGTTTATCGTGCCAGGTTCCTGCTTTGCAGAGGTTTATGCAAAATCGTCGGTCACATTTTCAGCAGCATCCAGATTTTCATATCACATCCTCTACTATTCTGGCCTCAACATTACGCATCACAAGATTAAACACGAGGAATAGTGGAGCTGTAAACGCAGATATAGGGTCTGGAGTAATACCTCGAGCTGGTGCTGAAACAGGAACACTGAGAAATGTTGCAGAACCGGAACAGCCCACGAACGACAATAATCCTCTCGGTGTTGGAGGGCAACCTCAGGCTGCGGAGGCGGGAGGCATTCCTGGCGGGGCTATGAGTTCATTTAGCTCGCTATTGTTATGGATCCTCGGGGGAGCTTCATCCGAGAGCCTAAACTCTTTCCTCTCTATATTTCGAGACTTGAGAGATCAAGGGGGTCAGGTCTATCCTCAACCTCCACAACAAGAAAATCCTACGCCACAGGGCAACGAATGAGGTGGTGACAAGTTTCGAAAATTCTGATGTATATCTACTTTGCTCTCTTGTACTTAGTTATACTGCGGAGGGAGGGAGGGAGGGACGTGGATAAATTCATCACATCCGTTTGTATTCAATACCAATTAATCTGTTGAAGAGGTCGGGTAGTCCAGATGAAGTCTTCTGTGCTAAGTCAGGCCAAAAGATTCTACTGTAATATCACCATGCCATGTACAGAACAAGTGACTTAAGCTTTCAGAATTTCAAGTAAAGAAATAATGAAGCAATACCGACACATGACGTGCAATGTGAAAATCGAAGAATAGGGAGAAGTGTATGATTTGCTTGTTAAACTTTGCTCCTGTATAGATACAAGAGCATATCGATTCTTGGGAATAACCCTTTGACAATGGAGCAATTAGTGCTCATCAGTATTCACTAAACGTACTTGACTGCTTGCTGGGAGCCTCAGAAGCCCTCAAATGTGGTGCTTGCAACTGTCACCGGAACTTCCATGGGAAGATTGACCATCAGGTGCCGGTGCAGTAAGAATTGAAAGACGAATTAGCTAGGTGCTTCTTCAGTTACAGTTATAGTGGGTTTCTTAGAATAAATCAGTGCATCTTAATCCTAAAACAATCATAAATTTTGTGAAAGTCAGACCGCAATACATTGGCGGCTTGAATTATGAAATAATGCAATAGACAAGCAGCAAATACCACCTTCAAAGAGAGAAAGAAAAACAATCATCCCATTCATTACATTCTAGTTTGAAAAGGAGTAATCAAAACAACCCCCAAAATCTCTCTTTCTGCACTGATCATTTCATGTAGCCTCATTACTGTAGTTGTAACTTGTGAGCCTGCTCCGTCGGTGTCCTAGAACTCAGTGTCAAAGCATGCTACCATCATTTTTGAAACCATGGCCCTTGCAAAGGGAATGTAGCTTAAGCTATACCTGTGCAAATATAACAGAGAAGAAATTTTCAGGGAGGATTCATGGCTTCATCTGGAGACCCTAATACAGCACTAGCATATTTGCGTCATTTGGCACTTCCAGATTTTTGGTCCTAAATGCAAATACAATCCAGACACGAGACATATCTTGACAATCACAAGGGCAAATTGAAGGCAATAACAAAAGTGAAGAAAACATCGAAATGGTAGTTGGCATGGTGTCCTATCCTTCGGGGGCTAAAGGAGGGCTAACAGCAAAAATGCAATGTATCTTCCACCCCACCCAGCCCATCTACAAAGTTCTATCCTATCAGAACTAAGGAGATAAAATTGTGCCTCTACTACCAATTATAGCTTCTACTAAGCACCTCAGTGATTGTTTCATCACAACAAGTCATACCAAAGCGAAATCCCATGCAGCAAGAATCTAGGTCCAAGATTTCAGTATCCCAATTGCTCGGGGTGACTGAAATGGATTATCATAAATGAAGCAGCCTTTGATTGAAAAACGGCATCTGGACTAGGACTGATAATTGGTTCTGCAGTTGCACCTCCACTAAATAGTTATAGCTTTTGGTATAACTGGTAGTGCTTGGTCTTAACAAGTTCATTTTTATTTTTTCAAGAACCACACATCTACCAACATCTCTAGAGATGCTTGATAGAAAAGTTCTAATAGCCATCTTCTAATCATAACAGTTTTCAAAACAATTGACAGGCATTTGACATGTACACTTTTCATAATCTCTTACTTGACCATTTGATACAACTATAACATTTTTCACAAGCATGAGCCATGGCCTCCCACAAAATTCTTAACAAATCATTTTCCATATCCTGTAAATATTCTTCAGCACATAGTAAACTAGAATATGCTAACTCAGCGCTTAAGTTTTTCCGAATCAAACGAAAAACCAAAAGTGTGAGTGCATGGAAAACCATTGATCACAAATCATACAAATGCATCAGAACATACCAAATAAGAGCACCAAACTCCAACACAATTGCGAGGAGAGTCAATAGCTTGTTCCGGACCTGGAAAACATAAGTGACAGGATATTAGGCATGAGGAGAAGAGGAAAGATTAAAGAAGTTACAATATCGAAAACATAAAACAGTTTTAAAAGAAACTCACATATACGGCACAAAAAAGAGCAATTATGATGCTAGCAATATATATTGCTGTAGCATATATACGAGCTGGGTCAAGCATCATGGTGACTTGTCTCTTAGGGCCAATAAGAAATGCTGTGCTGCCACCAAAAAACATTAAAATTAGCATTTGACATTTTCTTCACTGGATTTTAAAAGGAAAGAAAGGGTAATGGCATCAGAAACTGTTTGGTAAATGGATGTCATGTAATCAATTAGCCAGCATAGAGTGAGAACTAAAAAATAGAAATTTTTTAATCCCGTCTCAAGAAAATCAGTGAAAGGAAACCAAGAGTTCCACTTGTAGCAAAAAATAATATAGGTTCTTTTGATTGACATTTACTGATTAAATAGTAGGAAGAAAGTAGTAGAGAATCAGTAATAAACAGCATGACAAAATACGTGAACTATGTCCATAAAGGGCTTTTTCTTTTGTCTCCGCTGATGTCTATTAGTTTGGACAGAAACTTAGAAATCCAAAAGAATATTTAGCAATTCAATGGAAGGAGTTGATCATCCATAATACCAATTAGTAGAGATAATCTAAAAACAAATGAATACCACAATCATCCTTCCCATGCAATGGAATGTAGAAAAAGGAACTGACTTGTATCAATCAAAGTATTTAGAAGAAAATTATCTGACAATACTCAACAAGAAGCTGGTGATACAAAGTGTCATTGGATGCCATTTTGAGAGGCTATTCGTTAGAAGAGCAAATACAAGAGGTTGAAATTCATAGAATTATCAAAGAACGGACCTTCCAAGAGCGAGCAGATTGCCTAAGGAGAATGTAATTCCGAATTTGACCGGATGGAAGAAAACAAGCATAGACTGTGGAGCAGAAAACAGGATGGTTTATCAACTTGAAGCATCACAATCCATGTATAACACTTGACACAAAATCATATCCAAGCATATGCAAAAGGAGAGAGTTTGATTTTGATAGGATAATCGAAACGTCAGAAACTTACCAGGAGCGTGCAAGTTATACCAGCAGATAAGCAAATTGCAAAACCATACATTCTCTGCAAAAGGAAGTAGAAAAGTTGAGTGACAAACAACATAACCAATTGCGAAACCCCAACTATGAATAATTGCAGATTGAGAAATCTAATATAGTATATACCTGTGTGGTGGACAAAGTGCAGTTGCGATTGAAATCATCGATGTAGGAAGAGTCTTGTTGCTGCAGCTGCTCTTCGTCGTCAACCTCCATTCCCACCAGCATTTTCATCTTCTCATATGCTTGATTCATCTTCTCCATATTATCCGATATACTCCTTCACTGTTAACTGTTAATGGGAGGGAGAGGGTTTATTATGATGTAGTATTCCGGTAGATCTGAAATTCATGAGGATTTGGATTTGTCAAGTCGATTTCCAAACCAACTGGGGACAGAGGCGAGTTAGCTTCAACTTCAAACTTATGAATTTGTAATTTAGTCCTCATTGGAATGTATATTACATTACGATCCTCCTAAATTTGAGAAATTTGTACGTAAGCCCTCAAGTTTCATTTATTACAACATGCCCTTCTTTCTACTAATTGAAAATTCTCCTCTCTTCTTCTCTCCTCTTCCCAATTCTCTTCAATCAAAGGGTAAAAACCTTACGCTCAGGGGATCCAGTACGTCTTAGCAAATTGATATGGTAGGGATTCCGGTTCAATCTCATTTGTTGCTTACTGGTTTTCTCTCTGTGCTCTGCTCGTGTGTGTGTGTTTGGTTGGATTTGATTCGATTATAAAGTTGAAGGATAATAATACCTCCTTTTGACTCGTTTTCCTTGTTCCTGCTCTTCATCACAAAAATTAGTCTTTTTTCACTGAAACAAGATCGAGTTTTTCAATTTGTAGAGAGCTGTTAATTGCATCAATATGGGTTTCCATGATATGAGCCTCGAGGTCAACCTCTGAAACCTATGACCTCAAGCTTATCTGTTCTGCTCTTCTTCAAATATTACGTTTTTGGGTCTCTGTAATTCAAGCTGTTCTTTGTTGGCCCTTTCTCTATTGAATGTGTGTACTGTGTACTACTACCTCAACGGTGGTTAGAAAATGGACTTAATTAATGTAAATGCAATTATATGCAAACTTACTATAATGCAGTTCGCATCGTCAACTTAATCAAAAAAAATCTTGTGGTTGTCTATATAAATTTTGTTTTGATCAATCAAGAATTTAGCTTGTTTCACTTTTTTGTTATATGTGGTGGTTCCCCTCTCATAGCTGTCATTTGATATATGAGATATGTTTATGGCTTTATGCTGCTGATAAGTGCGCTAGTAATTTTTCTTAAACAACAATATTGAGTTATTCCTAGATGCACAAAGTCAATTTATTGTGCAGCCAATATATTTTTTAGCTAGGCTGCAAATTACAGTGAATTAAACTTTGTATTAAAAACAAGAAAAGGTAAGTATATAGCTTTCTATCGTATTCCTGTGGTATGCTCTCCTTCAGCTTTGATACTTACCCTTCAAAAGGAGATGAAAATCAGTTTAAATGATAGAAGGAGTCAGATAAAATTCATGAATTTGACCATAAATGAGATGAAACCTCTGTCATATTGATTGCAGATTGCATTTCAAATATATATTTAGCATATCTAATACCCAAGAAATCTCCTCAATCTCGCTCTCCTATCTTATAGTTCATTCTGGTTCTGTCCTTCTCCAAACCCTTATATGATTCCTTTCGGTATCCACGTATTGCAGTCTGCACTTTACAGAGGAATGTCCAGGAAAGACAAGCCTAGAGGACGCCCTCATGGTTTGACTCAACAAAAAAAGCAGGAGATCAAGGAGGCTTTTGATCTTTTTGATACTGATGGATCTGGTAATGAGAAATCTAGAGCAAATGAATTACATGCCAATGCTATAATTTATTCCTAATGGGCTTTTTTCTTCCTTAATGCATGCAGGAACAATTGATGCAAAAGAGTTAAATGTTGCAATGAGGTGTATCTTCTTACTCTTTTTTTATTCATTCTTTTCTTTTTCTTTTTTGGACGGGAAGGGGTGTATTAAGTACGTCTAAAGTTGACGAGTCATTGCTTATACTGCTCTTGCTGTATTGCAGGGCTTTGGGCTTTGAAATGTCTGAAGAGGTAATGCCAGATTTTTTTAATTTCTGCAACTCTTAAATTATTTGCAATACATTACATTTACGTATGTGCAAGGAGTGGAATCGTAATCTGTAGTTTGTTTCCATTATATAGTAGTCCAGAAATGTTCCATCTCTCTAGGTTGTAAATTCATAATTGAATAGTCAATGTCGATGCCTTTCATCTAGAACTGCTTTGTGTTTTACCTTTGAGCCCTTATACGCATCGTAAGTTGGATTTCTTGTTTTGGTTCGAGTTAATTGATCATTTATTGTATAATGGGTGCATAACGTCATAAAGGCCTTAGCTTCTTAGCTGCTTAAAACGGTCACAGTCCTTTTAGCCGTGATTATAGCACAACAATTAACATGTTAATTTTATGAAAGTTGTCCTATTGTTTGAAATTTTCTAGCTTATTACTACAGGAAATCACTCGAATGATAGCAGAAGTCGACAAGGATGGCAGTGGTGCAATTGACTTCGATGAATTTTGTCACATGATGACTGCAAAATTTGGAGAAAGGGATACCAATGAAGAGCTCATGAAAGCTTTTCACATTATTGACCAAGATAAAAATGTAAGTTTCTTTAGACTCTTCAATTGCATTTTGTCTTTGTGCTGATAATAATTAGCTTTTCATGATCTGAGTGCAGGGCAAGATTTCTACTGCAGATATTCAGCGCATAGCCAAGGAGTTGGGTGAAAATTTCACTGAGAGAGAGATTCAAGACATGATTGATGAAGCAGATCGAGATCGTAAGTCCCCATTATTTCACTCATTCTACTATTCAGTTGCAAGGTACATCAATTTTTGGCAGAAGAAACTGTCAAAAATGCTGCAAGACAGCAGTCAGTTGCATATTGAACTGCTTAGGTTCAATGTTTGTCTGATGATTCATACTAGTGTATAGTTGTTGTGAAAATTGCTTCAGATTACAGCAAGCATCGTATATTTTATTAATATTCATGTAGTAGTAGTAGCAGCAGCAGCAGTAGTAGATTGGTTAGTTGTGTAATCATATTGTATTTAAATTCATGTGCAGGTGATGGTGAAGTGAATGCTGAGGAATTCATGAGGATGATGAGGAGAACGTCGTATGGATACTAGAACTACTGTGTAATAATATATTGTTGGAGACTGTGCTCTTGTCTTGTAATATAGTACTGATTTGTTCTTGAGAGAGAGGAGATTATTTGAATTCCTTATAATATCCAATTTTTAGTTGAAATGAGATTGCTAACATTGACTAGTTCCCCTGTTTGTGTATCCTACCTAGAGACTAGAGATGAAGATGTAGCTATTGTATCTTTTGTTTGCTTGGTTATTCATTGATACTACTAGTAACAAACTCAATAATTGACTATAGACATTATTATTGATTCAAGTACTTTGAACATGTTTTGCAATCGTAACCCACATTCCAAGTGAAGCAGATATTTGACTATAGTAATATTATACAACCGAAGCAACGTAGAAGTATGTAGGAGTAGGAGTGGTATCAGTTGATGAGTCGACAGTTATTTCGGACCTCTCCCTTGGTACCTTCTTTGACATCCAACAGTCCCATCTTGACCATAGCTTGCTGGAAATCTATAAAGAACATGGCTGTGTTGAGTGAATATGCATTGACAATTCCTCGAGTTCTGGGGCCATCAAACAGGGTCTGGTCGGAGAAGAGGACCCCGGCTCTCCTCTGGAGGGCATTGAAGTAGGCATTGTCGAAAGTGTTTCTAGTGGGATCGAAGGGCTGCTCTGCAGTATCCCCTAGGCTGCAAGTCTTGGAAAGGGTCTTGGCGAACTGGGTATCAATACTGGGGTCCAAATCGTTGGTGGAGTCGAACTTACTTAGTCTGAACTTGAAAGACGAACATCTAGCCACACCCAGGGTATGTGCCCCTGTACGTAGTAGCGTAGGTTGACAAACAACATCATTATCTCATGACCCGTCGTATATGTATATTTAAGCAGTTAAGTTAGTTACCTGATAAAGCCACCATTTCTTGGGCAGAGAAGCCATGCTGCCCAAACATCCTAATAAGCTCAGAACTGTTTAAGTTGGGTGGGGGCAGATTGATGGTGTCTTCTATCTTGGATCTTCTCCCGTCTTTTCTCCCTTTAGGAATGTCATAAAATGGACCACCAGCCTGTAAATAGTGTGTATAAGTATATGTATATGTATTATATGATGAAGATGAGGAGGAAAGAATGAAGGGTAGGTAAGTTACAAAGAAAACGGCATCTCTTGCAGCCATGGCAAGAATATCAGCACAAGAAACAACTCCAGGGCACTGTTTCTCCAGAGCTTGCTTGGCAGCATCTATGATTTCATAGCCCCTCAAGCTCAAATTGGCCGGAGAGTCTTTCTCGGCTGTGTTGCTTTTGGTGGAGTCAACAAGTACAGAAGCATCACATCCCTATATGTATATGTGGATAGACAGACAGACTTATTGATTAATGAAAGAGAAGACATAGTAGTAGTAGTAGTACGTACCTCTACAAAGCAGTCGTGAAAATGCATCCTAACAAGGCCAGCTGCAAGGGTGGGATCAGACTGGAGAGCAGTATTGACAGCATTCCTTACGATGATATCAGCAATGGGGCATGCCATGATGTAGTAATTCATGCTCAGACCATTCCCAACTCCATTTATCCATCCACTTGCAATCATATACTTTATTACCATTACCATCCCAAACAACACATTCCCAATATTCATACTGCTGCTGCTGCTGCTGCTTCTCCTTCTACTTAATTAGTCTATATCTTACAACAAATTAAATACAATACAATACGAGGTAGTATATGTATATATGCATACGCATGGGCATGGCTATATATAGAGAGAGCCAGAGAGGAGAATGAGTTAGTGCGCATGGATCGACATCCTCCATATCACCATGCATGCGAAAGAAAAAGCTGATTACTCGCTGCTTTTACCTAATTGACCCCGCCCCACTAATTCTAATTTCCAATTATTGCCACCTTCTATATTATCTTAATTAATCAGTTGACTTACCCGATATCTTAATTAATTAATTAACTCATGGCTGCTCTGCTCATTTGCTTTGGAAATTGGAAGATGACTAATTACACATTTTATGTTATTAACGTATGTATGTATTAACATGATTGGAGGACATGAAAAATGCACCTGACTGAGTGGCCCAATTATCTTACTGTTTTTTTTTTTTAAATAAAATAGTAAGTAATACTTAATTGCATGGAACATGATATGCTCTGGGGCACAAGTGGTTTGAGAATTCCAAATTTCCAAATTGATCAACAAGACTAATTAGTGCAGCCAAAATGAGTTAATTCTTGGTTTTAGTAATTAATTAATTAACAAGACGAAGAAAGTGGGAGCATTATATATGTAGAGATCGAAAACAAAGGCATTAGTGAGAAATGAGCAATAAAGTCAAAACTGGAAGTGGAAAACAATGAGATATAATACAACAGCTTATCTTAGCTGGTTTCCATGCAATTTCAAAGTGGGAACAACTCGTTTCCATTATTAATTCCACGAACATTCATCGCCTTACTTTACTTCTGCCCAACACGTTTCCTTGTACCACTTCTACTCTACTCATTTATTTATTGCAACTATTAAAATAAGTAGTAGTAATCAACCTCACTGCTCTCGATCGGAGTAGAGTAACATTAACATGTTTGATCCCAATTGTTAATTATAATAACATTATCTTATGGATTGAGGTTGTGGCACAAAAGAGAAAGAGAATGAGCAAAACATACACAAAACTAGCTCTATTTCTGAAACTACTGGATAAAGTATGTCATTACAACCCACTGGAATCCCATTCTAAGGAAGGCCCTCTTCTCTTGATATATATACACATCTCATCTCAAAAGACCTTGACGAAAAACAAGATAAAGGGGGGGAAAAAAACATTTACAGATTTATAGGACCCCAGTGTTTGTAAGAGTAATACCCAAGCTGC
The DNA here is from genome assembly GCA_029379335.1 of Thymus mandschuricus. Lineage (NCBI taxonomy): Eukaryota > Viridiplantae > Streptophyta > Magnoliopsida > Lamiales > Lamiaceae > Thymus > Thymus mandschuricus. Next base: position 5,162,961 of record CM057073.1, read on the forward strand.
CCGCGGCATCCATAAAAACATTATCCACCAGCACTTGCTCCCTGCATTGCTGCCCATTTGCCTTGATGGCGCGTCTACATCTGTGGCAATAGAACTTCACTGGAACACCGTCAGAGTCAGGGATCCCCGAGCATCTCGTATGCTGCCATATTCCGCACACATCGCACGCCAGCATCCTCTCCCCGTCATCATCCTTTGCCCCACATAAGCAATCCACTATCCATCTCTCCATTCCCCTTTCCATTCTAAACCTGCTCACCCCATTCTTCCCGTGGAACTTCCCCCTGATCCGCACAGACTCCATCGACCCCAGCAACAGCCTGATCTGGGTTGACTCATCCACCCCGCTAAAACCCACCACCTCATCTGCTTGGAACCTTCTCAACATCAAATACACGTCTTGGAAGGCCCTCATTGCTTCCAGCTTCAGGTCAGCAATCGTGGCATCTGGTGAGAGTACGAGCAACTCTGGCGGAGGATTATGGTTGTATTCTTCTGGCTGTTCCATTAGGTCAACCTCACAAAGCACCTGCACCGTGTTTTCCTTGGAGGAAACGGGTAGGAAATTCCCAGGGAGGTAGTCCTTCACAAACTGCTTGCAATCAAGAATTTTCGTCGCGGAGCTAGCTACAACACCTCTTTTAGCTGGAGGCACGTTTGCTACCATTGTTTCAGGATGAAGTAGACACTCGTAGAAGTACTTGAGATCACCCACAAGACGATCATATGACATGGGGAAGCTGTTCAAACATGTAGTGGGTGGTGGTATGGATGCACTTCCTGGCTCGAGTCTATATATAATCAACGGCCCAAAAAGAGCTTCAGATTAATAGAAAACAACGGGACATGACAAAGAATGACACGAGGATGAAAAATTGGCAACCTACCTGTACTCCATGGCACCACAATCAGAAATGCAGCGAGCAGAAACAACCATGCCTGGAGCTGCCTGTTTCCCCTTGAGTTCTTTAAGGCAGTAATCCAAAAGCTCTGGGGAACCTACTCTGCAAACTGCACCTCTAAGAGCACGCCAACTAACCCAGGTGGATCCACTAACAGCACGCAACACTTTGAACATTGCTTCCTCTACACGTCTCACATCAGCAATAGTCCACGAACACAAAGCCCTCGAGTTACTAGTCCTAAGTTTCTTGCAAGGAGAAGATTCATCGGACCTAACAGGGAGTTGATGGCGATCATGGATCAAGCTCAACACAAAACAGAACAGGTCTTGGATGTTTACTAGCTCCCGTTCAGATATAGACTGATAAAATGAAATTAAGTCCTGCAGGCGCGTTCGAGGCTTCCTTCCTTGAGATTGAAATAAAGACAAGGGCAAGGAGGAAAGGTCCGAGATGGCCAACTTATAATCCTCGATGTTCAAAGAGAAACTACCAGCACCAAACTGATAGCCCCAATCTCCATACCATGGATGGCCTTTGACCACAGCATGAAGCAAGCGGAACTCCATCCCATTCTTCTTAGACACGTCCATCACGCTCACCTTTCTGTTCATCCATGAAAACACGAGTGTTTTAGAGTCGTACCAAGTGCAGTGTAAATCAGAAAAGGAAGAAAACAGGTATGGTCGGAAAGAAGTATGGACCTGACTCCCAGCATTTTGCAGAGCCTATCCCAAAAATTCATAATGTGACGTCCCGAAAGAAGCCTGGATCCACCTTCTCTACCATTTACTCTAAGAAGATGGCCATAACCATTGGCATGAACAACACCATGCAATATATGCGTGGTATTTTCAAGCTGCTGATACATCCAGTCTTCAACATCTTCCGTCGTCATTACATGATTGCATGACTTGCATCTGAACAACAAATCCAACATTTAATAAGCTACGATCATTATTGTTATTGTAGCACCCAATTAACATCGTCTGTACCTGGAATCTGTCATTTGAAGGGCATCACCACAGCCAGCGCACGTCTTGTTATAGCCGGCGATAGAATTGCCATCCGCTTTGATTATGAAATGGTACCGCTTTGCACTCACGGGATTACTACTCCACCCTAAGATGATCAATCACATTAATTATTAGTATTAATCACAATCAGATTCCACATAGTAATAGTAATACACAACAAGATTAAGTTTTCAAGTCGTTTTAGTTGTTGACTTATCCTTGCCGCCTAAGTCGTGAAAAGACATTTCTAACCTCCCGCGGTGGGCCCGATTTAATTCAGGACCAATCAGGGTGCGTGGCCCATTTCCCCACTTCTATTTACTTTTCTTTTTCCGTTTCTATTTTTATTAATAGTAATGAGCTTTACTTTTATTGGGCAACGGGCCCGGCCTATAGGATTAGCCTCCACCTATGTACAGATACAGACAGGTCGGTCCCACTTCCACCAAATCAACTTTATTTTAATATCTATTCTATTCTTTGGAAATACAAATACTACATCAATTTATCATTATTTTTCCTACGCTACGCTAAAATAACTAATGGGCATCCACTAATTACAATACCCAACGGCTAAAACTCAATCTTAGCCACCGCTAAGCAGTCGGTAAATATTTTTCCCACCAAAAAAATTAATATTTCTACTACTTTCTAGCTGGTGTTTTCCGCCTAAACCAAAAATGAGCGCTTAAACCAATGAGTTTTCAATTTTAGAGTAAAAAATTCGGAATTAGCAGGGAATTATAAAAAAAATATCAACTGAGTCAGCGCGCCTGACTCGGTGTTGAGAACTCACCAACGACGCGACATTGGTCGCAATAAACGGATCTGGATCTGGCGACATCCTCCTCCACGACGTCGAGGCAGACGACGGCAGGTCCGCCATCGTCGACGGCAAGGTCTCCGACGCGGAAGAGGATCTGCCAGGTGAGCAGGTGGGGGAAAAGCGACGAAGGGGGAGGGAGGAGCGCGTGCTTGGTCAGGAACGCCCTAATGGTGGTTCTAAACGGCTTGGCGGCCGCCGGAGATTCTAGATCACCGGCGCTCGGGAACGTGAGGAAATCACTGAGATCAGCTGTGACTCGCCTCTTGACCAGCCGTTTGGTCGGTCTCCCGTTCACCACCATGGTTCTTCGGACAGATCTCCGCGCGTGAGGCTACGGAAACGAATCCTCGTCTCAGATCTGGATCGATCGCAGATCGGACGGCCAATATTCAGATACAGACAGTAAATATAATAAATTAGTTTTAAGAGGGAAAAATACAAGGAAAAAAGGAGGAGGAAGAGGGGGAGGGGGAGGGGGAGGGGGAGGAAGAAGAAGATGAAAACGTTTAGGAAGATCCGCAGGAAAAGGAACCGGAGAAGAAAGAGACACAGAGGAGGGGTAGAGAGAAGGGGGAGACGAGGGAAAAACGGAGGGGTTAGTTTCGGCGGGTTCGAGAGATTAGGGTTTGGCTGGGGCTTTTTTGTACTTTTATATGGACTAGTACTATTTTTAAGAGTCTCTCCCTCGATCTCGTGACTAATTATGTTTGGAGAATTGTATTAAGTCGGTGAGAAATTAAATTGCTTTTGTTCCTGTCCCTTTTTATAACAAATTTATTTATTAATGACTCTCCAAATTTAAAAACAAATCGACCTAAATCTAAACTATTTTCGAAATTTTAAATATTTTTAAAAATTGATTGGATGTGGTGAGTCATGTTTCTATATGTAAGAAAGGATAAGGAGAGAAAAAAGGTACAGCAATTAACGATGCTTAGGTATTAAGATATTTATTTAATTTAATGTGATTAATTGATGATTGATGAGGTTAAATGACGAAAGTGGCCTTCTCGGGGGTGGCAGAAATGTAATAAGGTGAAAGCTTGGGGTTGACAGGATAATTAGATGATGAGCTAGTCAAAGTCAACTATACAGATACGCCACATACTGTATCTATCTCTACTAGCATACGTATAATATACTGTATATCCATCCATTATTAGTAGTATAGTATAATAAAACAGTAAAATACTGTAGTATAGTTGGAATAATCCAATCAAATTCCAACTAATGTATTATTTATGTATAAAATGTTGCAATATATTAAATCGTTTCGAACGTCATGCATGTTTGACATAGGAAAGATCATACACATTAATTATGCTTAAAAAACTGATGTTTATAATTACATTCGGTTTATCCAACACCAAAAAAGAAAAAATCACTAATCATTTGTTTTATCTGTATTATAATTCTCTTAATTTTATTTTCCCATGGAAACACACATGATATATGTATAGTAGTATTTGTGTTTTGAATTTTAGCAAGAAAACGAAAGCAAGGCAAAGATGCATGGTTTGTTAGGAGGCAGCATGCCAAGAAACGCAGTGAGTAGCAAAAGCAATCCCAGAAATGAATAAAGTGCATGAAAAATGACAAACAATGTGTAACAGAAAGTGATAAAGAAAGTGATTAAGGGAATATAATAGGCAGTATTATTTAAAACTACCTAATATCCTCCTGCTCCATATATATATATATATATCATCACTTGCACTTGCACTTGTTGTACCTCATTATTAATTAGTAGAAGATGAAGATCATGGAGATGAAGACGAAGGCCGTGATATGTCTGATGTTTGTAATCATGGGTGCAGCAGAAGCAGAAGCAGATCCAGTTGGACATTATCAGGTGAGTGCAATGTTTGCGTTTGGCGATTCATTAACAGATCCAGGGAACAACAACTACTTGAACTCCTTTGCCAAGGCCAACTACATGCCTTATGGAGTCGATTTCTATGGAGGGCTGCCTTCTGGAAGATTCTGCAATGGCAAAACTTTTGTTGATTACCTTGGTCAGCCAACACCCCACCCTTCATTCATTCATGCATTTACTAGTATCTGTATATAATTAATTCATCAATAGTATATAGGTGAGATGCTGGGGCTTCCGGTTCTGCCACCTTACACAAGTCCTCTTGCAACTGGAAGAAATGTTGTTAGAGGAGTGAACTATGCCTCGGCTGCTGGAGGGATTCTCGAAGAAACAGGCCGAAACCTGGTACGTGCATAAACCTAATTAATCTCCTGTGGAGTTCCTCTGTAGCTAGCAGTACTAGCAGCTGTTGGTGGTGCAGGGTGAAAGATTCAGCTTGTCTCAACAAGTTGTCAACTTCGAGAGCACACTGAGTGATCTGAGGAGCCAAATGGGAGATGGACAGCTCACCACTTATTTGGCAAAGGCACTGGTTATTATGTCTCTAGGCAGCAATGACTACATCAATAACTATCTCCAGCCTTCTTTCTATGCAACCAGCTACATCTACGCCCCTAATGACTATGCCGACCTCCTCATCAATCGTTACGCCACCCAGATTTTGGTGCGAATATTAATGATTGTATACATATATGCATATGCACTTCAACTGATTATATTTAAATTTGAGTCTGTCTTGCATGCACTGCGTGTTTACGTACAGGCACTACACAGCTTAGGCCTCCGCAAATTTCTTCTAGGAGGCATTGGACCCCTGGGCTGCATCCCTAATCAGCTAGCCACGGCCTCTGCTCCACAAGGAAAATGCGTCGCTTACACCAATAATGTAGCATCCATCTTCAACAACCGGCTCAGATCTCTTGTTGATGATTTGAATACCAAGTATTCTAACAATGGTGCCATATTTGCTTATGGCAATACTTTTGGAGTATTTGCAGACATACTCAACAATGCCAGCACATACGGTACGTAATTAAAAAAACACTATTCATCCTAATATTATACAACATACTGTATGCTAGTTGTCATTACTCTATAACAATGTAATATGTATGTTGATGGTTAATGTTGCAGGATTTAATGTGACAGATAGAGGGTGCTGTGGAATAGGAAGAAAGCGCGGAGAAATAACATGCCTCCCTTTCTCAACACCTTGTAATAACAGAAACCGACATATCTTCTGGGATGCTTTTCATCCTACGGAAGCAGTGAACCGAATTCTGGCTCACCGAGCTTACTGGGGCTCCTCTTCAGATTGCCATCCTCTAAATGTACAACAGATGGCTCGTCTGTAATTTGTAATTAATAAATGCTGTACTTGCTAGCTATTAGCTATAGCTAGCTTGTTCACACATACATATGCATGCTTATTAATGATTAATTATTGCAATTTGCTAATTAGTTAGTAGCCAGTGTACTAATTAATTATACTCTTATTAACTAACTCTAGTTACCAGATAGCAAGGGCTAAAGAATTAATTAAGAGTGTATAAATTGTAAGTTAATTAGCAGGTACCTAGCATAGCAATCTACATGAGATTAATTAATTGTTCGGGATAAAAGCTTATATAAACACAAGCAATCTAAGATTCAAAGAAGCAGCAAGAAATGCAAGTAAGTTAGATCATAAATAAAGATGATGAAAGTAGTGTTGTTGATGATGGTGTTGATGAGTTTAGGTAATGTGTTGGGTTTGGATGGTAAACGTAAATATACAGCAATGTACGTATTCGGAGATTCATTGTCGGACAATGGAAACAACAAGTATTTTGTGGAGTCTCTTGCCAAAGCCAACTTCCTACCTTATGGTGTAGATTTTAGTGCAGGGCCCTCTGGAAGGTTCTGCAATGGCAAAATCTTTGTAGACTTTCTTGGTAATATATAGTAATTCATTATGTTAGAAGTTGTGTTGAGGGTTATAAATCTTGTTAATTATATATATTAATGCAATGATGCTGCAGGTGAGATGCATGGACTTCCTCTCCTTCCATCTTATGCAGATGTTATTGTCAAAGGCGCTGACTTCCTATCAGGAGTCAACTATGCCTCAGCTGGTGCAGGAATTCTTAACCAAACAGGATACCTCTTTGTAATCATAATAGTATTAATTATCACTTTCAATTTCAATTTCAATTGCTCTCTCTCTCTCTCTCTGCATCTCTCTTATATACTCTTTGTTAATTTCGCAGGGACGCGTAATCCCTCTAGGAGAACAGATAAGTAACTTCAAGAAAACGGTGGGGATGATTAAGAAGCAAATGGGAGAGAGTAAAGGCAGCAAGTACTTGGGAAATGCGTTGGTGGTGGTAGATATAGGAGCTAATGACTACCTCAATAACTACATGAAACCTAAATACTATGAAAGCAGCCATATCTACAGTCCTCAACAGTTCGCCGATCTCCTTATCCACCACTACAAGGATAGTATATTGGAAATCCAAAGTTTAGGAGCCAGAAAGTTGTTGTTAGCAGAAGCTTCACCTATAGGTTGCGCACCTATAAGAATGATAAACGGAAAGTGTGAGTCGTGGTCGAATGAGCTGGTGAAGATGCTAAATACACGAATCAAATCTCTTGTTGCTAGCCTCAACTTGGAGTACCCAGAATCTGCATTCATGTTTGTAGCAGCGTCTCAACCTTTTATACACATTCTGGGGAATGCTGAGGCATATGGTGAGTATATATAAACACTCTACTCATGTACTAATTAATGATAATGTGTGATTGATGTATGTGGTGTATGCATGTAGGTTTCAAGGTTAATGACACAGCTTGTTGTGGGGACAGTAACAGAGGAGGAACAAAACCTTTGTGTTTGATGAATTCAGTGCCATGTTCTAACAGAGGTGAGTATGTGTTCTGGGATGCTGCTCATCCTTCTGAAGCCACTAGTCGGATTCTTGCTCGCATCATTTACAACTCCACGGAATGGCTATAATTATCATGAGTCATTCATCCATGCCCAATAGCCCAATTGCCCAATCGCCCATGCATGCATGCATCTCCCTCCCTCCCTCTCTCTCCCTCTCTTCAAATAACACGCTAGCTAGCTAGCTACGTACTCCTTTATATCAAAGCTTAATTCATGAAAAATAACGAGGCACAAACAACTAGCTAGTTAGTTAGGCTTTTGTGCATGTACCATGATTTTGATTCTTCTTAATTACAGTTAAGTTGGATTCGGTATTAGTACGTTGGAATACGAGGCTAGCTATAATAAGAGATCATCAAAAGATATATAAGTATAATAGATTATATATCAAACTAATTTTCTAGATTAACTACAAACAAGTAATCCCTCTCTGTCCTTTTAAAACATGCAAGTAAAGTTTAAGGTCGCGTGTTTACATACAAACGATGATATAAAGAAGTATACCGTTTTATAAATCGTTTACTTTGATATATAAAAAAATTGGTCAAAATATATAAAATTTTAATCATCCCTTTATATTATTATGATATTATATATATTATATTTAATAAAATAGAGCGATTATTTTATACTATAGTTTACCATTTTTATAAAAGACTTCCATGACATACCCTTATCTATCTACATAAAGGTATAAATAAAAAGTCAAAGTAGCCCTAAGAATTATAGTAGGAGTATAATCTATTGTAGTGTAAATGTAGTTTATAAAATTGAATGAGATTGCAGCACATTATTGTTTGAATTAGACAGGAAATCTTATTAATTAATAATTAAACCTCAAAGAAGGTTAATTAAGGTGGGGGTGTTAAAAGATAATTATTCAAATTTGAGGGTACAAGGTGAAAAAATATCGTCATCCACCTCCTCATGAAAACCAAAAGGGAGAAGGAGAGGGAGAGAGAAAGTAATAATTAAAAAAGAAAACAAGCGTAAAATATCTATTTGCCATCACGGCCGCTCTGATTCGGCATTATCGATACCAACTCTACCTTCCTTCGTATCGTAGATCGAATTTTATAGTTGGAGTCGAACTCTAACTCTGCCCCTATAACTATATTGGCCCTGCGTTTTACTCCAACCACGAAATCTTCTCTAACACCGATATGGAGCCGCCGGCAGTACAAGGGGACGGCGGTGGCGGAGTTCGGCGCCAGCAGCCACAGCAACAAGCCGGAATGGGCCAGATGTTGACTGGAGTAATCCGGATAGCTGTCTTCTGGTACTTCGCATCTAAATTCTTTGGACCAAAGCGATCTCCCACTCAATCATCAACACAGATCTCCAATCTCTTCCTCAAAGGGGAATCATTGGTTCGTATTATTATATCTTCTTCTGTTTTTTATATGTGCCGATTGGAACTTTATTTGAGGTTTGCTCACTATATTGAAGATATAATGATAAATTAGTTGTGCCGTGCCAGCTCTGTTCATCGATTTCTATGCTATAAGATGTGCAAAAGTCAGTTGGTCATTCAGGGCTTTGCTCAAGCCTTAAATCTTGTATATGCCCATTGCTGAATTGTTGTTCTCGACTGGACTTGTTAATTAAAGCTATTTATTTCATAGCTATATATTCGGATCGATATGTAAGATGTAAGTTCTCCTAAAACAAAAACAATCCATGGATGTGAGTGTTGGTGACTACTTTTGGACTAATTACTGTATTTTGAATTCATTGAAGCAAATCTATTAACTCCAGCTGGTTTCTGAAAGTATGAAGTTCACTTTATTATGCCCCTCTTAGTATGGTTTTTCATTATTATTCACAATTTATGTTGATAAACATTGCATCAAAGCAATGCCATCATCTTTATATGCTCATCTTTACTCTTGTTGGTTCACTTATTGTCCTTACCCCGGGCAGTGAGTACTGTAGGGAGGAATTGGTCGGCATGTTACTTGGCCATCGTTTTTGCAGTCAAGTAATAGGCCTTTTGATACTAAGCATTGTGTTGTTTCCAGGACATGTGGTTGTACGTATCCGACCAAGAGAAATTCAACGACTTCGGGAATGAGGCTGCACTTCTTTGGCAGGAGACAAACATACCTTATGCAGTTTGGACTTTGGATAGTACCAGAACTCTGTCGTTGAAGTATCAACCTTCTGAGGTGCTGGTTATTCTGCTCATGAACTAATTTCAAACTAGTTGACTCACCTATTGGATTTCATTTATAATTTACTAACTGTTCTACTCTTATCAGGCTTTAAAAAGCAATGGGAGTCTATATGCCCATGTATTCTTTGCTAAGTCTGGCTATCCACCAGATCCCAAGGATCCTGAGTACCAGCCATTGGCAGCTTTTGGGCGGACACACCGTGAGATTCTGCTGTTTTATTTTTTATTATCTAGCTCACTGGCTGTCACAATATTAGAGATGTCTATGATCTAACTTGCTTTTATTTACATGCATATAGCTATTGTTGTATATTTGCCCAAGTCCAAATCAGACAAGAGGAAGAGTTTGTTAGGGAATCCAGATGGCTCTGGTGATGATGAAAAGGTTTTTGAGGTATCTGTAATGTTTTTTCACTTTCTGATACATTTGATAACTAAATTGGTTATGCCTGCTCATAACAGTTTCAGTGTAAGCTGTAATACAATTATCAACTTTTTAACCATCGGAGTGTTCTTCTAGCGTTGCCTCATGAAGTTTATGGCACTATGATGATTTATTTTGCTCTAGGTAGCCAAAGATGCTCAAGTAGATGAGAAAGAGGAAGGACCTGTGGAATGGAAGTCATACTGGAAACCGAATATTACCATTAATCTGGTTGAAGATTTTACAAGGTATATAATTGATTAAACATTAATCAAGTGTTGAGTTATTCTGCTTAGTCACGATGACATGGACTGATCTACATGACAAATTTTTATTTGGCAGATATCCAGAGAATGCAATTCCTCCAAATATTGCTCCTTGTATCCTTCAGTTGTTCTTATCTCTTAGTACTGTTGAAATTTGGCCGTAACTTAATCGTGTCCCTGGCTTTTGTGGTTTAAGTGTTCAATCATCTTATTCCTCGATGAGTGAAATATTCATGGGTTGAATTGCATTTGAAATGGTGGAATGATTAGTTAAGATACACTGGCGTATCATTTTTCCATCACACCCAGATTAACGCATCATGACTGATTTAATAAATTTAGCTTGAAATATGGATTACTGTATATATTACAATTCTTTTGTTGGAACTGCCCTTTCACTTTTGTTACTACGTCTAGATAAGAGCTTTTAATGTTAATCTAATATGTTTGGGTGGTTGACTCCTCTTGCATTTACATGTTCAAAGCTTCATAGTACCTATTCCCTGACTTGAATCATAGACATGAACATTGAGCCTACTACAGGAAATTACTACCCGACTGTCTTCTTCAATGAGTTTTGGTTACTTCGGGATAAGTTAATACAACTGAATGAGACAGTGAATGAATTGCCACTAAATCTAGAGGTTGCTCCCATTAGCATGACAAAATGGCAACTCTTCCTACAGATCGACCAATCATTTCAGGTTCATAGAAGTTATGGAAGCATGCTTGAAGGGGAAGCTGATGAACTTAAGGTATGTCTCCTAGTCATATATTGTTTCCAACTTCATAGCAGTTATTTATGAGAAATATGTTTGGAGCCTGTAATGCTTATTGCTTTATTATTGGTCTACAAGCAACTGCTAATATTTAAAGGACCATTTGAGTATATAATGCTATGGCCTCTACAGATCTTTATTATTGTATACCAACATATGAAGTGGGTGGCTGATCCTTTGATTTTTTGAACAGAGAGTTTTTCTGGAAGGAAACCCTTACCTTTTAGCAATTACCATGGTTGTCTCAGCTCTTCATTCTATATTTGACTTCTTGGCTTTTAAGAATGGTAATGTATTTTCTTATCTTATGCTCTTACAGTGAACATGCATTTGTAGCAACTGCTAAAGCATGTTACTTATGTATACAGATATCCAGTTCTGGAATAAAAACAAGTCAATGGAGGGGTTATCAGCGAAGTCTGTTGTTGTGAATTTTTTTTGTCAGCTAATTGTCTTCCTCTACTTGCTTGACAATGAAACTTCATGGATGATACTTGCAAGCTCTGGTGTTGGCTGCTGCATTGAGTTCTGGAAAATAGGGAAAGCTATGCATATTGAGGTAATTCATTATTTAATTCAAGCTTAAGCTCCGATATTTATCAGCATCCAGTTACTAAGTGTGCTGGAAATTGTCATTCTTGTTTACCTTTTCACCCAGATTGACAGAAGTGGCATGATACCTATGCTGAGGTTCCGTGACCGTGACTCATATGCCACAAACAAGACAAAGGAATATGATGATCTTGCCATGAAGTACTTAACATATGTCTTGTTGTTTCTTGCTGTCTGTTTCTCTATTTACTCTCTAAAGTATGAACGCCACAAGAGCTGGTATTCTTGGATCCTTTCATCCCTTACAAGCTGTGTCTACATGTTCGGTAAGCATTTCTATCGTGCTTTCAGATGTTTCTATGGTGTTGGTGTGGTGTGGCATATTGTTATTTCTTGTTGCATTCAGCTTTTGACTCACCTTTCAACTTTTATCCTCTCACCGTGTATGAATCACTTTTCTCGAATTCTGCTTCTTGTTTGTGTAAGCATGCATATACCATCTGCCATGGATGAAATCCGTATCAACTTGCTTGCGAGAGACTTATTTCCTTATTACAAGGATGTAAAAAATGTTTTACCCTTTGTGGCCCCTGCTACTTAGCTTCTAGATTTTGAGTAATTGGAAAATTGTTTGTTATGAATGGTAGGCCTCATTCAAACAAGTTTGATAATTGATATTCCTTTGAGGATTGCACACTGTACTGTCTTCCAAACATAACCACACATAATCTATTTTCCTGCTGCAGGTTTTATCATGATGTGCCCTCAGCTGTTTATCAATTATAAGCTAAAGTCTGTTGCCCATCTACCTTGGAGGCAGATGACTTACAAATTTCTGAACACTATCATTGATGATCTGTTTGCATTTGTGATTAAGATGCCAATACTACACCGCCTTTCTGTCTTCCGTGATGGTGAGTTGTTTACGTCTTAACCTGTCAGTGAATATATATCCTAAATGGTACCTGGTTAATATGAAGTTGGTTAGGGAATAATGAGTAATTATGAAATTCAATCACACCTATGGGGAGGGTGATTTTCTATGCTGGATGATGACAGAAGAACTGATGATATAAGAGATGATTTTAAGTTGTGTTGGTAGATGATAAAAAAGCGATAGATGTTATATTGACTTGTTAGTTACTTATGATTGTTAACTTTTGTTTGTGCAGATGTCATATTTTTGATATACCTTTATCAAAGATGGGTATACCCGGTAGACAAGAAACGTGTAAATGAATTTGGTTTCGGTGGGGAAGACGATCCAGCCTTAGCTGGTACAGATTCAGCAGAACGGGCTGCCTTAACGGGTACGGATTCAACAGAACAAACGGAGGAAGACAAGAAAACTAACTGAGCAGCTAGTTTTGAGCTAAACAAAATCATAGTGTGTAACTCGAACAGACTAGTTATGGGATTGCTTAGACAATATTTAGGGTTTTATTTAGTTGACATGTGATTGAAATTTTGTTTTTTTAATATTCATAGAATCCTGAGATTCCGTATAATTAACTTGTTCATTTTACTCAAGTGCCATTTGTAGGGAGTGATGCCAATGTTACATTTTACATGATTGAGGGACTGTTGGCTTCTTACATTCCAAGAGTATTTAAATTAAACTATTTTCACTGGCTTCAAGTTTCAGCTCATATGGAACATCCACCCAGTGTATTCATATTGATTTTTTACTTGTTTTTTAATTAAACAAGTGAATTCAAATAGTATTTGGCAATTGATGAACCTTCGATTCGCGGCCCAAGTTCGTGTGCGTTTAATGTGCGAAAGTAAAGAAAAGAGACGAGATTTACGTGGTTCGATCGGTACGATCTACGTCCACGGGGAGGAAAAGTATGTGTTTATATTCAGAATAGCGTAAGTGTCTACAATACAAGTGATTCCTCTATTTATAATCGCCGTCGACGCCGGTTGTGGAGTGAAGGACGTGGAGTCATGGGTGGTTGTCCTGTTCCGGTTTCTCCTCCATCAACCCACGTTCTAGGTCTTTAGGGCTCAACTCCCTGGGCCTGCATTTAGCGTGGGCTGGGCCGATTGGACTCGTGCCGATCTGGGCCCTCTGGGCCTACGCCGATCTGGGCTTGTTGGGCTTGTCTGTTCTGGGCCTGCTTGTTTGTTTTGGGCCTAGGGAGGTGGGCCATTTCCTATCACATCCCCCCCCAAAAAGCGTGGGGTGATGGAGTTGACGTCTCCTGTTTGTGCTTGGTGAGTATTAGCTGATTTGAGTAACGTACTTGGTGCCCCCTCCAAAATATGTGAGGAATCCCAAACTGAGCTGGTACCCCCTCTGTACTGTGAGAGATACCGAACTGAACTTGGTACCCCCTCTGAACTGTGAGTGATACCGAACTGAACTTGGTACCCCCCTCTGAACTGTGAGAGATACCGAACTGAACTTGGTACCCCCTCCGAACTGTGAGAGATACCGAACTGAACTTGGTACCCCCTCTGAACTGTGAGAGATACCGAACTGAACTTGGTACCCCCTCTGAACTGTGAGAGATACCGAACTGAACTTGGTACCCCCTCTGAACTGTGAGAGATACCGAACAGAACTTGGTACCCCCTCCGAAATATTTGAGGAAATCCTAACTGAGCTTGGTACCCCCTCCGAACTGTGAGAGATACCGAACTGAGTGTGCGTACCCTCTCCGAAGTGACTTGCTGCAGGAGTTCGGTCATGCCGATCTCATCTCCCGCCCAAAATTAAAGGTGTCAGCCGCATTTAATGCGACGTATGGGGTTCCGATAAAGCGCCGATTGGACGTGCGCGAAACGGCGTCGCATTGAATGAAGTATTCAATACGCGTTAACTCCTTCCCCTTTAATGCCTTATGATTGTAAAATTAGTCATTCTTCATTTATTTTCAAAAATCAGAAACCCTAAATCTGCAACTTCCTTTGCTGTTTTCTCTCCAAACGGTTTCTCGTCACAGCTTGTTCAAGAACTTTAAACAAGTAAGTTATGTCTTCCTCCATCTCGTCATCTACGTCCCCCTCTGATTCGTCCGTTCGGGAGGTCGAATTTCCAGTTTTTTCACCCTCTCCGTCTAACTCTCCCTCGGTTCATTCTTGTGCGGCGGCGGAAGAAGGCGCCGCCGCCTCTCCGTCGGATTCCCTCCCCATTTATTTCCCAGATGATAGGCGTGCCTGCGTACGGTCCGATTGTAAGGACCCGTACGGGCACGAAGTTGAGTTACCCGAATGTCCCGGGGTAGCTGGGAGTGTGGGGGATCTAGAGTCTAGTATTTCTACTTCCACTCTCTATGACCTTGCTGTCAAATTTGAATTTCCTCCTTCTGTTCGCCTTCTTCGGCCGAACGCCTACGATCGGGCTTATCGCCCCCCTCGTGGGTGTGTTACCGTTTACGAGGATCAGTTTAAGGCTGGTCTTCGTGTTCCTTTTCCGGCCATTTACGGCGACATTTACCGTATTTTTGACCTATCTCCTGCCCAGATTACCCCGAACAGCATCAGCCAAATTACCGGTCTGGAGATAGCCTGTTCTCGGGTGGGTATCCCGTTTTCGATAGATCTTCTTGGGGGGATGGTGTCATTTAAATCCGGAACTGAGGGGTGGTACTACTCATCATACCGGCACCAGGGTTTTTCCGTGCAGGTTCCCTCCAAAGTCCAAGACTGGCAGAAAAAGTTTTTTTTCTGCCAGTTCGAGGGTGCCACCGAGTTCGGGTGGCACTCCGGCTCGGTTCGGCTCATGCCGAGACAAAAAGATTTGGCTAATGTGGTACGGCGTCTTGCTAGTTTGGGCAAGATGCCGATGTCACTGGCCCAATTGGCGGTGGCAGTACCGAGCCCCGATGATCCTTCCACTTCGGTGGATCCGGGGAGGGGTGAGGTTCCTTCCCCGTTTTTTTTTTTTTTTTTTTTTTTTACATCGGTACTCATTCGTTTGCCTTGTCTGCAGTGAATATGGTTAAGGATGACAAGAGAAAGGCATCCTCCCAGAAGAAGAGGAAGAACGATGCCGCCAGTTCGCCAGCTGGGACAAAGAGGCGGACGGCGGAGTCATCTGAGAGGACTCACTCGGGAGTCCCTAACCCTCGATCTCACGGGCCCCCAAGTTTGGCCGCAGAGGAGGTTGACTTGGCCGCGGCCAAGAGGCTGGTAATGGGCTCGGCCTCTTCCGAGCCCGATGTCGCTGTTACTGCCGTCCGATCTCCGGCCCCATCATTTCCCTCTGTAAGTTCGGTGACTTATAATTTTTCCAAGTTCGTTTCCCCTCTCTCCTTTTTGATTTATAATCGGTGTGTGTAATGTAGGGTGTGGCCCCAACACTGGAGGACTTTGATCATGTCTACCGCGCCGTGAGGCATCTTCTTCAGAGCTCGGTGAAGGTTACCACCCGATCTGATGCGAAGATGAAGAGTCTTGCTGCCGAAAAGACGGAGTTGGTCAAGGAACTCTCTTCGGTGACAGTTCGGGAGGAGGAACTGAAGAGGGAGCTAGCTGCTGCCAATTCCAAACTCGCCGCTGCCGAGGAGAAAGCAGCTAAGAGTGAGGAAGCACTGGAGGCAGCTCGGGCTCGCGAAGAGCGGCTCGCGGCCGAACAGGGTGAGTTTGCCCTTGCCCTCGTTGAGAGGGTAATTTACAGCGAGGGCTTTAGTGCCCTCGTTTCCTCGCTGACTGGTCCTTCGAAGAGACGAGAGGTCGCGAAGGTTCTTGACCGGGTGGCTGCCGACTTCCCCACTCTTGATAAGGGGAAGTACGGTTATGAGCCCATCACCGATGAAGAAATGCTGCGGATGTACTTCCGCCAGCTGCAGAAGAAGGGCGCTCCGTTCCCGGTGGTCGAGTACGTTGCCGGTCAGCGGACTCCCATGTCCGCTGCCGAAGTGCGGGAGTGCCAGTTTGATCGGGACCTGGAGTTCGAAAAGCTCTGTGGTCCCTTTCGTGACGAGCTGGTGGAACATCCACTTTCTCCCGACTTGCCATCGGAGGAGGATGAGGGGGAGGAGGATATGGAAACTGGCCACGCCGACGTGGAGAAGGAAACTGCGGAGACCGGTGCCTTGAACACTGAGGCTAATCCATCTGGCGGGGTCAGTTGATCCCCCTTCTCCTGTAATTTTTGTTGTCTTGCTTTGGATTGTAAATGTACTGCCTCCACTATTAATGAAAATATTTGTTTCTGTCTTCTTATATCTGCCTTTTATTCGTGTAGAACAAATCCGAACTGGATCAAGCTGTTTTGTTGAATGAAATCAAACGTTTAAATATCCTTCTCGATCTGAAAGATGGCGAGATCGGTCGTCTTGACAAACTTGCTGAACATCTCCGGAATGAATTCGATGCTAAGTATAACGCTCTGCAAATCACGGCTGACTCCAACGAAGCTCGATATTTGCAACTAAAAGAGGATTTTGCGGATGCAAAGAGGATCGCCGACGAGCATGCCGAATACGAAAGGGTTATCCACGAGCTCGGCGGCAAGACGATATTCGAAGTCGAGGCTGCTGCGTTGGAGGCTGTGCGGGGTGTGGTGCGGGAGACCCAGAATCGCGGATCGGATTCATGGGAAGTTGCCGACTATATATCCGAGCTGCGATATTTGACAAACTTGTTCCCGTTGGTATTATCTCGCCACCCGATAATGAAGAAGTGGCTTGACCGGTACCCCGACGTGCAACCATCTAAACAACATGCTCCCCGTTTCCGAGCTCTGAGCCCTACTGTGCCATCTCGTCTGGTTAAGGACCGGTTGGACATGCTGATGCCTGTTCAGAACCGCAGACCGATACCGAACCGAGGGGATGGGAATTACCGAGCTCCGATAGTCCCCCGAGGTCGAAGTTCGTCCCGGTCTGTATCAAACCGAACTGGGACGTCAGGCGGTGGTGGGCGCGGCGGTGGCCGCAGTTCGGGACAAAGTTCCCGAAAAAAGGAAGATATAAATATTGACTTTTTGATGAACCCGCCGACTAGCGGTTGGGCTAGTTACTTTAATTGTAGTAAGAGGCCAGATGAGGGCGGGCCTTCTAACGCGTGACTTGTAAAATTCTGCAAGATAATAAACATATTTGTATAAACTGTGTTAGTGTAATCTTTGGCTTATTGCCTGTTTCGGATCGCATTTCTGCTTTTTTCGTTTTCGAACTGACGTGGTCATATTCGAGTTTCCGAAGTGGCTTGGGAGCCTAACTTCGGCTTCCGATGTGACACTTGGGTCTTCCCTTGGTTCGGGATGGCATATAGCCTATTATCCACTGCCAAGGTGACGCTTGGGTCAGATCGGGTTCCTGTTCTGCCGACTAGGTCG
Source organism: Thymus mandschuricus (assembly GCA_029379335.1). Classification (NCBI taxonomy): domain Eukaryota; kingdom Viridiplantae; phylum Streptophyta; class Magnoliopsida; order Lamiales; family Lamiaceae; genus Thymus; species Thymus mandschuricus. The sequence continues at coordinate 5,181,002 of CM057073.1, forward strand.
GTAGGGGTGGTCCCCTGGTTCGTACGATTTTATTTTACTAACACTTGTCCTCGTCAGGATAGTGTTTGGAGGAGAGGTAAAATGCATATAGGTAGAGTGATGCAAATGAGAACATAATGAGAGACAATCTTAACTTTCATTACTTAAAAGAATTTTGAAAAACAAGACCGGACTGAACATAAAGACGAACTGAAAAGACTGAACTGACAAGAGCTTGAACCAAACAAAAGATTTGACTAACTGACGACTCTATCCTACATGATACTCCACCTCTATGCATAGTACCTCTTCAGATGGATTACATTCCAAGGTCGCTGTATGGGCTCCCCGGACAGAGTGGAAAGCCTATAGGCGCCTTTACCAAGGACCTCGTCTACTCGGTATGGGCCTTCCCATGTGGCCTCCAGCTTGCCGAGCTTACAAGCTTTGCTGACCTCATTGTTTCGGAGAACTAAATCTCCTACACAATACTGCCGATCTCGGACTCGCCGATTGTAATATCGGGCTATGAGTTGCTTGTATCGGGCCTCTCTTATGTAAGCTGTATCCCTTTTTTCTTCTAGCAGATCGAGGTCCGCACGCCGGTTTTCATCATTTACTTCGGCTATGAAATGGGTCGTGCGCGGACTAGGGAGTCCGATCTCGACCGGGATTACAGCTTCTGTCCCGTATGCTAGACTATACGGTGTTTCGCCATTTGCTGTTCGCGGCGTTGTTCTGTAGGACCATAGGACGTTTGGAAGGTTTTCTACCCATAACCCTTTAGCTTTCTCTAGCCGGGTTTTGAGGCCTTTGACGAGAGTTCGGTTCGTCACTTCGGCTTGACCATTTGCTTGAGGGTGGGCTACCGATGTGAAATGTTGTTGAATCTGCAGCTCGTCGCACCATTCCCTAAAAATCCTGTCCGTGAACTGGGTCCCATTATCTGACACAAGGACATGAGGTATGCCGAACCGGCATACTATGTTTTTCCATACGAAGTTCCGGGCGTTCTTGCTTGTTATCGCGGACAGGGGTTCTGCTTCCACCCACTTCGTAAAGTAGTCGATGGCAACTATGAGGTGCCTCAACTGACCTGGCGCTCTGTCGAATGGGCCTACTATATCTATCCCCCACTGCGCGAACGGCCAAGGACTCTGCATCACAGTCAGCTCGGTTTGTGGCAGCCTTGTCACATTTGCGTGTAACTGACACTTTTCGCACCTCTGCACGAGTTCGGTGCAGTCCTTGAGCATCGAGGGCCAAAAGTATCCCCATCTCATAATTTTCTTTGCTAATGCCCGAGGTCCGATGTGACTTCCACATGCCCCTTCATGCATTTCTCGCATGACGTAGTCCGCTGAGGTCGGTCCGACGCATTTAAGTAGGGGTTGAAGGTATGACTTCTTGTAGAGGACATTGTCCTGGACAACATATCTCAATGACTTCAACAGTATTCTTCTAGCCTCCGTCTTATCTTCAGGTAATTCCCCTCTCTTCAGATAGGCTAAAATCGGGGTCATCCAGGTCGGCTGTGACTCATTCTCGAGATCGTTGACCTCGGCTTCGTCTATACTTCTATGCTGGACATCCTCCACCGGTGAGGTGCCAGGGGTTGCTGCCAATTTGCTGAGAGCATCAGCTCGGGAATTCTGAGTCCGGGGGATTCTCTCGAGCTGGAAGTATTTGAAAAAGCCCTGCATGCCTCGTGCCTTAGCCAAATACTTCTTCATTCTTTCACCCTTCGCCTCGTATTTGCCCAGCATATGATTCACGACCACCTGGGAGTCACAGTGTACTTTTATGGCCGCGACCTTCAGATCCGTGGCTATCCGGAGTCCGGCAAGCAGCGCTTCGTACTCAACCTCATTGTTGGTAGTTGCGAACTGAAAGCGAAGTGAGTATGTGATCTCTTTCTTTTCTGGGCTGACAAGGAGGATTCCAGCACCGCTCCCCGTCTTTCCCGAGGCCCCATCTACGTACATATGCCAACAGTCTTGAGGTTCCTCCACCGTTGTGCGAACTGGCTCTGGGGTCGGGATCGGGACCTCGGATATTGAAGTTTCAACTAGGAAATCTGCTAAGGCTTGCCCTTTGATTGCTTGTCGGGGGGCATAAGAGATGTCATGCTCTCCCAACTCTATCGCCCACTTCGCTATTCGCCCGGAGGCTTCTGGCTTCGTAAGCACCTGCCGAAGTGGGGAGTCTGTTCGGACTTGTATGGGGTGCGCGTGAAAATATGGGCGTAGTCGCCGCGCAGCGTTGACAAGTGCTAAGGCTATCTTTTCCAAGGGCTGATATCTCACTTCGGGCCCTTTCAGCGACCTGCTTATAAAGTAGACTGGCAACTGGCGGCCCGCTTCTTCTCGCGTGAGTACTGCACTGATTGCTTCATCAGAAGTAGCCAAATACAGAAAGAGCACCTCTCCCTCCTGTGGTACTGACAATGTCGGTAGATTCCTGAGATACTCCTTTAGTTGGCTTAGGGCGTGACGATGCTCCGAACTCCAATCAAATTGGGGTGCCCTCTTTAAGATTTTGAAGAAGGGCAACTGCTTCTCCGCGGCTTTAGATAGGAATCTACTCAGTGCGGCGAGACACCCCGTAAGTCTGTGCACATCGTTGATTGACTTCGGATCCCGCGTGTCTAACACGGCCTTAATTTTTGACGGATTTGCCCTTAGCCCTTCTTGGGAAATCCAACATCCTAAAAACTTCCCCGATGTCACAGCAAAGTCGCATTTTTGAGGGTTAAGTTTCAGGTTGACCTTGCGAAGAATGGAGAGCACAGTTCGGAGATCGGATATACTTGTGCTCTCTTCCTTACTCTTCACTACTATGTCATCGACATATACCTCCACTTCCTTTCCAATATGCTCTTTAAATATTTTATCTACCATCCGCTGATAGGTGGCTCCTGCATTTTTCAAGCCAAATGGCATTTTGCGATATGCGAAAATGCCGAAGTCCGTAATGAACGCCGTCTTTGCCGCGTCTTCGGCATCCATTAGGACTTGGTGGTACCCTTTATACAGATCAAGGAAGCTGAATATCCTATGACCGACCAGCGAGTCCACCTTTTTGTCGATATCGGGCAGAGGGTAGCAGTCCTTAGGGCAGTGCTTGTTGAGATCGGTATAATCGATGCACATGCGCCATCCTCCCCCAGCCTTCTTGACCATTACCGGGTTCGCTATCCAGGTCGGGTAAGTGACCTCGAATAGAATCCCAGCATCCAGCAGTTGGGTCACTTCGGTCTTTATGACCTGACTCCTCTCTGCCGCGAAGGAGCGCTGTTTTTGCTTGATCGGTCGCACTTCGGGGTCGATCTTTAGCCGATGTGTGATCAGATCGGGTGATACCCCTGTCATATCCAACGGGGACCACGCGAAGACGTCTCTGTACTCCTTTAAGAGCCGAATAACCTGTTCGCGAAGATGGGGGTGATCGGTCAGCCCGACTTTGACAACCTTAGAGGGATCGTCATCGTACAAAGCCACCTCTCTCTCTTCGGTGGGCGACGTCTTCTTCGGCTCTTCGGAGTTCAGTAATTGCTATGCTTGGGGCAGTTCGGGCGTTGCCCCTAGCCCCTTGAGAGCCACATGCAGGCACTCCCTCGCCATTTTCTGATCACCACGGATAACGGCTACCCCTCCCTTAGTCGGGATCTTCACAGCTAAATGGTACGTGGAGCAGATCGCTCTCACTGTATTCATCCAAGTACGGCCTAGGATTATGTTGTATGGGGACTTGGCCTCTACCACCATGAATTCGGTCATGTTAGTGGTGCTTCTCGGCCCTTTCCCTACTGTGACGGGCAGCTCGATCGTCCCTAGGGGGTGGGTTTCCTCCTGTGCGAAACTCCGCAGGGGCCGTGTGGTTGGAATGATTTTTGACTTCTCCAGCTCCATGTTATCAAAGCAATGCTTGAACATGATATTCACCGATGCCCCGGTGTCAATGTGAATTCTTTTGATCAGCATGTTGGACACTACAGCCTCAACAACAATGGCATCGGAGTGCGGCACCATGGGGGGGACCGGGTCCTCGGCCGAAAAAGTCACAGCTTCCTCCTTCTTGAACCTCTTGTTTGCGGGTTCGCTGTTCGGCAAGCTACGAGCTCCGTTTTTGAGGGACGATTTAGTCTGTCCTTTGGCGAGAGCGGAGATTGTAGCGACTATCCCCTCGTATTGATAATCTCCGTCCTCATCAGCATCATCCTCATTGTGCTTTGTTTTCTTTTCAGCATCCGTGCTGCAATTCCCTCCTCTATACTGTCTTTTCTTTTTTTGACTTCGGGGAACATCCACTTGATTTACCCCCGAGCTCCGATCTTGATACTTCTTCAGTTGTCCGCTGCGAACTAGGCTCTCAATGTCCTGAGCCAAGTTCCTGCAGTCTTCTGTATCATGTCCGTAGTCCTCATGAAACTGGCAGTACTTATTCTTCGACCTCGGCTTGCCGTCCTCCCGCATCGGCCTTGGCTTCTCAAACAAGCCAGCGTGCAGCTCGAGGATTTCAGTCCTCGGTTTGTTCAACGGTGTGAACTGTGAAGCTGGCCGTTGTGCGATCTGGGACGTCGGCGGGCCCCGCTGTACCGGATTTTGCCGAGGTCCAAGACGAGACTCGATCGGACCTCGTTGAATCCGTTCCATTACTCCTTTCCGGGGAGTATCCTCTTTCTTCTTTGAGGCTTCACCTCGGTCCACTTCTTTCCTGCGTCTAGTGGCCTCCTCTATCTTGGCGAACTTGTCCGCTATGGCCCACAGTTCGGTAGTAGTCTTTGGATCCTTTGCTAGGATCTCTCTGTAGAGATGGTCCGAGATGATAGCATTTTGGAACGCTGAGATGATGAGGAGATCGTTTGTGCACCGAGTTGACAGGCACTCTCTATCGAATCGGGTCATGAAATCTTGTAGTGACTCTCCCCGGCCTTGTTTAACGGTTAGCAGATGTGCTGGGGTGTGCCTCACCTCGGCACGCTGGGAGAAACTCCTGGTGAAAACATTCATCAGATCGGAATACGATCTGATCGACCCGGGGGGCAAACTGTCGAACCACTCCCGTGCATTGTCAATTAGCAGTTCAGGAAACAGCTTGCACATGTGCACACTCCCCAGATTTTGGTTCAGCATGCTGTACTTGAACTGACTAAGGAAGTTGCTTGGATTCCCGATTCCGTTGTACGCCTTGATCTTTGGCACCGTGTACCCGAAGGGCATAGGTGTGTTGAGGATCTCCTCCGAGAGCGGACTGATAATCCTACCAAGCGCGTCAAAGATCTGCGCTCCTCCAGTTAGGTGCCCTTGGTTAGGTGCATTATAGGGCGGAGCGGTGACATAGTTCGGTTGAACTATATGGGAGTTCGGCGGCTGGCCTCCCTGGGTCTGTCCTCGGACTTGCTGAAGATAGTGTCGCAAGTCCTGTCCGGGCCTCTGTCCTTGACCGAACTGAGACATTCCTTGTCCGGGCTGAGAGACTCCCAGTCCGAACTGGGGGACTCCCGTGTACTGGTTGAGAAACTCTCGCCCTGATGCTGTCGTGAGATAATTTCGCAATAACTCCTCGATCCCTGGAGGCGGCGGAGCTGGCGGAGCTGCCGAGTTCGGCTGGACGACTGGTGAGAGGCGATCGGCTAGGCTCGGTCGGAGAACTGGGGACAAACGTAGGGTTGCCTCTGGACCAAACAGTTCACGCTCCCGATTGGCAGTGAGATTCTCGACATGGCCCTCCGGTGTCGGGTGAGCCTGTGGTCCTAGGCGCGAGCTTATGGGAGCTCGGTGTGGCTGGGCTAACTGTGAAGATGGCTGTGCCGTTTCCACAGTGGCGTTCCGCACACCGGAGTTAGGGGCCTCCGGGATTTCTTCAGTGGTGATCTGATTGCCCTCGGGAATGTTGTTTCGGGGTTGCTCCGTGTCCACCGTCACGGCTGGTTCCTCCGGTTGTCGTCGGCGACTCCGTCGACGGCGGGGAGTTCCCAGCAGTGTTGTCATTCCATTCGGCATCGTTGATGATTTTGGACAGCAAAAATCGAAAATTCAAGCACGAATTTATGTTCCCACAGACGGCGCCAGTGATGAACCTTCGATTCGCGGCCCAAGTTCGTGTGCGTTTAATGTGCGAAAGTAAAGAAAAGAGACGAGATTTACGTGGTTCGATCGGTACGATCTACGTCCACGGGGAGGAAAAGTATGTGTTTATATTCAGAATAGCGTAAGTGTCTACAATACAAGTGATTCCTCTATTTATAATCGCCGTCGACGCCGGTTGTGGAGTGAAGGACGTGGAGTCATGGGTGGTTGTCCTGTTCCGGTTTCTCCTCCATCAACCCACGTTCTAGGTCTTTAGGGCTCAACTCCCTGGGCCTGCATTTAGCGTGGGCTGGGCCGATTGGACTCGTGCCGATCTGGGCCCTCTGGGCCTACGCCGATCTGGGCTTGTTGGGCTTGTCTGTTCTGGGCCTGCTTGTTTGTTTTGGGCCTAGGGAGGTGGGCCATTTCCTATCAGCAATTAAGATAAGGATAAAAGAATGGAACAACAAATTATTACTACTATATGTTCATTTACAACTAATAACAAGTAAACATTTGACTAAATTGTTGGTATAGTAGTAGTATTTCTCAAAATTTATGGGTATGGTGCAAGGTAACAAGCACAAGGTACACATACACAGCAAGAGCATGAGCGGGAAAGAACAAATTACACGGGTCATTCCGACCTTTTATATTCCAAAAACAAATTTGAAACACACACACACACACACACACACACACAAGGGAAGGTAGAGAGAGAGAGAGAGAGAGAGAGAGAGAGAGAGAGAGAAATGGTTAGTAGGAGAGGCGGAGGGAAAGGGGGCATTGAAGAGGATGACGGCGGTGATAAGAGAAAGAGAGGCGAATATGAAGAATCGAGAGCTCAAAGAATCAAGGAAAATCTGGAGAGAATGAAGAGCCTCGGCATTGCTGACCTTTCCAAGCAGCTCAAGCCGCCTCCGGCTTCCTCTGCCGTTGTTCGCAAACCCAAGCCCAAATGTGCTCTTCCTCCTCGCCGCTCTTCTAGGTTCATTTCTGATTTCCCCTACCATCTACTATTACTCCATTATGCTTGCTTCTTCTCTCTCCTTCATTTCTGATTTGAAGTAATGTGCTCGTGCTCAGGTTGAAAGAGCTGCCGCAAGTGACTTACACGGAGAAGAAACCTCCCACAAATGAGCAGAAGAAGAAGAAGAAGAAGGTGGAAATCCGAATTAAACCGGGTCAGAATCCTGAGATTTACACTGAAGAACATCAGAAGCTGTTGGGTGACTCTGAGGCTGTTTGGACTCTTTTGCTTGATGGATATGACGAAGATGGACTGCGCATATACGATTCTTTTGAAGGCAAGAGTTGCCACCAATGCAGGTTGCTGTCATTCAATTCTGGACGTTATTAACGAATGTTATGCTACTTCTTTCCATCAAACTAAATGTGCTCTATGCTTGGACCGTGATTTTGTTTTTTGTTGAGTTCATTTCCATTTTCACAATGTGGTCATTTTTCTCTGCAGGCAAAAGACTCTCGGACTGCATACCAAGTGCAGCAAGTGCAATGCCGTCTCAGGGCAGTTTTGTGGAGACTGCTTATACATGAGGTATTTGTGATTAGAATACTCCACTAGTCCTTTTGTTTAGCAGTTCTCAGTGCATATTTTGCATCTGTTATTTTATTGCCTTGCCTGCGATCTAGATTAGGAATGTATTTGTTGATCATCATAGGCTAGGTGCATAAATAGTAGTGAATGGGATGTTGTGGATGAGTTAGTGATCAATGGGAGAATGTCTCCATCTTCTTTTGTTGCTTGATTCAAGCATCATCCTCTCTCTGACTCTAATGGTATCTGTTTATCATGTTTATCTTATCCGTGACAAACCACCATTAGGTGAATGGTGATACAATTACTACAACTACAAACTAGCGAACCAACTGACTTAGCTATTAGTTTTGCTCCTAGACTAGGTTGTTAGAAGTGGTAGAGTTAATTATATTTCATTTGTGGTGGTTGTATTGAATATTAAGGTACGGGGAGAATGTGACTGAGGTTAATCTGAAGCAAGAGTGGGTTTGCCCTGTGTGCCGTGGAATATGCAATTGCAGTCGGTGTAGAAGAGATAAAGGGTGGAACCCTACTGGAGCAATCTACAGGAAGGTAAGTTGCAGTCGGCTAATTTGGCAATATTGAGTACGATGGATAGAAAGGAAGTGATAAGCATGTATTGATGCAGGTACAGGATCTAGGTTTCAAATCTGTAGCACATTACCTGATTCACACTCGTCGTGAGGGAGCAATCGTTACTGAAAGTCCATCTGCCAGTAGCAGTGATGATGAAAAGGAAGATGAAACAGGTACAGGAGATGTGATGCAAGTGGAGAGTGGGAGTGAATATGATGGAGATGGTGATGAATAGCAAGCAAGAAGAAGATAGAATGAGAATGAGGTGGGTTTATGATGACATTGATAACATTTTGATGTTAAGTAAGTAAGTAGAGGAGGAGTATATAGATTTTGCAATATGAATGTATGATACTACAATCATCACTCATTTCCTTGTGTGTTTCTACTATGTTAGATGTTTTGGAGGAAAATGAAAATGAAAATGAAAATGAAAATGGGTGGGTGTTATTCTTAATGGGAACAGAAGGAGAAATGGAGGGTGGGCTTGGGCTTATTTATTAATTGGATGGAATATTTGTTGGGACTCCACTCGAGTGTAACACGTACATATGTCCGTGAAATGCGGAGGAGGCCTACCCTCATTAAACTTCTCATGAAGCCTACCCAATAATTAAAATTCCCAACCAACTCCCGATCACAAATACACTTAACTTTTACTTACATATTCTTCTCTTATGATTTGCAAGTACTCTAGATACATACATACATACATACAGTAGCTCATCAAAATCCAGATCGATGATCGCAGCAGAAGAGTTTAGCTTCCCCCTAATTACCACCAACACCACTGTTAATCTGCCGCCTCTCTGGAGAATCTCCGATTCAGATCAGGGGAGCAGTGCTGCCAGAGAGAAGATCGATGATGAGCAGGGAGGAGGATCACAGGAGAAGATGGACCTACTGTGGGAGGATTTCAACCAACAATTACAATTACAGAGCGATTCTTCTTCTCAACAACATCATCATAATTACAGTGATGGTGATGATGAATGCTCCAGTCCAAAGCCCTGCAAGAAGCAACGGGGATCCTCCTTGGTGAAGGTGATGAAGAAGATTCTCTCGGTCTCGGTCCACAACAATCAACAACAAAAGAGAAAGAGACCTACTCTCTAATGTAAATTAATGTACTACTACTACTAGTAGTAGTAATTATATATATACCAGTATTTGCTTGTAACATAGAGATACAAGAGGTGAATAAAGGATTTGATCCTCCTTTCCATTTCCAAGCTACTTGGAGATTATTTATTTATACATATATAGCCAGCAGGATTTTAAAATGTTGCTTTTGCCTTACTAACAACTAACATAGTGTATAATCCATTAATACTTGAGACTCAAAACTTGTTCGATATGTGTTTTTTGAAACATAAAACAACATAAACAGTGAAGTGAGGCTAGATGATGTCTCCAAATTAATAAGAGAATATTAATTCCGTCCCTCTACCTTGTGAGAAGACAAGACAAGATAAGACGCCCCCCTCCTTTTCATTATGTCCATGCTTACACCATTCTATTACGAAACCAAAACCTTGTAAGCATGCACATCAGCACATGACTCTTTTACTTTTCTTTTACAATAGGGATGGACCACGCCGATCGACCATTCTCAACTAATCTTTCCAACCATTTACCTAAAGGACAAGGACAAGTTGTCTTTACTTGGCATTTCCAAAGTGCATGCATGTGGTAGCTATTCATGCCACAACTCTCTAATCTAATAATCAAACTATAAATCTCAAACACTCCTTAAAATATACTCCTGTATAACTCAATCAATCAAGCATCACGTACGTACTATTGGACCGGACGATAATTGATTAATTAATGTAAGTTGAATTCAAATAATATACCAACACCAACAACAAGACCAAGACCATAACCAAAACGCATTTATTTGGACTATATATACACACACACACACATTTCATACACAACTTAAAGAAAAGAAGCAAACCAAAAGAAAAGAAAAGAAAGATGATACAGAGCATCGCAGAACTTCTAACCCAGCTAGGCTCCCTTATCGGAGGTTTCATGGTTACATACGCCATGTTTCAAAACTACTTCCCCCGCCAACTCATGGGCCCCATCAACACCTACACCCGCAAATTCATCGACTTCTTCTACCCCTACATCACCATCACCTTCCTCGAGTTCGACGGCTACGAGCGGAGCATGGCCTACGCCTCCATCAAGAGGTACCTCAACGCCCACTCCACCTCCCAGGCCAAGCAACTGCAGGCCACCGTCATCCGCGACTCCGAGGCCATCGTCCTCACCATGGCCAACCGCCAGGAGGTCACCGACCACTTCAACGGCATCAAGCTCTGGTGGGCCTCCCGCGCCACCCCTCCCTCCTCCCAGACCATCTCTTTGGGCCCCCGCGAGGCCGACAAGCGCTTCTTCTCCCTCACCTTCCACCGCACCTTCCGCCAGACTATCTGCGACGACTACCTCAAGCATGTGCTGGAGCAGGGGAAGTCCATCACTGTCAAGGAGAGGCGCCGGAAGCTCTACACCAACAACAAGGGCAGTGACGGTGGCGGTTACTACAGCCGCCGGAGCTTGTGGAGCGAGGTTGTCTTCGACCACCCGGCCACCTTCCGCACCTTGGCCATGGATCCGGACAGGAAGCAAGAGATCATCGACGATCTAATCAACTTCTCGGAGTCCAAGGATTACTACAAGTCGGTGGGGAAGGCGTGGAAGAGGGGGTATCTACTCCACGGGCCACCAGGAACTGGAAAGTCAACGATGATCGCCGCCATGGCGAACCTCTTAGAATACGACATCTACGATCTGGAGCTGACGTCGGTCAAGGACAACACCGAGCTGAGGAAGCTGCTCATCGACACCTCCTCCAAATCCATCATCGTCATCGAGGACATCGACTGCTCGCTGAAGCTGACGGGGCAGAGAGAGAAGAACAAAAGCAAGGATGACGAGGATAAAGAGAAGAAGAAAGATGGGGAAGAAAAGGATCCGATCAAGGAGAAGATGAAGAAAATGGAGGAGAAGAAGTCGAGTGAGGTGACGCTGTCGGGGCTCCTCAACTTCATCGACGGGCTGTGGTCCGCATGTGGAGGAGAGCGGATCATCGTGTTCACCACAAACTACGTGGAGAAGCTGGATCCGGCTCTCATCCGAAGGGGGAGAATGGACAAGCACATCGAGCTCTCCTACTGCGGCTTCGAGGCATTCAAAGTATTGGCTAAGAATTATTTGAAGTTTGAAGAACATGAATTGTTCGATAAGATCAGGCAGCTGTTGAAGGAGACGAAAATGAGTCCGGCCGATGTAGCTGAGAATCTGATGCCCAAATTGCGGGGTGAGGAGAGGGAGAGGTGTTTGATGAGATTGGTGAAAGCCTTGGAAGATGCAAAAGAAGAAGCCAGGCGCAAAGCCGAGGAGGAAGAAGAAGAGAAGAAAAGTAAGGCAGCTGCCAAAGCCAAAGAAGAAGAAGAAGAAAAGAAAATAGGTGGTGGTGTTGAAAAAGAAGAAGAGGAGAAACAAAAGCATGATACCAAAAATGGAGTAGTGAAAGAAAATGGAGGTGCCTAGCTAGTGTGGAATTCATTCTTAGAAATAATTAATTGTAGTTTTGCTGCAGTTCAAATGGTTCGGAACTATATTACTCTTCTCTTATGATTGGATTGAAGCAGGCTAGGGGATCTCCCTCCATTATTCCTAGCTAGTCTCTCTCTCTCTCTCTCTCTCTCTCTCCGACTAATGCATTGCACATTGGCATTATGACCTAGCTAATAACAAAATATATAGTAAGTAGTAAGTACGGAGTATATTGTTTGCAAAGAGAAAACCAGCTTAGCTTAATATATATATATATATATATATATATATATATATATATATAGTGAGTGGATCAAATGGGATCTCCATCCTTAGATAGTAACTAGGATCCAATCTAAACCTTCCATTTTTTTATATCGACGGTATTCATTGATTGAGTGGTTTCCTTTAAATTAATTCGTTTTGAATAATTAAAGGGTACAAAAGTAAAAATACTTGTAACCACCATTCCTTAAATTAGGGGACTCGTATCACGTAGCTATTTTTCGTGAATTATAATAAATAAATTACTGTTTTCTTTTCTTTGGTGGATGAATTAAAAAAGAAAAAATAACAAAGAAAACCAACGTAACGATTGTAGTTCTATTTTTTGATACACAATGATGATGTGACATATATATACAATTAGTATCTTGAATTAAATGTGATAAACATATACACAAACCAAGCATTTAATTCGTATAATTAAGCAATTAAAAGTAAGAAAATAAGCAGTTCGAACAGTAAATAAGCAATTGAAAAAGTGAAATGTTAATTAATATACAAAATAAGCAATTGAAGAAGTGTAATTAAGCACTATGCAAAGTGTCGATAAGCAATATGAATTTACACTTGTTGAATAAACAATTCGACAAGTGTAAATAAGCAATTGAAGAAGTGTAATTAAGCACTATGCAAAGTGTCAATAAGCAATATGAATTTACACTTGTCGGATAAGCAATTCGACAAGTGTAAATAAGCAATTGAAGAAGTGTAATTAAGCACTATTCAAAGTGTCAATAAGCAATAAGCCATGAATATAATATATAATGACTTTGTTACCAAGCAATGCTTTATATGGTTTTAAGCAATAACTAACATACAATTAAACAATAACTAATATGCATACAAAATTAATAATAAATACCAATTGAATTTATTTAATATAAAATAAAGCCAATAATAAATTAAGAAAATGAAATAAGCAAACTAACATGTCGTGTCTGATGTGTCATTAATAAGCCAATATTATATTTTTTAGGTGCCATTAATTCTAATATAAATCCCGATTTACACGCCGACTTTTATGTAATTGAAATAGTTATTTTATCTCATTTACGTATTTACCCTTAATGTTGTGCAATAATTAGTGAAATTAGATAAAACTGATTAATTAGATTGAATTTGGAGCGTCCAATTTCATAAGATGTAGGGTGTGGATCGGTTCCTAGTTAACTCCTAGGGGTTGGTTCCTATTGGATCCGCTCCCTATATATAGGGATGGGATCTGGTGAAAATTAATTATTTCGTGAAAACTAAAAACCATGCATTTTTATGAATAACGTGATGCATTTTCATGCATATCATGTTGCATAAAAAATATATTATTTTATAAATAAAAAAATGCATATAAATAATATATATTTTTATGCAACATGCTATGCATAATAATGCAAGGTTTTTAGTTTTCACGAAATAATTAGTTTTCATTTGATCCAACTCCTATATATATATATATATATATATCCTGGAGTAGTATGCAGACAATTAACAACAAAATAAGCCTTCACTAGTACTATAATGCATATAAATAAATTAGTAGTGTCAAAATTTGTTGGAAGAAAAGTTAAAATTGATGCCCAATTAATTAAAATACAATTCTTTTTTTTTTCAATTAATTAATTACTTAATCGAGCAATAAAGATTGGTCGACATGTTGAAAAAAGAAAAAATAAAATAAAAATGGATTGTGATAGATGATTAAGTAGATGATAAGATTAAACAGAGGATGGTGAATTAATATATTATATAGATTTGGCAACGGCTATTTTATTTGTCCTTCTTCTTCGTCCGGTGAAATTGAATTCTCCGTGAAACGGCTAGAATTATAGCTTCGCAGTGACAACCTTGATCGAATGTGTAGGATAGGTGGGAGGTGGTGACACACAACGACCATCAATTCACTCTCTCTTCCCTCGGGTAATTTTCTGATTTTTTCTCCTTCTGCAACCATCAATTCAAATGTTTTTTTTCCTGAATTTCCCCTCCCCCTTTCTTGATTTCCTATGGAGATCATTGAAAGAGAAATAGCTGTGCAATTTGTCCTTTGATGGTGTTTCATCAATCGAAGTTTTTTTTTATTGTGTGATTCACGCAATTTTTCCCTTCGGTGGTGTTTCATCAATCAAAGGTTTTTTTATTGCTTAATCTCAGTTATATGCTTTTTTTTGATTTCCAATGGTGAAAGGGAAAGGGGAAAGGGGCATACACAGATTGTGATTCTTGTCAATTGGCTTATATTAGTTGCATTTGTTCTGTTGCCTTAATTTGTTTTCTGTGTACGAGCGGTTATGTGGAGCATCTTCGTGAGGTTACATCTGAAAACATCTGCTTCCAAAAGACTTCATGCATTGCCGTAATTTCTGTGGTAAGAAATATTTATGTACTCAAATTTGTAATTAATACTTGATTGTATATGATGCCCCTTTAAAGCTTCACCCTGTATATTTTTCCTAGCTGGATTTGGAACATTCTTAGCATCATCGACTAGAAGTGATGTATTCGTGATGCGTTCTTGGATGACTTATACGCTGTGAATGCAGGAAGTGATACATTTTTGCTTTGGTCCGGATCTCGACCTTGCTGACATCAAAGAGTTGTGCGTAGATGGACGGAATATCAGATTCAAATGGCTTCTTCTGAGTTAGTTTACTGTTTTCCTCTTATCTTTGTTTATACGATTATATGGGGTCACTCATCTTTCCTTTTCAAATCATTTGCCCAAAAATATAATGAAAATAAAACTTCTTTGCAGGCGAACTTTCATGTAAATGAGAAGATATTAATTACTATAAACTTGACTTTGGAGGAACAAAGGAAAGGTATCCCCCTATAATAACTTGCTATTTCATACACACTTGCAATGTTCAATGTACTAATCATGTGGCATATTCTCATAATTCTTTTTAATATTAATGTTGCATTTTCATTCCGCAACTTGTAGTAGTTTTCCCTTAGATGTCATCATTTCCTTTGTCAAATTCTCCGAATAGTAGATTTTTGCAACTCTTAAAAATAACTTGTAGTCTTGAATGAATGCAGGTCAAAGATATCAGATATGGTAAGAGAGATTGCTTTTGGTTATATACTAATGCTAACTTGTTTACGATGACCCTGCTTTCCATTTTAAATTATCGTTCTTGCTGATTATTTTCAGTGTTTGGCAGCTCTCTGCTCTATTTTCTCAAGTCTAACTTACATATACATATAATGGATGCATATTTAACTTAGCATGAGATCCCCGGATGAATATGTTTACTCTAGTTTTCTTGCAGGTATCTTCAGTCTCTGAACTCTCAACGCTTCATCATCTTCTTCTTCCTCAGCTATGTGCGATTGAATTTTCTGTTGCGCCAAGCTTGATATCATCAATTTAAAGTTCGTACTCATGCATTTGGGCTTGAGATCAACAGCTGCTGGAAATTCAGGTCAGACCTTTATTTGTTTTCACCTATTTTATGTTTTTCTTTTGATTGAAACTGTCAAGTGGCAGTTTATCAAACAGCTGGTGCGCAAAGTAGAATGGCAATGAGGAATTTTTATTTTATTTTTTAATCCTGCAACAAATGATTGAGAAATTTGGGTGTTTTCATAGGATTATACGACGTATTTTTGTAAACTGCATTAAGAGGATAAAAGAATTTGGGTTCTAGTTGCAGGTGCTGTTGCTCTTGATCATCAATTGAATGTATGTATAGAAAGTCTTAATTTTTCAGTACTATTGAGCTAGTATGAGAAACAGTTCAGGTAAATGTTTTTGTGGACTTACAATTGTTTTTTGGCCTTGAATCGTTAATGAGTTATACTTAGGGTTGGTTCAATTGCTTGTCACACGTCTAGTTTGGTTGGAATCAGGGCTATCCCTTCTCTGAAATCTGTATCTGAGTATCAATTGCCCGTTTTTCTTGTGTTTGTGCCTTCTTGGGGTTATTGACTCATCTGGGGACATTTGATCCGCAGTCGAATCAGGTAGTTTGCCACATTCACACTTAAAGTTTCTACATAACTTTCTATGATGTCTCATCTCATGTGCGACTCTCCCCTGTTTTAGAGCTTGATTGAGTTTGATCAAACTACAAAGTTATCTTATCATGAAAGTCTCATATACTAACTAGTCTGTTGCTGTTAATTGTCTCTTTACTGGGTGCAGTTGAAAGAATTTCCTGTGGAGGCTTGCTGTTTGCGCCTCTCATTTCTTGATCTCTCAAACAATTCACTGTCTGGTTTGCCTTCTGAGATCGGTAAGGTTCGGTTGATCATTTCCACCCACTTCTGTGCTTTGTATTTGCAAATGTTGGTAGCATTTTTCTTGTCCTTGGATCTGTGTGAGGACTTTATGTACTGTTTGTTAAAATATTCAGTGCTGAGATACTTGTTTCTGGGGAAGAGTTGAAAACTATAGAATCCAGCTTAAACCATAACGTTTTATTAAATCTTATCTAGCTACTATACAATTTCATTATTATGTCATTTATCCATCCACTTTTGATGCCTGGTGCTGTCTTTTGAGGAGAGTTGTGAGGGCTCTTCATAAAATTATGAAAGAAATTGTGTTTTCCACAATGAAGCGCGTCCAATATTACCCTCATCTGACTATAAAGTACTTTTGCAACTATTGATTTGGATCCCTTAAAGAGTAACTATTAATGTATCAGATCCATCTAAACATGTTTATATTCATGTAATAAGCTGATTAGCTGACATGTGCTATGCTATTCAATTTTTGTATGGCAATGGTTTTTTGGATACTTCAAGTTGGTAAAGAATTAGGCATTTTGTCTGAAATTGTTGAATAATTGAGGTTGACCTCTCTTCTTATTTTATGACACATTCTTTTATCCCCATTTAAATCTCTTCACTTGTGAAAGCATTCTAATGTGTATGTTAGTTTGTAGCAATGGGCTGATAGAGCTGCTGGTGAAGATCTGCATCTACCTGTGCCAAATGTGTTTATTCCTACATATCTATCCCTTAAACCTGTTTCTGAGGAAGTAAGCTTTTGGTTTTACTTTAAATTCCTAATATTCCACGTGTTCATTGGTTAATAGAGTTGTATGATAAAATATTTTTGTTTGTGGTGCATTGACCTTTGGAATAGACGAAGCTACCAGTTCTGTTGAGGAAGACGCCATACTCGAGGCTGTGGTACAAGCCAGACACGACATTCTCAACTCCCAAAGCATATGTCAAGATAGATGTCAATTGCCCGTCTTCTGGAACTTCGCCTGAATCTGAAGTCCTCGCCGAAATATTTACTCGTTTGCTGATGGACTATGAATACGGTATTTTCACAGTTGTTTAATGGACTTACATCTAATTTGCTTACTGTTTATTTTTGGATTTAAATGTAAACTATGAATTATCACCCTGTATTTCATGAAAGCTGTTCTTTACCTGTTTTTTATTGCATATACTGCAGCTTACGATGCTCAGGTTGCTGGTCTATATTATGGAGTTAATAGCACTGACTTTGGTTTCCAGGTACATGTTATTTCTTAATCAATTCTTTAATCTATTACTGTATTCAAATTCATAAACTTGCCCCTAAAGTTTTCTTGTACTGTTTGTTGACTCACCCTCCTTCAAAATAATTAATCTTTTATGTTATTCTCTTTCCTCCCGTTCTCGTTTTCAGCTTCATACATTTTAACCTGGTATTTTGGGATTCGAAAAATTGCAGCCGCTATCTTGGCGAGGCAACCCGGATGGCATGCTTCTTGCAAGCAACCAGTGATTTGCAGCTATGGTGCGTGACTCAACTCTCCTTGCCCAAAGATTGAAACCAGAAGTATCTGTTCAAATTAGGAAAGATATATGGAAATAGGATGATTTTGTTGCTGGTTATAATGAGCACTTAATGTCGATTCAAATGGGTTCTCTTGTTTGTATTGGACAGGTAAAAGAAAAAGACGTCGTTAATGAAGATAGCCTAAACTCAAGCCCAGCTCCATCCTTTACATGCTCCATCCTTTACACCGGCTGTAAGTTAACTTAATTTCCTTTCATCATTTTGCTTCTTATCTCGGTTAGGAAATCTGAATAGCAAGCTTTTATTATCGTTTCATCTCGGTTTGAGGAACATGACACTTGGAGTGAATTAACATTATGTTTACTGTTCTGTTCCACAACTCGTTTTCTCCTTCATCTATTTGGAACTGGTCTTTGGGGATTCGAGAAATTGCAGCCCCTGTCTTGGCAGGGCAACCCGGATGGCATGCTTGCTGCAAGCAACCGGTGATCTGCAGCCATGGTGTGGCTGCAACTCTCCTTGTTTGAAGATCGGTTCTAAGTATCCATTCAATTTTCTTCACCTCTTGAGGAAAGAGATGGAAATAAAACGATTCTATGTTCAGATTATACATGAGATTTTGTGGGTTGAACATTTAATATGATTTAAGCGGTTTCTCTTGTTTGTATGGGATAGGCAAAAAGAAATGATGTTGTAAACGGTAAAAAGATGATGTTGTAAGTGTTTTTTCCCCTTCCGTAATCGTTTTGCATCACATCATGGATAGGAAAACTGAAGTGCTAGTTTTTATTCTCGATAAAGGTCAGTTTATTCCCATTGTTTGCACTTCATTGTAAACGTTTTGTGGCTGTTGCTGGGAATGTGAAGAAGGTAGTTTAATTCAATTAGTCGTTCCTTTCGAATCATATTAGCTATAATCTATGGCATTATTTCTCAGCAACGTGCAGCTGGTTTTCTAAGTCCCTGCTCGTATTTTTTTCACGAGTTCGAATTGGGGACCATTGAAGCTAATGTTTAATAAATTTATGTCACATTGAAGCTAATGTTTTGATGAATCTTATATTTTTTGTAGGGTTATTCAAGCTTGCAGGGAGGAGACCAGAACTCATATTTGTGTTTGGGTGTAAGGTTACTTCTTCCAACTCTGTCAAATTTTTTTCTCGTCTTGTTCCAGTATCTTTTCCTCCTTCGAATTTATGAATTGGTGTTTCGGGTTTGGAGAAATCTCAGCCCGTATATTGGCGGGGCAACCTGGATGGCATGCTAATTGCAAGCAACCGGTGATATGCAGCCATGACGTGGCTGGAACCCCCTCCAAAAGGTAGTAGTATTTTGTTTTGTCTCTCTTAGTTCAATTAATTTGTTTTCTTAATCTATGAAGTGTTATATTTTGATAAATTGATGATAAAAGGTAAAAAATGCTCCCTCCGTTCATTACATTGCGGCTAACGAATCGGTCACGAGTTTTAATAAAATAATGGTTGGGGGTTTTCGAGTGGAGAACGGAACTAAAATAGACAAACGAAAGAGGAAGATGGACTGATTAAGTGTAACAAAAGATTAGTGGGTAATTCTATCCACAGCCCCCATTTTACTCCCCACAGCCCCCTTATTTTAAAATAAATCAGAATGAAATTTATTTTACTAATTTATCCCCCACAACCCCGAGACTAATTACTGTATCCCGCCGGGAAATGCAGACTACGGCAAACCTGTAATACATACTGTTTAGCCTCCAAAATTGCCCCAAACGTAGAATTTAGAGTTAAATTGGTAATGAGAATCGGAACTTGAACATTACCCATAATAAAGACAGTCGATGCCGAGCAATTTCTTTTGGGTGAAGTATCAGAGAGAGAGAGAGAGAGAGAGAGCATAATTCATAATCATCAATTAATTGTCGTATTGTGCCTTTAAATCGCTTGCGGATTGATCGAAAGAGTTGAATGCAGGGACGGTGGCAAAGCAGTTGTTGCTATAAATTTAGGAAGAAAAGAAACGAAGAACATAAATCGAAAATATTAAAATTTCGAATTTGGAGTTTGAAATTTAAGAATAAAGTGTCAAAAAATGATGGTGGGGATTCGACTAACTTCATGTTGATTTCGTCGGGGAGGTGGCTGCGTGAAAAGATGAAAGAATGGAGGGAGGCTGTGTATTTGGGGTTGCAGGGACTAAAACGTACATTTAATCAAATTAATTATTGATTTATTAAATTGGGGGCTGTGGGAAGAAAAATGGGGCTGTGGATAGAATTACCCAAGATTAGATGCATATTTGGGCTGAGTATTACAAATTTAGCCCAAATTAGTAGTCCATTCCACAAATTTACGCGGTATGTTTTTATGGGCATTATAATAAATAAATAAATAAATTGAATTATATTATAAGCAAAATACATACTTCTCTTCGTCCCACTTCACTTGACTTTCTTTCATGATCGGGATGTTTCCATTTCAGTTGATATGTTTTCTAAAATGGAAGGAAGTAACCCTTATTTTTCAATATGGACCCCTAACTTTTCACTTATAATATTGCACATAAAATCTCGCGTCAAAATGAAATAAGCCTATTGAAATGGGATGAATGGAGTATAAATATAATATTGGTAGAAGTCAACTATATGCTTGCATCAATTTATGTATGCATGATCCAAACGAAACTGCATATTACATTACAAATTGTTCAAATGTAAAATACTCAAATTATTTAAACTTGACTCGATTGGTACTTTGCCCGTTCCGTTTCATTTATCTTTCATTTTATTACTTTATATTTTATATGTATTCAATAAACGGATCAAATGAAATAAGACATGGGTCTTTCTTTTCACCGTGTGAAATGTAACAATTAAAGTTAGGTGGGCCTCTTTGGGTTGGGGTTTCCCTTTCTTTGGGCTCTACTACCTCCGTCTCGCTAAATTAGCGCTATATGTCGTTTTGGTCCGTCTCAACTAATAGCCCCATTTCCATATATGGCAAAAAAATAGAGCTAATGGTCCATCCCATCAAAGTGTAATAAGGGGGCTAATTACACTTAATTAAGTTTATTGGGCCCCCTTATTTTTTTCAGCCCAAATTAAGGGGGAAGGAAGGGAGCCCATTTTGAGGGGTCATAACCCTATCCCCTCACTTCCGCCTCCCTCATTTCTCATTTCTCTCGAACTCTCTCGAGCTCTCCGCCTCCCTCTTCTCTGTGAAACCCTAGATCTCTCACTCGAGCTCTCCGCCTCCCTCTTCTCTGTGAAACCGGAGATTTCCCTCTCCCTCTCCCTCTCCCGATCCCGATCTGTCCCTCTCCCTCTCTCCTCCATCTCTGTCGATGGTTGGAGCGAAACTATCCATCCCTTCAGATGAAGAAGGGAGCCCCCAAAACCCTACCCCTCCCTCGCCGCCGTCTCCCCCGCGGGAAATCTCCCTAAACGCGGCCGCAGGCGTTCTCGTCCCATCCCTCCTCCCAGATCTGACCCCTTGGGTCGGAATCGCCGCCGTCTGCCTCGCCGGGAAAGGGGGGCGAAACTGGATGAAGTTCCAGACTCTCCGCCGTCCTCCCCCCCCCCCCCCCCCCCCCCCCCGCCTCGGCAAACCCTAGATGTTGGGCTCCCGTCACCGGAGGCGCCGACGTTGCCCGTCCCAACTGCTCCTCCACCACCGGACAGATCTGACCCGACGAAATGGAGGCGGCTCCCAGATTACTTCTACCGGTACCGGATTCTCCCATCGTGGGCCACCGTCGGCGGCGGAGTTGAAGCGGCTGGGAGCTCCGAGGCGGCGCCGTGCACTGACGATGGAGATGGGGTGATCTGAGCAATATTACATGGTCTGATCAATTTCATTTATCAATCTTTTTATGAACCCTCGGCACAAAAATATTTTACATGCAATGAGCTTCCTCTTTTCCTGTGTATACTATATCTAAACTAATGCGTTGCTTTTCTGTTACATTTTAGAGCTGAGGGTCATAAAAAGATTGATAGATGGGTTGATTTGATGCTCTGTTGTTGCTGGATATGCAGCTGTGGAGGAACCATTTGATGCAGCTGTGGAGGAACCATTTGATGGAAACTGGGGTTATCTGAGCAGTAATTAATCTGGGTGAATTCTAGACCTCTTTTATGTGATTGTGTGTAATCCCCTTCTGTGATCTTATGTGAATTGTGTTGTTTGCTCTGTATATGATGTGATTATAAGCTGCTGATGACAGTTTTTGGTCAAATGATGCTCTGTTCTTCCTCTATTAGCTTCTGTGATGATAATTTCCCCTGATTAAATGTATTTGTTGTGATTTAAAGTTGCTGATGACATAAATTTTGGTCAAATGATGCTCTGTTCTTGGTGTATTACATTCTGTGATTGCTAGTTCATGTGATTAAATGAAAATGTTGTGATAAAAAGGTGCTGATGAGATTATATGGTCAAATGATGCCCTGTTCTTGGTGTATTACTTTCTGTGATGACAATTTCATGTGATTAATGTACATGTTGGTACAAAAACCTGCTGATGACACTATATGGTCAAATGATGCTCTGTTCTTGGTGTATTACATTCTGGTTTGGGGCTTATTTCTTGAGATGGAGGTAGTATGTGCATGTGTGGATTCCCTGCTAATGTTATCTGAATTGTTGTTCATGGTCTGTTCTTGGGCAATTGTGGGATTTATGGCTCTTAATTAGCTACAGTGATGACATGTTTAAGTAGATTTGTATGCTTTGGCCTCTATTGAAGTGGTTTCAGCCTCTGTTACTTGGTTTTGGTTGTCTGTGCCTACACTATTTGATGATTTTACAATTTGCTCATGACTGAGAATACATGATATTCAATGACGTGCATTACTTACTTAGGTGCAAAGTTGCTAATAACATTTACAATTACAAAATGTACTGGAAATAGAAACTTAAATATACACTATCTGAAAACCAACACCTACTGCAATCTGCTGCTGTCTTCATGTTTACTTTCCCATTTCAGTCTTCACTCTATGCATTCAAATCAAACACTTCACCTGCACCTTGTGGGACATTGATGCCTAATTCTTCCATCAAAATGTCTAATCCTTCTGTTCTTTCTTCTGCAATCAAATGATCTATGCATTCCCTAACTATGTATTCTGGAACATCAAGGTTTTGAGGTAGTAAACCCTGCCTTAACAATGAATCCTTGGACATATGTGGCAATTTGAAGTTGTTCATGCCTTTGCATTTCATTATCTCAAGTAATACACACTGCAATGATAAAAACACCTTGTTTAATGTCTGTGGCTCCATTATTTGGAAACTTTCCTGCATTGCCTTGATGAGATCCTCTGGATTTTTGCACTTCATTCTCTGCTGTAAACTTTGAATTGCTGTGAATAGGCCTAAATCATTTGCATTACAATCTGGGCTATTTGATGGTTGTTGGACTAGCTGTATATTGAAACCATCTGCATTTGCTGCTTGTTGGAAATCTGGATCAGTGTTGTTGATGTGTGTTCTGCAGTTGTCTTGCTGTATTTGTATTCTCTTGCTCATACTTGATGCCACTTGAGTTTGATGGCAGGCATAATCTGATCATTATGCATTATGTTAGTGTGTTAATATGACTTTAAAATTGATGGAAACTGATGGAGATAAAAAAAGCCAGACTTACCTCTTTTAAAATGCAATCCTTCACCACTGTTTTTGTGATGCTTTGAATGGGTTTTAGCTCCACTGTGCCTGCTGGTCTCTTGCTGCTGTTTCTCTTTGCTGTGTACTCCTCTATGAATGACCATATACCAATCTTTTCATCAAAAACAACACTCCCATCCTCCCTAAACACTGGTCTACTTACTGCACACATAAACATGACTTTTGAGATGAAGTTTTTTGACTGTGTAACTCTAAGGGGGTCTGCCTCCATTGGGGTCAGGTAATATCTGCAGCTTTTCCTTTGTAAGTAGAACCATTTCTCATCTATATGAATGGTATTTTCCATGGGCTTGAATGTTGGAGTGTTCCTAGTAAAATCGAAGTGTAAGGCTCGTAGACTAAAACCTAACCTCCATAACATGTTAGGAGGTGTCAATAGAGGCCTAATAGCATTACTATGATGTCTGAGCGGTAATTTAGCCCATCTGCCCACTGTTGCTCTTGAAATTAATGGACCTAATGCATCACTAAGGCTGGAAATGGTACCTCTTTTACTTGGGTCTATTGTCTCAATAACAACATAGTTGATTGTGTGCTTCTTCTTTCTGCTTCTGCCATCTCTATTTGCAGCAACATTCATGGCCTCACCCCTTTCTCTTTGTTGTTTTGCAGATTTCCAGACTCTTTGAACACTCCATCTGGAAATTTGGAACATTTCAGCAGCTTCATTGATGCTGCCTTTGCCCATCTTCCCATCCTTCTCCAGCTGCAGCAAATACTGCATGATCTGAGTCCTCCTCTCTGCTGGAACATCTGCTATCTTCCCCATCTTCTTCTTCTTCTGTTTTCTCCTTCTTCTTCTGTTCTTGAGAGAGTTTGCTCAGTTTTGAGTGTGTTTGAACCCAAATGATGGAAACTGATGGATATATACATTGTAGGATGTGATTTAGGGGGGAAATTTAAATGTAAAATTTCCCCCCAAGAGATGAACAGATCCGTTCTTCATCTGTTTTTCACTTTCTTTCTTTTTTTTTATTCATTTTTTATTAGATGAACAGTAAAATGATGTACAGTAACTCCGCTACAGTGTTTTGGGAACAATAAATGTGGATCCTAATTTTTTGCTAACTCTGTACTTAAATTCCCTGATTAGTTTTTCCTTGGTTTTTGGTCCATTTTGGTATGGAGCTTATTTAATGAGATGGAGGTAGTATTAAATAATGGATGGTGGTGATTTATTATTATTATTTTTTAAAGTAAAATAAAATTACTAATCAAAACGGAGTACAAGGGGTACTCCAAACCCTCACAAAGATCCATCACAACTCAAAACAAGACATGGACTTAAAGCAACACCGACGGGGAATACAAAAACTAGAGCACCAATCATGAAAAGGAACATCGATAAAACAAGGAAAGAAAGATCGAATTCACTTCCAAGATCGAAAATTGATGATTCTATCTACCGTACTATCAACTTCCAGACTAACTCCTTGGAAAATGGCCTCGTTTCTAGCTTTCCAGATGCTCCAACACGTACACTGCCAAATGATATTCAAAAGTTTCTTCTTCACTTTTCCTCTTCCAAAACTGAGAAACTGGACGAAATGTCTCTTGAGAAGATTGGGTCCCACTGATTGAACATCAATCCATCGACAACATCTACGCTAGATATAATAGGCAAATTTGCACGAACACAAAATATGATCCACGCCTTTTAAAAGGAGCGAGCAAAAAACACATGATTGTTCTCTATCATCAAGATAAATCCCTCTTTTAACCAAATTATCCGTAGTAGGAGCCCTGTTTCGAAATGCCTTCCAAAGAAAAGAGGATACCTTGATAGGAACACCTTTGCACCATATTTTATTCATCCATGTAAAGGCCACATCCCCATTATCCACAAAGAACGTCTTGAAGAGTGTATTGTACATTGACCTTGTGGAAAAAAATCCATCATTTGCATTCTTCCAAACAGAAGAATCCGACACCGTCTCGTTCATTTTAAACATGCACAAACACATCCACAACTCCAAGAAAATTTTCATTTCTGCACAATTAAAAGCTCTTTTCCACCTAAACACCCAAACCCACGAATTATTAATTCTAGTTCCCATATCTCTCACTTTGCATTTTTTCAAATTTTATATTTGCATTGGAACTGTAAAATGAAATAAACGGGACTAATTAATAAATATATATAGTAGTGCTATAAGTCTATAAAGGAGTAAAATGAAATCGAATGCAAGACGAGGGGCGAGTTTGAAAAATCATAATTATAAAGCATTATTACCGGGTAGTTGGGCAGCAAATCAAAAGCCAGTCCACGGTTGGCCGCAGCAGCAGCAGAGGAATGGATTTTGAGACGGTGAAGAAGTTCGTAGAGAAGCATGGCGGCCCCTACGAATTCACTGTGGATTCCATGCCCGAGCGATTCATAGAGCCTATGGTGATGCAGGGCATCAAAATCGATCGCATCGAACGCGGCCGAATCGTTTGCTCCTTCACTGTTCCCCCTCGCCTCGTGGTTCGTATTTTTTTCGATTCATACCCTACTTAATTTCGACTCTGATTCAGCTTTTCATCATCTATTGCTCTGCTGTCTGTTATTGCAGAATACTGGGAATACCTTGCACGGCGGAGCCACGGCGGCGCTGGTGGACATCGTTGGATCGGCTGTTATTTTCACTATGGGGGCTCCGACCACCGGTGTCTCAGTAGAGATTAATGTTTCGTATTTGAACGGAGCTAGTGTTGGGGTAAATTTCTGCCTTTTCTTTTGCAATTACTTTTAATGTAATGTAGTATATGATTTTTTTATTTATTAAGTTTCTTAAATTTAAAATCTGTCTTGACTCAATGTCAATTACAAGGAAGGAAGGAATGAAAGGAAAAAAATAATGCTTAGTTTTTGTTAATTAGCTCTATATGTATACCATGAGTAGAAATAATAAGCTCATGTCAAAGATAGAATAGTTATGGTTGGTTCCAGTTTTCGTAGAAAGATTGTAATGAAGCTGCTTCAACAAGATGGAATGGAAGTCTTCTTTCCTGCATCTTGTTGCTGGTTCCCTTTTCATCTACGAAACTCGATGGCTCATCACTGTATTTTTAGTAGCCATGTCCTAATGTATCTGCTATTTCATTCCAGCAAGTTCTTAGATATAAATAAGCTCTATGTCCTAACTCATTGAGCTGTTCCCATTCTTCATACATTATCAATGCTCAAGTTACTATGTTTTCATAGTTGGTTCCTTTGCATTATAGATCCACTGATTTGAGGCCTGTGATTTGTGTACAGGAGGAAGTTGAGATCGAATCCAAGGCATTGCGTGTGGGGAAGGTGCTTGCTGTTGTGAGTGTAGATTTGAAAAGCAAGAAGACCGGAAAACTTATAGCTCAGGGGCGCCACACCAAGTACCTGGCTCTCCCTAGTAAAATATGAAACATAACTACCCCTCCTCGGCCTTGGCCTCATGATGTATAACAAATGTATTATTATCTATATCACTTGAGCAAGTCAGTACTATATGATGACTAATAATGTAGACACTAAAAACCCGTAATTTACAGAATGAGTGCAGCATTGTGCTGGGCTGTATTTTGACACTACAATAGTCGGAACACGGATGCATCAACAAACCTTTGAATTTGTCATTCTATTGAGAGAGTAATTAGCTTCAATAGGCACTGCTAATATAATCACATAATTATATTGTTGTATCTAAGATCTAAGTACAAATTGACAGCATGGTTGAAACTATTTCTCAATGCTGCTTGCCTCAAGTGTAGGGAGGAAAAGGATTTATATTATGAATTAGAATGTTGGAATTTCACACCAAAAAGCTAGATAACTACAAAAAAAAAAAAAAGAGAAAATAAAATAAGGAAAGGAATAACAGAGTTTAACTAATTAGGTTTGTCAGTTGTCTCCTTTCTTCTCAGTAACCCCTAATCCCAGTGCTTCTCCCAAGTTTATAGTTTTCCTCATAGTTCTCCTCCCGATTCCACCGTTTCCTTTTCTCATCATAGCCGCAAATTCTCCATAATCTATCTGCCCATCCTGCAAAAGGTATACACATTGCATAATCGACTTCAGGAACCAAGTGTGGTTAACTTTGTTTGTTACTCTTTAATGAAAACCAAACGCAGAAATCACAAGCGTAACTGGTTTCAAACACAAGTGTCGCAAACTTACATTATCTTGATCAATCTCACTGATCATCTCATCAAGATTAAGTTCGCTGAGACCAAATTCTTTGCAGGCTTGTTGAAGCTCATCAATGGTTATGTAACCACTACCATCTTTATCAAAGAAGGAGAAGGCCGAAACCAGATTCTCCTCTCTCTCTAACTTGTTCAAGTGTACAGTAGCAGCAAGAAACTCCCCATAATCAATTGTTCCACTGTTATCAATGTCAGCCTGGAGGCACAAAGAAAGAAATAGATGAGAAGTCGATTGAGAATAATCAATGAGTTTAGGTTCCTACCGCTTCCATAAGATCTTTAATTTCAGACTCCATGAGCTCAGAGCCAACTCGCTTTAGACCCTCTTTGAGTTCATCGAATGTTATGGTTCCACTATCATCTGCATCTAGCATTCTGAACAGCTCTCTCAGCCCACCAATTTCCTCCTCTGATAATCTCTCTGCAATAACCTATAAAAACAATGAAACCTTACCCAGTTATGCTTGCATGTTTCTGGATTACAAGATTAGAGTGTACAAGTAACAGCAATAGAAGTGCAAAAACATCACTGCTAAAATTGGCCAATTTGGTTCCCCCTTTCTGAGAAACGGGGAGTTCATGAATCATGTGATTATTCTGGAACACTGGTGAAAATAAAATATGAAATTGATCCCCAATCACTTTCGTGTGAAAAATAGTACTCTCTCTTTCCCATTGATAAAGATCCCTCAGATTATTATAATAGACCCAACTTTACTAAAGTGGGCACCTTATCAATGGGACGGTGGGGAGTATTAGGCATCAACATTGAGAAAGTGTGAAAGATCTGGTTATGGAAAACTATGCATCAAAAAGAACTTTGGCATGTCATACATCTGAGATTTGGCTCTAAATAAAGCAAAGCAACATAGAATGCTCTACTAAAGCTTGATAAAGACAAAGGTAAAGGTTATAAGATTTGTCTTGATCAACAAATAGTTCTGTTCAATATTTCAGAACTGTGTTTAGATTCAGTATTCAATCACCCTACTCATCAAGATACCTAGTTGTTACGAAGCAAACAAGAAAAACCATATTGCAAGGATAAAATACTTACACGTAAAGCCATCTTCTTAAGCTTGTTCATTGCAGAGAACTGTTTTAGGCGTGATAGAACAGCAGAATCAAGAGGCTTATCAGGAGCCATTGTATCATCGACAATCCAAGGGTGGCCTGACCAAAATAGACAAGTATGCAGATAATCAATCTCATTTCAGTGAACCAAGAAGATGAAAATCTCAACCTGTAGGAAGGTTGCTTACACAGAACTTCATACGCAGTCAGCCTTGTCTTTGGGTTTCTATCTAGCATCTTTGTTAACAAATCTTTAGCAATGCCTGAAATAGCAGGCCATGGCTCCGAATCAAAATCCAGTTTTCCCTTCAATATCTGACGGAAAATTCCCATCTCAGTTTCTGGAGTAAAATGACAAAAGAAGACAGCACTAGAGTTCTTAGGCACTGTAATAGAAACTGCATTGTAGGTAGTCAGCCAAATAGCAATGAAATTATGAGGGAAGAAAATACCAGCCCAGAAAGGTGGGACACCACTGAGTAAAATATACAAAATAACCCCTGCACTCCATACATCTGCCTCAGGTCCATAATGCTTGCGTAGAACCTCTGGTGCAACATAGTAAGGACTTCCGACAACATCAGAGAAAGTTTCATCTGAAAATATGATACAAACATCGGCTAATGTGAACAGAAGAGCACGTATGTTAAAGATAACAGGCCATAGTAGAAGACTGAAATTGGAAACAACGAGCACTTCAGCAACATATAGTCATGTAGTTACGAAATGATAAAATCATTTAACAGGGGAGCAATTTTCACAGTCCATTCAGCTGATAGGATCATTTCATTGTTATATTTTACATGAACCGCACACATAATTTTCAATGAATGATACCAAGTCTTTGAAACGATATTGACATGAATGGGAAATAGTTTCAAATCACATCATCCAGAGTTGATAAATGAAATAAATAGAACTAAAAGAGCACACAAATGAGAAAAACACTAGATTCAACAACAACAAAAATTCAAGAAATGCAGAATCAACATATGCAAAATGATTGGTTGGGCATCTGAAACACTTTACCTAACCGGTGCACAACCAAATAAATGAACCTACATGATTATCATGATAATATTATTATGTGCAAAATCTGTTATCCGAAACAGCTCTCTACAAAATCACATGATCACATCACCAATGAATCTCAAAATAAGCATCACAGCTCACATTCTTCGAAAGAAAACATATCAAGAAACACGATGAATTGAAACCTGGTTTGTAGAAGACGGAGAGGCCAAAATCAGTAGCCTTGAGAGCAGCATCCTCATCGGCACTAATAAACAAGAAATTCTCAGGCTTCAAATCCCTGTGCATAACCCCCAAAGAATGGCAACTCTGTACAACGCCGACAATGGTCTTGATGAGCTTGGCCGCTTCTTTCTCGCTGTAATGGCCCTTGAGCACGATCCTATCAAAGAGCTCGCCTCCCGCACACAGCTCCATCACTATGTGCACAAACAGTCCATCCTCGTAAGTGCCCTTTATCCTCACCACATTCGGATGCTCCGAGAGGTGGTGCATTATCTGAATCTCTCTCCACACATCCTCGTAATCCTCCTGGCAAATCAGCTTCTTCTTTGGGATGGATTTGCAGGCGTAATCAATGCCGCTCGATTTCTCGGTGCAGAGGAAGGTGATCCCGAACTGGCCCTGGCCAAGTTTCTTGCCGATGGTGTAGAGACTCTTGAGAGATGGGGTTCTGTAGGGGAGGACCCACGCCGGTTTCTGGGGGTGTAGATGCGTAAAGAAAGTTGG
Organism: Thymus mandschuricus; assembly: GCA_029379335.1. Classification (NCBI taxonomy): domain Eukaryota; kingdom Viridiplantae; phylum Streptophyta; class Magnoliopsida; order Lamiales; family Lamiaceae; genus Thymus; species Thymus mandschuricus. The sequence continues at coordinate 5,211,458 of CM057073.1, forward strand.
TTTCTTGATTTCTGATTTGGGCTTCTGCGATGCTGCTGCTGCTGCTGCTTGATTCTGAGGTTGATCCATTTCTTGATTCTGGGTTTCAGTTGAGGGTTCGTGGTTGTGGGATGGAGGTGGAGTTGACGACGACATGGTATTGGGTTTCATGTTTTGGTTGTAGCTGTGTTGTGAATCTTGGAATTTGGGTTGATAGTCTTTGAAGACTTGAGAGTGGTGGAAACTGGGGGAGGGAGGGAGGGAGAGAGAGAGAGAGGAGAATGGCGAGTGAAAATGAAAAAAAAAAAAAAAAGATTTGAGACTTTTTCTTTTAATCAATTTCTTAATTTGGTCTAATCCTGGAAATTAGTATCTCTAGATATTCTCTACTATATTTTGTACTGTATATGTCTAGATTCACATTCACCCCTTTTCTTTGTTGGTGAAAAAAATTACTTGTCCCTCCCTCGTTCTATTGTCCTCTTGTTTATTCACTTGCTATTATCACGTTTATAATTTGTAATTTAATACAAGGTCCTATTAATTCCACTAGATTCGAGGGGAGGATAATGATTTATTTATTTATTTTGATTAAATGATTAGTACTCCTCCATCAATGGCTTTAATTAAACGTGACAATCCATCTAATTCAATATTTCAAACCCTTGATCCTCTCAATTTACTACATTTTTAATCAATTGAAAATAACCGAATTGTGTGCAATAAATCCCTAAATCGAATGAAAGAAAGAAAAAGATAGTAGTACAGTACTCCACAAGTAGTAATATATTTTGAAATGACCCCTTGGCCTAATGGCAAGGGGAGGCACCTAGGACTCTCCTTTCAAGAGGTCCTGGGTGGGTTCGATTCCCACTACCAGCATGGTATGTGGAGTAGTCTTCCCACCTTGTGTGGTGTAGTTGTCCCACCTCTGTATGGGTAGATATACATGAGTTGATATTGGACTATAAATTGTAATATAAATGGGTAGATATACATGAGTTGATATTGGACTATAAATTGTAATATAATCTCACATTCGTGTGTGGTGTCACATATCTCATGTATATGAGTAGTTGTATATATAGTTGTAAACTTTGATGTAATACTCAAAAAAAAAAAAAAAAAAAAAAAAAAAAAACAATTTTGCTTTTTTTGCAGGGGAGAGAGGTGTTACTTGTAATTCATGGGCGCCACAACAATAGAAACGCTCTACAACCACTCGATGCAACACTGCCTCGTAATATAACAGAGAATTAGATGTAAACCTTTACCTGCGTAGTTAATTGTAGTACTAAAAGATCTCGAGCGATTCCGACATAGCTCTTTCCATGTCAACTTCTTGCGCTACTTTTCCTGGTTCTGTGAAATTGGAGCTGCTGGGAAGAAGAAGAAATACTCTTCCAAGACTTCATCATCTCAGAAGCAGGTGTGGGTTGAGTAGGAGAGGCTTTGTGCTCAAGGGAATTGTTGCTGCTACTGCTGGAGCTTCAGTAGTGGCTCCAACCGTCGGTGCACAGCCCACCAATCTTCAAGGTAAAGAGCTAATTTATGACTGCTTTTCCTGTTGATTTTTGATTGGTCGCATTCATTCTTATTCAGATATGGAGAAACTGCCATTTAAACCAGAGGGATATAATTACTGGACTTGGCGAGATAGAAAAATACATTATGTAGTTGAAGGAGAGGGAGAGGGACCCCCCATCGTCCTTATTCATGGCTTTGGGGCTTCTGCATTTCATTGGAGGTAGGTTGCCATCTCTCCTCTCCTACCTACTACTACCATCAATTTCAAATTTTGATCCAGAAGTTCGAGATTGTCTTCTAAATGTCGGTCTATATGAATAGTATGATCTGAATACCATGCTTGCAGACTGTTAATTATGTAGTTGTATATGCTTAATTGGTGGTTAGCAGTTAAAATAGTTAGTGATCAGAGCAAGTGTAATTTCTCAGATGTATTTTTTATGCCCTGCCCTGCCCTTTCTTGATTCATTTAGGTACAACATACCTGAATTGGCTAAAAGTTACAAGGTGTATGCAATTGATTTGCTAGGATTCGGGTGGAGTGAGAAGGCTCTTATTGACTATGATGCTTTAATTTGGAGAGATCAAGTTGTGGACTTTGTGAAGGAGATAGTTAAAGAGCCTGCAGTTTTAGTCGGAAACAGGCATGTGTCTATGCTGTTATATTTATTTACACTAAATTATCAAGTTCAAAATGCTTTTATCAATACTTGAATCTGAACAGCTGAACTTTTTCCCTCAAGAAAATAATAGGAGTGTTAAAGAACTCAACTTTACATTAAATTCCTTCGACTATTGCTACTTCATTGCCTTCTATGTATAGACGGATGCCGCTGATGCATCAGCTTCTTTGAATTCCCTAGACTAGCATTTGCTGATAAGTTACTTTCAGCTCACAGTCGATGGGAGTTCAATGTTGTCATATATGTGTACATGGTTTTGATTACATGGTTTTGAAATGTTCCTCCCTTGCCTCCTCTTTTCTTGCCGTTCATGTTCATCTACCAAGAGCTTGGCTTCACTGGGATATATATGAGAAATGACGTTTCTTGTTGTACTCCAACTAATGAATATACCAATATGAAACTCAATTATGATCTAAAGACAAGATTTTGTTTTCCTTGAAAATTAGTGCAAGTACATCATAATCAATGACTCGCACGCCTAATTGTTGTCTCAGTCTAGGAGGATTCACTGCTTTAGTTGCAGCAGCATCGCTGCAGGATCAAGTTAAGGGCGTTGTATTACTAAACTCAGCAGGACAGTTCGGTGATGCTACTAATGCTACTCCGGCTACAGAGACCGAAGACAATGTCGTCCAAAAGTTTGTTGTGAAGCCACTCAAGGAGGCTTTTCAGCGGGTTTTTCTTGGATTTCTGTTTTGGCAGGCCAAGCAACCAGCACGTGTTGAATCTGTCTTAAAAAGTGTATGTTTTTTACACATAACTTGTTTCTTTTACACTCTACTTATTTGCATATCCTCTTCTGATCAGTAAATGGCTATTTCAGGTGTATGTGAACTCTGCAAATGTGGATAAGTATCTGATCGATTCAATAACAAGGCCGGCTGATGATCCAAATGCTGGCGAAGTTTACTACAGGTACTAATACTAGTCGAGTTAATTACATGAGTTATAAGTCCTCTGTCCGTACAATGTGAGATGGGAGTTGAATTGTATTCCTCAATTATTTCTTGGTGTATGCAGACTGATGTCACGATTCATATCGAACCAAAGAAAGTATACACTTGACAGCGTGTTGAGCCAACTATCGTGCCCGTTGCTTTTGGTGTGGGGAGACTTAGATCCTTGGGTTGGTCCCGCTAAAGCTCTGCGCATCAAAGAATTCTATCCCAATACGTCCATTGTAAATCTGCAGGCGGGGCACTGCCCACACGATGAGGTACCGGAGCTGGTGAATAAGGCACTTCTAGATTGGCTCTCATCTACGCCTTCTCTTCAAGCTCCATGAACGTCCTCCCCGGACCTTTCTTGATAAAATTTGGTATATAATTGAAAAAAAAAGAGGTTTAATTTATGTTGGTAGTTAGCAGTTGATTTGTTCCATATATTCCATAAGGATAAGGTGCATGATCGAGACGAAGACTTTGGGCAGTCTTGGTTGTTGCCGTTGGTTGGGGTCATATATTATTCTTGTATTGAATGCATGTTACTTACGTCATGCATTATACGTAATCGATCATTACTCACTGCTATTTCTTTATCAACTCAACTCTTTTGGTCGCCTTGGTCTTGGTCTTGGTCTTGGTCTTGGTCGCAGAGAGAGAGAGAGAGAGATGGATGATATTCATGGATGGTTCAAATGTTGAGTTCCATTGAAATGCACAGCGGAGTAGTGCGTAAGGTTGATGAATTACCAAATACTACAACTACCATCTTTGATTAGTCTCCAAACAAATACGTCGTCGTTTTGCTCTTGGTGTTTATCCATAAGCGTGAATGATGACGTCAACGTGTTATTACGAATATTTGAATTAATTCATAGTAGTAGTATTAATAATAAAATAAATTTATGATATTGGATCAATATTTTTGATGATGAAAGATTCACGCGGATGCGTAAACGTAACTTTAATTTGTAGTCCGTTGTTAGCAGTTTCCGACCTACTTCCTTCCTACTTACTGCATTATGTTATGCTATTATCACAAGTCTTCTATGTTTCTACTTTTATATACTCCCCTCTGTCCTCTATTTAGTGACGTTAATACTATATTGGGACGTCCTCCATTTACTGACAATTTCCATTTTTGGACGTAGACCCCACAATCACTTTAACACTTTATACATCTACTTTTTATTATTTTAATATTTTAATACTATTAAACCATTCAAATGGACCCACAATTATTTCACTTTAACACTTTAACACATTAATTTATTATTATACCATAAAATGTGAAAAAACGCGTGCCCAAACTCCCTCCGTCACTAAATGGAGGACGGAGGGAGTAATTAATTTCATCCCTTTTAGTTTTGGAATTACAATGAATATATATATAGGAAATTTGGTGGAACACACAAATTGTTTAATTTTTTCAAGCCCGTTTTGTTAGAAGTTTTGAATCAAAGAAACGCGTATTGAGGTTATTTAAAGCCCTCCCCTCAGCCGCAGAGGTTTTTGCATACAAGTCTTATCATCATGGGCCAATGCTTCTCTGATGTCAAAGGCGGGCAGCAGGCGGTGGGCGTAGCTGGAGGCGGCGCCGCTCCCTCTGGCCCTAACGATGCTGTGGAACACTTCTTCAGGGCTAGAGGGGAACATACTCTTTGCACCCAAATTCAGGTAATGCAACAATTAAACATATATAGGGACGGAATAATAGATTCATTCTTCACTGTTCATGAAAGCGCTTTACATACATCACCATCGCCGGCCACAGTATTATACAGTACTTAATTTGGACGAGACGACCCTACCAAATATGTAATATGTGCGTGGGATTTAATATGTACGAAAGCAATTCTTTTGTTCTAAGAGCAAACAATGGTTGTCACCTTTGCCGCATCGATCATCTCCTACGACCAAGATTCTTTACACTAATTTTTAATACTGTATTAGAACAATGTGAATACCCAATTACAACTCAACTTCTAGTTTAATATAGAGAGAACCTTTCTGGTGAATACCCAATTACAACCTGTAGTTGAGGAATGTCCTACTTTAAGGAAGATTCCGGCATCATCGAGTTTAGGTTGTACCAAGTGATATGACTTCAACTTGTAGTTGAGGAAGCACCACTTTACCAAGTCATTGGGCCACTAGACTTTGCTTCTTTATACTTATTATAGCTCTACTTCTAAAGCTACTTCAGTTTTTTTCAACGTTGCATGCTCTCACTCTCTATACATCACATACTACTACTACTCAAGCTTATTTAATCCTTCGTTTTCAAGATTACACCGCCAAGACTACAACGAGATATTGTTTCCTATTGATGGAATTGGAGTCTTTATTAACCAAGATGTTTTTTCATCTTCACTTCTTTCTTTCTTGTATGCTTCGACCTTGATATTTCTTGACAGCATATGATTCAGTTTACATACAGATAGAGTCCTGTATGGATACTTTAATTGTCTCAAACATTATACCCAGCTGATGTTCGTAGAATAAAGTCGGGAGAAACATTATACACTTGTTTGCAATTTTGCATATAAGTTGATAGTCACTTATGAGATGCAACATTTTCTTTTCTTTTCTTGCAGTTGTCTCTATCAGCTTCAAAGCTTCTTGATCGTGATATTGTCTCAAAGGTAAAGAAGAGCTTGAGTAGGATACTCCGACATGTTATCTTATTTGTCACAATTAAGTCATTTATCTCTAGTATAACTGCATGTTGACTTGTATCTTGTCTAGGTCAATGTTTTTGTCTTTATTAAGTATTTTTCTTAAGAAAATATAGCTTCTTTTCTTTTATCCCTTTTCCTGAACTGTTGACTAAAATATTGCATGCATGTCAATAATTTGATATACCAGGAACTTCACTTGTTAAGGGTCAGTTTTCTCAGTCTTTGAGAACTTGATGAATTTGAAAACTAATATTTGCATAATTAATTCTATATTTCCCTTATGAAGTCTTGATCAACTGTAATCCTAAACTATCTTAATTCTTAACATATTTTTTCTAATAAGATTGCTTGTAAATAACTTCAGTGTCGAACTTTTGTTTATTTCAGAGTGATCCTCTGGCAGTTGCTTACATAAAGAGACGGGATGGGAAGCTTGACGAACTTGGCCGTACAGAAGTAATATCAAACAATCTAGACCCTGTTTGGATTCAGAAGATAAACATTACCTATCAATTCGAGATGGTTCAAATGCTAGTGTAAGTTTATCATGCACCTGATTCATTTTCCTTCAAGATCTGTTGCCTCAATTTCTTAGGATTGACTAAACACCTTCTTTTTCAGCTTTCATGTGTACGATGTCGACTCTAAATATCATAATTTACCTGTGAAGGTATGCTGTATTTCCAAATTGACATTTTTTATGTTTTGGCTGAGGTGCTGCAGTTTTATGTGAATATTTAAAAAACAATGAACATATCTAGAAATTGAGAATTCAATATTGTTTCCTTCAAGGAGCTCATTCCAAAACTTTCCTCCCATTAACCCATCAAGAATTCCAAAATAGTTAGCTTCAACATTATTTGTTAAATTTTACAGATGCTGAAATTGCAAGATCAAGATTTCCTCGGTGAAGCTAGTTGTGCTGTCTCCGAGGTAAGTTCCTTTTCTTTTTTCTGTTTCTGTTAGAATTTCCTCTTCAGTTGTGAATATGGCATTGTACAGGCCTTTTTTAGCTCTAGTTTTTCTTCAAATTTATAGGCAGATTGGCTCCCCTTTTGTCTGCCTATTTTGGTTTTAACTATTCAGTTTTTTGAATAATTTGAGGCCCAACCTTGTATGTCGATCCATGGCAGATTGTAACTAAACGAGATCGGAGTATCACCTTGAATCTTCATAATAGAAATGGAAGAGGTTTGAGAAAGTTGGGGACACTAACTGTCCGTGCAGAGGAAACTGTGGCTTCAAGGAAGGCCATAGAGCTCAACTTTCGTTGTTCAGCACTAGAAAACAAAGATACATTCTCGAAAAGTGTACGTATCTTCACATCCACAGCTCTTGGAAAATGGTCAATGACCATTATAAATATTTTGCTTCACTCACTCAATTACCATTTTAAATTTTGTTTCACTAAATATCTTATTCTTGATTTGCAGGATCCTTTCTTAAAAATCTCTAGGGCTGCTGAAAATGGAGGCTGTATTCCTATCTGCAAGACTGAAGTCGTGAACAACAACTTGAATCCAGCTTGGAGACCTCTGTGTCTGACCATGCAACAATTCATGAGCAAGGTAAAATACCATCTTACATATGCTATCTTCAAGTCCTTGCTTCAACCTGAGGATTCAAAGTAGGAAGCTCAATCTCATTAGGTGTCAATTTCCTGTCAAACTCTTTAGTTTTCTGATTAGCCCTATGTTATATGCAGGAGAACCCCTTGATGATTGAGTGCTTTGATTACAATACCAGTGGGAACCATGTGTTAATTGGGTACTTATACATTTTTCTTGTAGTTAGATTCATATAGTGCGGTTTCTTTCTATTTCCTCCCTTGCTGGTAGTACATTGTAATTGCGTGCATCAACATTCTCCTTTGTCCAAACAGAAAATTGCAGAAATCAGTAGCAGAACTTGAAGCTCTTTACCAAAGTAAAACTGGTGCTAATTTCATCTCACCGCCTTCTGGGATGAGACGCCATGATAAGGTCTTCATTCTCCCCAAGTTTCTGTATCTTCACAGGTGCTACAACTTGTTCTCATTTCTAACATATGCACTTCCAGGTTATGAAAAGCCAACTTTTTGTTGATGGGTTTGTCGAGAAACACCTGTATAGCTTCCTTGACTACATCTCCAGTGGATATGAACTTAATTTCATGGTTGCTGTTGACTTCACAGGTACACAAATTGATTTCTTGTTCCACGCCTCACCTTTTCATATGTTTTATAATGCAACCTGAATAAGAAATGTTTATATCTCAGCTTCTAATGGAAATCCCAGAAGCCCAGATTCTCTGCATTACATTGATCATTCAGGCCGCCTAAATGCCTACCAGCAGGTAACAATCTGAATAGTTATAGCTAATTTTAGCATTGCGGAAAAACACTTATACCAGTCATATGCATGAACGTATATAAAATTGCAATCTATCTGTTTGCTCATACAATGTGTGTGAATACCGGATCTCTGCTTATGACCTACGTGTTGCTAATAATGAACTCATTGTAGGCTATAATGGAGGTGGGAGAGGTGATACAATTTTATGATTCAGACAGACGCTTTCCTGCTTGGGGGTTTGGTGGAAAAACACCCAATGGCTCAATATCTCACTGTTTCAACTTAAATGGTAGCCCAACTGATTATGAGGTGAAATTTGGCATCTATATTTGGTTGATGAGAGTAAACTTCTCTTTATATTTAATGATCTGTCCTTCAAATGCAAGGATATTCCATGTGTACTGCAGACGAGGACATGAGACGACTGCTCTTACAGTTGTCTAGAACCTACTATGTATCATCCTGAATATTATATGTGTGATTTCTACAGGTTGAAGGTGTTGAAGGTATCATGGCTGCATACGCTTCTGCTCTACACAACGTCAGTCTATCTGGACCAACGCTATTTGGGCAAGTCATAAATAAGGCTGCAGATATTGCTGGTCACTCTCTTTCTTGCCACGAAGCCAAGTATTACGTCCTCTTGATTATAACAGTAAGCAACTCGTGAAATTATCAACGCTAAACTTTTCAAGTTTGTGTTATTTTCTGCTGAGTAACAAATCTCCGAATCTGCAGGATGGTGTGGTGTCTGATCTTCAAGAAACCATAAATTCTGTGGTGAAGGCATCTGACTTGCCGCTCTCTATCCTCATCGTTGGAGTTGGAAATGCAGATTTCAAGGAAATGGAGGTATGTATCTGGAATCTGATCCATCCTTAAACTGAATAGGCTTTCTCGTAATATTGATTATTGACTTTTGAATGCAACTCTCATTGTTTAAAGATTCTTGATGCTGACAATGGACGTCGGTTAGAGAGTAGTAGTGGAAGGATAGCAACAAGAGACATTGTTCAGTTTGTTCCAATGCGTGAAGTGCATGGTGAGTAGGTTAAATTAATTCTTGAAGATGCAACGTAAAAATGCAATCAACTCGATTTCTTAACTCAACTTGGGTTGGTGTTTTTTTGCAGCTGGGCAAATCTCAGTGGTTCAGGCACTTCTGGAAGAGCTGCCGTCTCAGTTTCTGAGTTACATGCGTTGTAGAGATGCTAAGCCTCTTAACGTTTCTGAGTGTTAGAGTCGAATTCGAAACCAACCTACGAACAGACAACTAGTACTTGTGTAAATTCTAGCTTATTTTGCAAATTGTGAATACATTTTTATCAAATGTTGATAATACCCCAATTCTTATCAGGATGGAATCTAAAGGAATATTTTCTTTATAGAAAAAAACAGTGATGAATGATGCTACTCCATGCACCTTTTTATTTACTTTATGCTACTAGTCTCTTTATTGTAGAGATAATGTTGTTTCATTTTGAGAAAGAAGTGAAGCATTCACCTTCATTCATTTTGAGTAATGAATAATGCAAAGTTTTGCCTCCAAAAAATATTGAATAAAGGAAAGGAAAAAGAAGTTTAATTTCTTTTTCAGGAATATTCGGGTGGGGGCCAGGTACGTGGCACAATGTGATTGGTTTCTTTCTCGAAAGCACCCTCTTTTTTCCTCGATTGAGCGTACGATGTAAAGAAGATGCAGCGATCGACGGCTGAGATTAACCTGCATCGCTGAAAGAGTGCCACGTCAGCTTCCCACGTACTATTAGCTTAGCTAGTGCTTCAGTTCTGCTGCAAACTCTCTCCTTCTTCCTCTCATTCCCCACAACTCTCTTCATCGTTTTCTCTCTCTCTCTTTCTCTCTGTAAGCCAAGCCACGCCCCTCTTTCTCTCATGTGAAAGAAATTTATGCTTTTTTCTTGCTATTTTTTTCCTGCGTTTGTTCGTATACTATTACTGGTTGAGAAGCAATATGCATTTATTCTCTTGGGGTTGTATGCTTAGTAATCACATCCATGGGATGGTTAAAAGGGGATTCCCTTGTATTCTTGGATTTGAGTTGTGATGAATCTTGTGTTTTCTATCTTTCTTCTCTTTTTTATGCTCTCTATAACTAGAGGTGACAATATATGTTTATTTGTTTGTTTTCCTTATTAATCCATTGCATTTCTTGATTCAAATTGGTTCTCTCTCTTGTTAACATCAGCTGGAGAGGATAAATAGCAATTTTAGAATTATCTAGTGTTGAATGCTATCTGGTTTTAATGATGATCTCAAAACTCTATGTGATGCTTTCTGTAATATGAAAATTCAAAACACTTGTAAGAAAACGAAAACGATGGTGACGATGTGAGAAAGAAATTTAAAAGAGGCGAGTTTCGTTTTGTTTTGTAGAATATGGCTGAGAAGAGCAATCCAGGGAATCGCCGTGTTGCTCTCAATGAGAGAATCCTTTCTTCTATGTCACACAGATCAGTTGCTGCTCATCCTTGGCATGACTTGGAAATTGGTCTCAACTTTTCCCCATCAATTACTATTGCTTATTGCTGTCAAGGATACATGGTCTTAATGTTTTGAACGAATGCATATCATATCTGCTTGGTTTTCTGAATTATTCGATGCTTCTTGTTCCATGATCCTTCACCGTTCAACTTTGTTGTTTACGTTCTTTCTAGAGAGAGCTAGTTGCTCGCATGTTTTGATGCTCAGTTTTGTGTATCTATCTGCAGGGCCAGGAGCACCAGCAGTTTTCAACTGTGTGAGTACTTTCTTCTCTTTGCTTCCTTAGTTTTAGTGCCTATTGTTCTGTGAATGATTCATATCACATGTCCTTATGCATCAAATCCTTTATTACTTGTTATTCTGTGAAGCTATTTTCAATAAACTGTCTCTTTTTTATTATCCCCAGCCACCCCATATGGTTCTCTATTCGTTATATTTTGTGATGATCGTGCATGTTTTGCTCATAACATATCTCCGTTCCACTTTGCACAAGTTGAACATCTGATCAGTCGAAAGCAACTTGGCAGGTGATTGAAATTGGAAAGGGCAGCAAAGTGAAATATGAGCTTGACAAGACCAGTGGCCTTATCAAAGTGAGCCACCCTTTACTGTTATGATTTTAGAATGAAAGATATATCTAGTCAAGATTGCATACATAGGTTCTGGTTCGCGTATTCATATAGGCGTGCTCCATTTGTCTGTAACTTGGCTCCAAACAAAATAAAGTAGAACACGTTCAGAGAGGTTCATATATATATGTATAGACTAGCTAGAGAACAAACCTTGATCTTCTAGTCAAGATAGGAAAGCTACCTCGCTAATTACGTTCCCTCCTTTGCGACGTTTACAAAACACTTGATTATTTTGACAGGTGGATAGAGTTCTCTACTCATCTGTTGTGTATCCACATAACTATGGCTTCATTCCACGTACCCTCTGTGAAGACAATGACCCCATTGATGTTTTGGTGCTGATGCAGGTTTGTCATTACTTGTGATGCTCTGATAATTGCTAAATTGAGCATGATACGGCTTGTGTTTCTGCTGTTCTTAATATTTATTTCTGAACTTCACACACAGGAACCTATTCTTCCTGGTAGTTACCTCCGAGCCCGTGCCATTGGCTTGATGCCTATGATAGATCAGGTAGCAACACTTAATAATTGGTTCATCCTAGTTACTCATCTTCATAAATTTCGACAACCATCAATTAAAAAATGAATTGCACAGGGTGAGAGGGACGACAAGATTATTGCAGTATGTGCTGATGACCCCGAGTTCCGCCATTATCAAGACATAAACGCCCTCCCACCCCATCGTCTTGCTGAAATTCGTCGCTTCTTTGAGGACTGTATCCTTTCCTGAAAATATATACGGTCAAGTAAGATTGCATGCGTTGTTTGGCTTCGGTTTTCCTTTATTTGCAAAAACAGATAAGAAGAATGAGAACAAGTCAGTTGCAGTGGAAGACTTCCTTCCTGCTGAAGCTGCAATCGATGCTATCAAATACTCAATGTAAGTAGCCACACGAAGTTGTTATACACTATATAATCGAATCTCATCCGAGGCTAATCGACATTCGACTTTGATTGGCTGCAGGGATCTCTACGCCTCCTACATCGTGGAGAACTTGAGGCAGTGAGTGCTGATCATTCACTGGAGGATTCAACAACTTACTTGAAGCATTGCAATAACTAGGCGAGCTGATGACGATGTATGCCACGGCCCTCGTCGACTTAAAACTAAACTCGTTTATATTCTGTATTTGAGCGATCTGTGTAATATCATAAGTCCGAAGCTGTGGAACTTTTGCCTTCTGATATGCGCACTCGTATTCTGTTCGAGCTTTTAACTAATAAATCCCGTTGCTCTACTTTACAATACTAGCGCAAGTAGTACATGCTTTTGAGTGATACCTAAGCACTGAGACACATACTCTTTTCGCCTAAAAATATATGTCGAAAAGTAGATGCTACCATAAAGTTAATGTCTTGTTTAATGTAGTGCATAACTCTAATTGACGTAGCTAGTGTATAACTCCAACTAATGTAGTGTATGAAAATAGACTATATTAAGTGACACTAAAATTCTATTATAACGTTTAACTTTTTAATATACTAGAGATTCAAAGCTCGAGCAAAATATGCACGAGGGCGAAATCTCATTTTTTCGGCCCGCCGGGGATTGTCAGATTTTGCACTTCCGGGGGCCCATAATTATAGCTCTTGGAATAAAATTGCACATGGTGAAAGAATGAAATGGATCAGGACGATAACGAATGAGATATGGGCCTTTTTGCCTGCTGCCCTCCTCGTTCGACCCAGATTCCGTCGTGCCCTCACCGTTTTGGCCATAACTAACTCGTTTTAGATCCGAATGACCCGATTTTGAAACCCCTAGAAAGCTCATTCGTAAGGCTACAATAAAGACTTGCGAAATTTGGTATTTGACGGTGTTTACTGGGTGAAAATAGAATCAAAATTGGGCACCTTAAGCGGTTTATCATTTTCCGGAGTAATCGTACAATCTAGCCTCTATATAGGAGCTAGAATGATGCAAAATTCATCAGATACCGCTCCAAAACATCAGTGGGATGATTTGGAATAATAAAATTTAGATCTCATTCCGGAGTGTTTTTGACCAAAACTCTAACCCACTAGGGCGAAATCTCATTTTTTCGGCCCGCCGGGGAGCGTCGGATTTTGCACCTCCGGGGGTCCATAATTATAGCTCTTGGAATAAAATTGCATGACGTGAAAGAATTAAATGGATCCGGACGATAACGAATGAGATATGGACCTTTTTGCCTGCTGCCCTCCCCGTTCGACCCAGATTCCGTCGTGTCCTCACCGTTTTGGCCTTAACTAACTCGTTTTAGATCCGAATGACCCGATTTTGAAACCCCTAGAAAGCTCATTCGTAAGGCTATAAAATGGACTTGCAAAATTTGGCATTTGACGGTGTTTACTGGGTGAAAATAGAATCCGAATTGGGCACGCGGTTTCTCATTTTCCGGAGTAATTGTACAATCTAGCCTCTATATAGGAGCTAGAATGATGCAAAATTCATCAGATACCGCTCCAAAACATCATTGGGATGATTTGGAATAATAAAATTTAGAACTCATTCCGGAGCGTTTTTGACCAAAACTCTAATGGGTACCACTAGGGCGAAATCTCATTTTTTCGGCCCGCCGGAGAGCGTCGGATTTTGCACCTCCGGGGGTCCATAATTATAGCTCTTGGAATAAAATTGCATGACGTGAAAGAATGAAATGGATCCGGACGATAACGAACGAGATATGGGCCTTTTTGCCTGCTGCCCTCCCCGTTCGACCCAGATTCCGTCGTGCCCTCACCGTTTTGGCCTTAACTAACTCATTTTAGATCCGAATGACCCGATTTTGAAACCCCTAGAAAGCTCATTCGTAAGGCTATAATATGGACTTGCAAATTTTGGCATTTGACGGTGTTTACTGGGCGAAAATAGAATCCGAATTGGGCACCTTAAGCGGTTTCTCATTTTCTGGAGTAATCGTACAATCTAGCTTCTATATAGGAGCTAGAATGATGCAAAATTCATCAGATACCGCTCCAAAACATCATTGTGATGATTTGGAATAATTAAATTTAGATCTCATTCCGGAGCATTTTTGACCAAAACTCTAAGGGGTACCACTAGGGCGAAATCTCATTTTTTCGGCCCGCCGGGGAGCTTCGGATTTTGCACCTCCGGGGGCCCATAATTATAGCTCTTGGAATAAAATTGCATGACGTGAAAGAATTAAATGGATCCGGACGATAACGAATCAGATATGGGCATTTTTGCCTGCCGCCCTCCCCGTTCGACCCAGATTCCGTCGTGCCCTCACCGTTTTGGCCATAACTAACTCGTTTTAGATCCGAATGACCCGATTTTGAAACCCCTAGAAAGCTCATTCGGAAGGCTACGATATGGACATGCAAAATTTTGTATTTGACGGTGGTTACTGGGTGAAAATAGAATCCGAATTGGGCACCTTAAGCGGTTTCTCATTTTCCAGAGTAATCGTACAATCTAGCCTCTATATAGGAGCTAGAATGATGCAAAATTCATCATATACCGCTCCAAAACATCACTGGGATGATTTGGAATAATAAAATTTAGATCTCAATCCGGAGCTTTTTTGACCAAAACTCTAAGGGGTACCACTAGGGCGAAATCTCATTTTTTTCGGCCCGCCGGGGATCGTCGGATTTTGCAACTCCGGGGGCCCATAATTATAGCTCTTGGAATAAAATTGCATATGGTGAAAGAATGAAATGGATCCGGACGATAACGAATGAGATATAGGCCTTTTTGCCTCACGCCCTCCCTGTTCGACCCAAATTCCGTCGTGCCCTCACCGTTTTGGGAATAACTAACTCGTTTTAGATCCGAATGACCCGATTTTGAAACCCCTAGAAAACTCATTCGGAAGGCTACAATATGGACTTGCGAAATTTGGTATTTGACGGTGTTTACTGGGTGAAAATAGAATCCGAATTGGGCACCTTAAGCGGTTTCTCATTTTCCGGAGTAATCGTACATTCTAGCCTCTATATAGGAGCTAGAATGATGCAAAATTCATCATATACCGCTCCAAAAACATCATTGGGATGATTTGGAAAACTAAAATTTAGATCTCATTCTGGAGCGTTTTTGACCAAAACTCTAAGGTGTACCACTAGGGCGAAATCTCATTTTTTCGGCCCGCCGAGGAGCGTCGAATTTTGCACCTCCGGGGGCCCCTAGGGCTCTTGGAATAAAATTTCATGACGTGAAAGAATTAAATGGATCCTGACGATAACGAATCCGATATGGGCCTTTTTGCCTGCTGCCCTCCCCGTTCGACCCAGATTCCGTCGTGCCCTCACCGTTTTGGCCATAACTAACTCGTTTTAGATCCGAATGACCCGATTTTGAAACCCCTAGAAAGCTCATTCGTAAGGATATAATATAGACTTTCAAAATTTTGTATTTGACGGTGTTTACTGGGTGAAAATAGAATCCGAATTGGGCACCTTAAGCGGTTTCTCATTTTCCGGAGTAATCGTACAATCTAGCCTCTATATAGGAGCTAGAATGTTGCAAAATTCATCAGATACCACTCCAAAACATCATTGGGATGATTTGGAATAATAAAATTTAGATCTCATTCCGGAGCGTTTTTGACCAAAACTCTAAGGGGTACCACTAGGGCGAATCTCATTTTTTCGGCCCGCCGGGGGGCGTCGGATTTTGCACCTCCGGGGGTCTATAATTATAGCTCTTGGAATAATATTGCATGACGTGAAAGAATTAAATGGATCCGGACGATAACGAATGAGATATGGGCTTTTTGCCTGCTGCCCTCCCCGTTCGACCCAGATTCTGTCGTGCCCTCACCGTTTTGGCCTTAACTAACTCGTTTGAGATCCGAATGACCCAATTTTGAAACCCCTAGAAAGCTCATTCGTAAGGCTATAATATGGACTTGAATAATTTGGTATTTGACGGTGTTTACTGGGTGAAAATAGAATCCGAATTGGGCACCTTAAGCGGTTTCTCATTTTCCGGAGTAATCGTACAATCTAGCCTCTATATAGGAGCTAGAATGATGCAAAATTCATCATATACCGCTCCAAAACATCGTTGGGATGATTTGGAATAATAAAATTTAGATCTCATTCCGGAGCATTTTTGACCAAAACTCTAAGGAGTACCACTAGGGCGAAATCTCATTTTTTCGGCCCGCCGGGGAGCGTCGGATTTTGCACCTCCGGGGGCCCATAATTAAAGCTCTTGGAATAAAATTTCATGACGTCAAAGAATTAAATGGATCCGGACGATAACGAATGAGATATGGGCCTTTTTGCCTGCTGCCCTCCCCGTTCGACCCAGATTTCGTCGTGCCCTCACCGTTTTGGCCATAACTAACTCGTTTTAGATCCGAATGACCCGATTTTGAAACCCCTAGAAAGCTAATTCGTAAGGCTATAATATAGACTTTCGAAATTTTGAATTTGACGGTGTTTACTGGGTGAAAATAGAATCCGAATTGGGCACCTTAAGCGGTTTCTTATTTTCCGGAGTAATCGTACAATCTAGTCTTTATATAGGAGCTAGAATGATGCAAAATTCATCAGATACCGCTCCAAAACATCATTGGGATGATTTGGAATAATAAAATTTAGATCTCATTTCGGAGCTTTTTTGACCAAAACTCTAAGGGGTACCACTAGGGCGAAATCTCATTTTTTTGGCCCGCTGGGGAGCGTCGGATTTTGCACCTCCGGGGGTCCATAATTATAGCTCTTGGAATAAAATTACATGACGTGAAGAATTAAATGGATCCAGACGATAATGAATGAGATATGGGCCTTTTTGCCTGGTGCCCTCCCCGTTCGACCCAGATTCCGTCGTGCCCTCACCGTTTTGGCCTTAACTAACTCGTTTTAGATCCGAATGACCCGATTTTGAAACCCCTAGAAAGCTCATTCGTAAGGCTATAATATGGAATTGCGAAATTTTGTATTTGATGGTGTTTACTGGGTGAAAATATAATCCGAATTGGGCACCTTAAGCGGTTTCTCATTTTCCGGAGTAATCGTACAATCTAGCCTCTATATAGGAGCTAGAATGATGCAAATTTCATCATATACCGCTCCAAAACATCGTTGGGATGATTTGGAATAATAAAATTTAGATCTCATTCCGGAGCATTTTTGACCAAAACTCTAAGGGGTACCACTAGGGCGAAATCTCATTTTTTCGGCCCGCCGGGGAGCGTCGGATTTTGCACCTCCGGGGGCCCATAATTATAGCTCTTGGAATAAAATTGCATGACGTCAAAGAATTAAATGGATCCGGACGATAACGAATGAGATATGGGCCTTTTTGCCTGCTGCCCTCCCCGTTCGACCCAGATTCCGTCGTGCCCTCACCGTTTTGGCCTTAACTAACTCGTTTGAGATCCGAATGACCCGATTTTGAAACCCCTAGAAAGCTCATTCGTAAGGCTATAATATGGACTTGCGAAATTTGGTATTTGACGGTGTTTACTGGGTGAAAATAGAATCCGAATTGGGCACCTTAAGCGGTTTCTCAGTTTCCGGAGTAATCGTACAATCTAACCTCTATATAGGAGCTAGAATGATGCAAAATTCATCAGATACCGCTCCAAAACATCATTGGGATGATTTGGAATAATAAAATTTAGATCACATTCCAGAGCATTTTTAACCAAAACTGTAAGGGGAAACCTCATTTTTTCGGCCCGCCGGGGAGCGTCGGATTTTGCACCTCCGGGGGACCATAATTATAGCTCTTGGAATAAAGTTGCATGACGTGAAAGAATTAAATGGATCCGGATGATAACGAATGAGATTTGGGCCTTTTTGCCTGCTACCCTCCCCGTTCGACCCAGATTCCGTCGTGCCCTCACCGTTTTGGCCATAACTAACTCGTTTTAGATCCGAATGACCCGATTTATAAACCCCTAGAAAGCTCATTTGTAAGGATATAATATGGACTTGCGAAATTTGGTATTTGACGGTGTTTACTAGGTGAAAATAGAATCCGAATTGGGCACCTTAAGCGGTTTCTTATTTTCCAGAGTAATCGTACAATCTAGCCTATATATATAGGAGCTAGAATGTTGCAAAATTCATCATATACCGCTCCAAAACATCGTTGGGATGATTTGGAATAATAAAATTTAGATCTCATTCCGGAGCATTTTTGACCAAAACTCTAAGGGGTACCACTAGGGCGAAATCTCATTTTTTCGGCCCGCCGGGGAGCGTCGTATTTTGCACCTCCGGGGGCCCATAATTATAGCTCTTGGTATAAAATTGCATGACGTGAAAGAATTAAATGGATCCGGACGATAACGAATGAGATATGGGCCTTTTTGCCTGCTGCCCTCCCCGTTCGACCCAGATTCCGTCGTGCCCTCACCGTTTTGGCCATAACTAACTCGTTTTTGATCCGAATGACCCGATTTAGAAACCCCTAGAAAGCTCATTAGTAAGGCTATAATATGGACTTGCAAAATTTGGTATTTGACGGTGTTTACTGGGTGAAAATAGAATCCGATTGGACACCTTAAGCGGTTTCTCATTTTCCGGAGTAATCGTACAATCTAGCCTCTATATAGGAGCTAGAATGATGCAAAATTCATCAGATACCGCTCCAAAACATCATTGGGATGATTTGGAATAATAAAATTTAGATCTCATTCCGGAGCGTTTTTGACCAAAACTCTAAGGGGTACCACTTGGGCGAAATATCATTTTTTCGGCCCGCCGGGGAGCGTTGGATTTTGAACCTCCGGGGGCCCATAATTATCGCTCTTGGAATAAAATTGCATGACGTGAAAGAATTAAATGGATCCGGACGATAACGAATCAGATATGGGCATTTTTGCCTGCTGCCCTCCCCGTTCGACCCAGATTCCGTCGTGCCCTCACCGTTTTGGCCTTAACTAACTCGTTTTAGATCCTAATGACCCGATTTTGAAACCCCTAGAAATCTCATTCGTAAGGCTATAATATGGACTTGTGAAATTTGTTATTTGACGGTGTTTACTGGGTGAAATTAGAATCCGAATTGGGCACCTTAAGCGGTTTCTCAGTTTCCGGAATAATCGTACAATCTAGCCTCTATATAGGAGCTGGAATGATGCAAAATTCATCAGATACCACTCCAAAACATCATTGGGATGATTTGGAATAATAAAATTTAGATCTCATTCCGGAGCGTTTTTGACCAAAACTCTAAGGGGTACCACTAGGGCGAAATCTCATTTTTTCGGCCCGCCGGGGAGCGTCGAATTTTGCACCTCCGGGGGTCTATAATTATAGCCCTTGGAATAAAATTGCATGACGTGAAAGAATTAAATGGATCCGGACGATAACGAATGAGATATGGGCCTTTTTGCCTGCTGCCCTCCCCGTTCGACCCAGATTCCGTCGTGCCCTCACCGTTTTGGCCTTAACTAACTCGTTTGAGATCCGAATGACCCGATTTTGAAACCCCTAGAAAGCTCATTCGTAAGGCTATAATATGGACTTGCGAAATTTGGTATTTGACGGTGTTTACTGGGTGAAAATAGAATCCGAATTGGGCACCTTAAGCGGTTTCTCATTTTCCGGAGTAATCGTACAATCTAGTCTCTATATAGGAGCTAGAATGATGCAAAATTCATCAGATACCGCTCCAAAACATCATTGGGATGATTTGGAATAATAAAATTTAGATCTCATTTCGGAGCTTTTTTGACCAAAACTCTAAGGGGTACCACTAGGGCGAAATCTCATTTTTTTGGCCCGCTGGGGAGCGTCGGATTTTGCACCTCCGGGGGTCTATAATTATAGCTCTTGGAATAAAATTACATGACGTGAAAGAATTAAATGGATCCAGACGATAATAAATGAGATATGGGCCTTTTTGCCTGGTGCCCTCCCCGTTCGACCCAGATTCCGTCGTGCCCTCACCGTTTTGGCCTTAACTAACTCGTTTTAGATCCGAATGACCCGATTTTGAAACCCCTAGAAAGCTCATTCGTAAGGCTATAATATGGACTTGCGAAATTTGGTATTTGACGGTGTTTACTGGGTGGAAATAGAATCCGAATTGGGCACCTTAAGCGGTTTCTCATTTTCCGGAGTAATCGTACAATAGCCTCTATATAGGAGCTAGAATGATGCAAAATTCATCAGATACCACTCCAAAACATCATTGTGATGATTTGGAATAATAAAATTTAGATCTCATTCCGGAGCGTTTTTGACCAAAACTCTAAGGGGTACCACTAGGGCGAAATCTCATTTTTTCGGCCCGCCGGGGAGCGTCGGATTTTGCACCTCCGGGGGTCTATAATTATAACTCTTTGAATAAAATTGCATGACGTGAAAGAATTAAATGGATCCGGACGATAACGAATGAGATATGGGCCTTTTTGCCTGCTGCCCTCCCCGTTCGACCCAGATTCCGTCGTGCCCTCACCGTTTTGGCCTTAACTAACTCGTTTGAGATCCGAATGACCCGATTTTGAAACCCCTAGAAAGCTCATTCGTAAGGCTATAATATGGACTTGCGAAATTTGGTATTTGACAGTGTTTACTAGGTGAAAATAGAATCCGAATTGGGAACCTTAAGCGGTTTCTCATTTTCCGGAGTAATCGTACAATCTAGCCTCTATATAGGAGCTAGAATGATGCAAAATTCATCATATACCGCTCCAAAACATCGTTGGGATGATTTGGAATAATAAAATTTAGATCTCATTGTAACGACCCGCATTTTCGTTAGTATAAAAAAACTAACTATCGATAATTAATTATGAATATTTCTCATGCCATTATACGTTATCGAATTTATTTGAATTCGATTTAGCAATCAAATTTCGATTGGTAGTACAATGAATAGAATTAGTTCGAACTATTAGAATGATTATCGAATCGATAATCATATAACGAAGCATGTAAGTCGTTACTAGGTAGTTGTATTATTGGGTCGAGCCCCTTTACCTATAATAAGGGCCGAGCTTATAAATACGGAACAAGCCAGTTACAAATAAATATAGTAAATCAAACTATATACATATATATATATATATTCAAGAATCCTAATACAAAGAGATGATGGAATAATTTATACTCCATACATAGTAATGTACTTATTCATGAATTGCTAGAAGAATAATACAAGAGAGGTGCTTATGCATAAAAGAAAAGGGATATCAATTTAGGTACTAATCAATTCAATCTATTACACATTGAGTAATGAGAAGAATTAAGAATGAATTACACAAAGGATATTACATGAAGGACTAAGGCTAGAACTAATGGGAACAATGGCTTCTCTTCCACCTCAAATCACTCTCCCTTTTGCCCTCAAATCAAGCTGAAAAATCAGCCTTCTTTTGACACCCATCAAGCTGCCTTTTGCAGCCCAAAATCGCAGCAAAATCAGTCCTATTTGGCAGCCAAGAACCTGCAAAAGCAGCCCCTAAAACTAGGCCAAAACTAGTAGCCAAAAATTGCACAAACGATAAAAGGAAAGTACATAAGTAAGTTACCAAATGACAACCTCTTAGACCCAAAAATGGTAGAGAGTACAGCCTTTAAATAGGCATTCATGAGCTGAAAAGTGAGAGGAAAAAGAGGAGGAAGGAGTGCAAGTTAGTACAAGATATTGGAAGATCTCTTGAGCCTCCAAAACCATCACACCCATCGATCACCTCCCTCTTGTCAAGACATCACAACTCAGCCCCTATGGTAGTATATAAACCCCATACCATTCATGCAAGAAACCATTTTACACACCTAAACACTTACTAACACTTGAGAGAATTAGAGCTAGTAGAGGGGAAGAAGTCTAAGGAAGAAGAGGAGGATTTACTAGCAACACAACCACCTTACAACACTTGTAAGTTCCTAAACACCATCTTCTTAATAAGATTTAGTAAGCTTGATAGGTGATTTTAATCACATAATTAGAATACAAGCAAGAAACTACAAAAGGCATAATCTAAATAGTACACAAGCATGAAACCATAAGAGATACATATATCTAGTATCCTCAAGCATGTACAAGAGTATTAAACCATCAAACATGAATTTTAAGAAGCCCCAAGCATGTTTAGATAAGATGCATAAGCTTAAACGTAGCATAATAAGTGCCTAAGCTATAAGACTTGTTCATAAACGAACCTCTAGATAATCGAAACCATAAGAGAGTTAAAGCTCGAAATATGTTTCATGCTTGAAAGAGCTAAGACATTCACACAATCCGAATGTTAACCATAAGAATCGAACCTAATGAAACACCTAAAATATGTTTCTATATTCGAAAACGAGAGAAGGAGGGTTAGAGTGAACCTCCGTCGAGGCACGAGGCCCGACGGGATGGAGGGGCTGGACTCGGTCCAGGAGCACCGACGGGGCAGCAGAGGTGGCCCCGGGACGAACGGCAGCGGCGGACTCCGTCGGCATTCGGTCGGCTGCTTCACGGCAGTCGTGCTCTGCCTCCCTAAATCAGTAAGAGAGATAGTCAGAGAGAGATTGAGATGATAGAGATGGTGATAGAGAGGGAGAGGTTAGAGAGAGAGAGAGAGAGTACGGCCGGGGCCCCTCGCCGCCGGCGAGAGCGGCGTCGGCAGCAGCAGAGGGAAGGGGGTGAGTGGGCTGTGTGTTGTACGCGTTTGTGTGTGGGAAGAGAGAGTTTGGGATTTGGCTTTGATTTGGGGGTTGGGTCTAGGTCTGGGTAGCGGGTCGGGTCGGGTCGAGTCCGGGTCTGGGTCTGGGTATTAGGTCTGGGTCATGGGCTTGGGTTATGGGCCAAATTCGTTGGGCCGGGTTATTTAATTTATTCGGCCCAACTGCATTTATTTAATTCGTTACTAATTTTTATGAAACGAGGGACGTTAAGTTAAAGCGATTATTATATGATTAATTCGATTAACTCGAATCATTAATCAAAGTTCGATTACTATCAAACTTATATTATTTGCGGTTATAATTAACCTTAGATTATTAATCCTCCGGGATTTTATTTAACAACTATACTTCAATTAAAAATAATTAATTGAAGTATGTACGAGAATAATTTACGGCTATCCTTAGCCGTATAAGTTATTAATTCCGATTAATAGTCTCATGACTTATCAACGGAACGTTAGTCGATCGAGGAAATATGAACTTAAGAATAGGAATATTCTTAATAGGATTTATGTAGTTTATAAGAATGGAAATTCTTATAATTTATCTTCTAAATAGGCGGAGGTCGACCGGAAGGCGAACGACGCGAAATCCCTAATAACAATTCTTGTTCGGTATTCGAGGTGGGCTTTCTTATACAAGTAAAGTTATAGAATGTTTAGATGAAAATGTTTATTTTCAAGTATTGTCATGCCATAAATGTTTTGATTTATGTATGACGCCTATCTGCATTGGCTACGCCAATTTAAGTTAATCGAATTCGGGTCCTCGTTAAGACTTGCTATCTTACTTGGACTAGTGTACACAGGACCGTGAGTCATCCTTAGGGTTGACCGGTCGAGCGTCGTGTGAGGTGGCCACCTCCTCGACACCATAGATTCAGATATGGTAGAGTACTAAAGAACTTAGCATGCATGCACTTTAGATCACAAGAACTGTTTTAGTAAGCATAGGCTCTTTTCAACAAAACTCCTATGTCTTACTCTTGAATGGCTTGACAATTATTATGTATAGTTTTCGGCACGTGTCCACTGAGTACTTTTGTACTCAGCCCTGCATGTATTTCTAAATGTGCAGGTTGAGCAAGATGATGTGAAGTGGCGAGTGGAGCTTTTGTCATTATAGATTAGGACTCTCGGTAATACATGTCTTCATACATGTATTCAAGTAGTCTTCCGCTGTGTATTCAGTTAGTCTTCCGCTGTGTATTCAAGTAGTCTTCCGCTGTGTAAACTGATCGCACTATTTCTACCACACAAAATAGGTGTAATATAATGAAGTACGAGTATCGTATCCACAGGGATTGACAAATCGAAAACACACACAATACCTCTACTCAAGAACGAATGTGATGTCTAGGCTTTTAAAGGTTTAGGGAATGTGGTATTTATAAACTAGGCAAATAATAAAAAGACTCAATTAAATCAAATAAGGAAACAAAATGTGCAGGAAATTTACTAGTCAAAATTAAACAACTTAGGACACAAGCAATTAAATAAATAAGGGAAGTGAACAATTAAGGAAAAGTGTTGACTTTAGGGAAGCCTACCTAATCAAATCTATGCAAGCAATTAATGAATACAATTAACCAATTTAATCCAATCTAAATGTGATACATGCAAAAATAACTTACACCCTAATTAAAGCAATGCAAGTAGTCACTCAACGAAATCCTAATATTCTCTCGAATTGCAAGGATCGAATCAAGTGCAAAATAGAACAAGTACCAATGATATAATCAACTAGGTTCAACTAAGACACCAACTCAATTATATATGAACATATAACAATTCAATTATCAATTAAGACAAATCAAATTATTATATCATGCTTTCATGAGATCTATTATGCAATATCCTATCAAGGCATATAAACATAACTATGCATACATAATTAGTGGCCAATTAACTATGCATGAGAATAAGCACCATGAAACATGCATCTAGATTGGAAGGCTAATTGCAAACAAAAACACTTACATAAATTCAATTAGGCATTCAATCCCTAAAATCAACTAAAGAATTTAGCTAGACATGATTAAAGCAAACATAAACACAAAGAATTGGAAAAACATAATTAAAGAGTAAGAGTAAGAAAAACTTGGAATTGAATCTTGAACACGAAGAACTTCGAAACTTGAATCTTGAATAAACTTGAGAAACTTCAATGTTGATTACAAAACTAAACTCTAAAGAAAAATAAAGTGCTATAAAAGTATGAAGGATAATAAGATGCTTCGGTTTACAATGCTAGAATAGGAGTATATATAGGGGAAATTTACATAAGGAAAACCTAGACCAAAAAGGAGTCTAATTAAATAAGGTAGAAAAATCCCGGCTGGAACCTCTCGACAGACCTCTCGATCGAGAGGTCGATCGAGAGGGTACAATTCTTGCTCTCGATCGATAGCCGCAACAGAAGCTACCTCTCGATCCCTCTCTCGATCGAGAGGTCGATCGAGAGGCCTTCACTCGAACTCCAATCTTGACTTTTCAACTTCTATCTTCACGCCTTTTCTCGTCTCGGGGTTTTATCATCGATTTATGCCTGAAAACACAAGGAAACACCTACAAGCATAATATTGTCCCATATACTAAAAACCATATAAAACATAGACAATATTATAAAATCGAGACACAAAATCGACTCTTTTTGGCTATGAAAATAAGGTAAATTTCACCTATATCAAATCCCCCAAACTTAAACATTGTTCGTCCCGAACAATACCAAAACATAAACAATAGACTCTAGCATTGTGAACTATATAGGCCTCAAAAACTTTTCAAAACCAAAACATCATGATCATGATCAAAACTATGCACACAACCTTAGCATCGATAACACAACTTATTCAATAACTTCGAAACATGTCAATCCATCAAAGAACTCTCCCAAGACATGTGAGATATGTATATGTGTATAAGTGAACACTCAACTCTCTCAAAGAAAAAAGATGTAATATAATGCACATCATAAGGTTCACTCAACATCAATGTTATGCAACATGTTTACCATAGGCTTGCCCCTAATCTCAACATCTCCACCTAATGTAATATTCACACACTAAGATCAAAAAGGTCTTTGTAAAGCTTGTAATGTAGGGACATTGGTTAAGGTAGGGAATGTATAGGCTAAGTGACTCAAAATACTCCAAATCATCAACCTCTTTTTCAACACCAAACAAAGTATGGTTTTTTCAACTCCATCTTCTACCATCCAACACCAATTACAAAACTCAATATCATAGATGCAACATATACAATCTAAGCTAACTATCCCCTTATGCTTTTTATTCTCATTTTTTTTTTTTTTTTTTTTTTTTTTTTTTCTTTAACTATAGAGCTCAACTAGAACATGTTCTTTTTAACATTCGAACAAAGGCTCTAACTCTCTTCTTTTTTTTTTCTTTTTCTCTTTTCTAAGCTTATAGGGATAGCCAACTATACTTAATCAAGCATCTAACAATCTTTTCCTTTTCATACCACATCAAGATATTCTATTCAACTCCTTCCCACATCATCAACTAACTCCACTAAAGATACCCTTATCCATCCAAACCTCCTATCATCCAAGCTCAAGAAAGAAAGGCTCATAAAAGGCTCAACGGGGGTAAACAAAGATTATGATCAAGGTTAGTGTATGGGATTCATGTGGCTACGAAAGAATGGCCTAATATCATCTCCTAGTTCATGAATATACTAAGGTCTTGACGGAGAAATAGGGCAAGTTCTAGAAACAATGAAGCATACATGATCACTCAATCAAGAAAATAGGCATCAATATGCACCAATAGCTCAAAACTCACGGGCTCAAACTAACTAGTTCCCGACATCAAGACATGCTTCAAATTCAATGAATAAAATCGCGTCGCTTCGCCAAGGATCTATGCATAATAAAGATCATGAATTCTTTTCACAAATCAACAACAATTTTCTTATCATTGGCCAAATTCACAACACTATTGTCACATGTTTATTCGACTCAATTTAAACCTAAGACTCAAAACAATAAAAGACTCTAACATACCCCAAAATAATACTAACAAATAAAAGACTCTCAAAGCAAGAAAACAATAAAAGTAATCTAACTTAGACACTCTTTCCCTCCCCCAAACTTATTTTAAAGCATAGCGAAGAAATAAGTTTAAAGAAAAGAAGTAGGCTAAGTTAAAAAACTGACCTCATTGAAATGGCGGCGGGAAGGGAGGGTTGTCGGGGTTATTGGGGTCGAATCGTTGATGACTCTCCGGGTAGTGAGGATAGAAATAGTGCATCTCATGCACCATCCTATTGTAATTCTCCAAGTATGCTCGTTCATCCTCACGCCTCTTCGCCTCCTCTTCTCGAAATCTCCTCTCGTTCTCAATGTAGGCGTCGAGAGTATCAAAACGACTTCCAATAAATGAGCGAAGGTCCCCTACCTCGGTTCTCAACGTTTGTACTTCTTCGCGAACTCCTCCTACTTGGGATTCAACAAACTGCCTACTATCCCAATGATAGTTGTCCATTGCTTCCATTGACTCCGTGTGCCAATCCCGCATCGTAGAGAAATCCGGAGCTCTCATATGAAAACCGGGCTGTGGAACACCCTCGTATCCTTGCGCGAAAGCATCTTCCCCTTGATCAAATCCTCTCTCGTATTGCTCAGCCTCGTCGTCATCTTCGTCCTCCTCATCATCATCACCACCTTCGTCGGGTTTTGGACCTCCCTCAGCCCACATAAGCTCCTTGTGTTGAGGAGAATCCATCTTTCCGTTCCCTCTCCGCAGCTTCTCGTTCCCGATCACCTCAGTCAAATAATTGTTCGGAAGTGGGAATAGAAAAATACCACTTATCCCATGTAGTTTAAAGAACCACCCGGACGTATCATACGAAATCATCCTCGCAAGCTCCAACGTGCGTCTATCCACAAAGATGGACGTAGATACGGGCTGCTCTCCAATCGGAACGTGGAAGTGTTGGGCAATGGGAGTGACGAAAGCTCCTATCCCGATCTTTTGCCCCCCGAACAAATATGCTTGGCTCTCCATATGATCGACGAGATAAAGGGCTGCATTTTGTGAGTGGCCCCGATATGAGGTCCAAATGAGATGAGCGTCGGTGGCAAGGAAGGTGCCGGAGTCATGACGGGAGTGGATGGTGCACGAGATCAGCCTGTGGAAGTAGCGAATCGTGGGATTCCGAATTGAGGTGGCCTTTGCTTTCGCCGGGTTGTAGGATCTCGTCCTTTCCTCCTCAAAATCCACGAATTGTGCCCACAAGTCTTGCAAATCCGGGTGATTGTTGCCAATATACTCACCACGCTTGTTTCCTCCGATGACGTCGTTAAGTTGATCCATATCTAGCTCTCTCGGTTGACCACCGAGTTGGAAACGAATGACGTGGGGCACTTGGTTGACTCGCTCCACTACCAACGTTGAGAGGAACTCCACCGTGAGAATGTGGTAGGTGAAGTGATTCCCTTGAAATATGTTGGTGAAGCCCCCTCGTTGCATCAATTGCGTGATCTCATTAGCTATCCCCATCGCAGCAACCGTCTCTTGGTGTAGGAAACGACAGTGCTTGTGCTTGAGTTGCACAAGGTGGGACCACCTCCTCTTCGACTCCGCTGTCGTGAGCTTGAGTTTGAACGCCTTGGGCTCCAAACTTGAAGGCATCGACCTCGCCGGCGGTATCCTAGTCTCCGGGATAGTCCTATCATTCTTCCATGTCTCCTTTCCCTTGCTCGACGAAGTGACCTTTTCTTTTCCTTTGCCTTTACCCAATGAGGTTGAAGCAACATTCTTGCCCTTGTCCCTTGCCATCGTTAGTACCTAAAAGTATCACAAATTAATACAAAGGATGCAAGAATTGAGCCATTTAAATCATCTTCCCCCAAACTTCAACCAAATCAAATTCTCCCCCATTATCAACTCAATTTCATCACCAATTCAAACAATTACCACAAACCCTCTCCACAAACATGAATGTATAATCACAAAATCTCAATCTCATGCATATAGATACAAACGAATCCTTAATAATTCATAGACAAATTCAACAACCCGTTCGCATGTCAATACATAATCCTCATCACATTCATCAACGAATTCAATTCAAACGAATAATTCAATAGAATTCATGAATTCAATCTATCATGCTCAATCGAATACCCAATCTATCAATTCAACGAATTTAACCATCAAAAATTGAATTCCAATCGGTCAAAACATGCGAATTCATGTAGAGATTCAAGAATTGATAAGAGAAGGGCAAGAAATCGAGTACCTTGTGACGAATCGAAGAGAGAAATCGAGAGTATTTGTGTGTGCTTGAGAGAATTTGTGAGTTATGAGAGTATGGTATGTGAATTATGTGCAAAAGGTATATTTAAAGGAGGGAATAAACCTGGTCAAAGTCGGATTTTGCGCCGTCAACGACCCTCTCGAACGACCTCTCGATCGAGAGAGGTGTCGAGAGGTGCGTACTGGAATCTGAAATCTTACCTCTCGATCGACCTCTCGATCGAGAGACCTATCGAGAGGTAGCTACTGGAATCTGACATTTGACCTCTCGAACGACCTCTCGATCGAGAGAGGTGTCGAGAGGTGCTGCACTTTATGTTCTGACCTCCCCTCTCGATCGAAAGCACGGGGGTCTCGATCGAGAGGCTGCACGTGACATACCTGGGAAATCAAAATTCAAAACCTCTCGAACGACCTCTCGATCGAGAGAGGTGTCGAGAGACCCCTACTGTACGCCAAAATTTCACCTCTCGAACGACCTCTCGATCGAGAGAGGTGTCGAGAGGTCCTGCTCGATTTTGTTTTCTACACAACTTTTTAGCAATTGTTAGTATATCATGGGGTTCGACTCTAAAATACGAAACTCGATTTAAAACTACGAAAAATAAACTACCTAAGACACAAAACGTAACACAAAACGAAATAAAAAAAAAACGGGATACGAATATTGGGTTACCTCCCAACAAGTGCTACGTTTTACGTCTTTAGCCCGACGATACCTCTTTTCTAACTTGGGTCATCGAGGTACGTGGCCTCTTTCTTGGGGTAAAGCGGCAACGGCTTGAAGTAGTGCTTGAGGCGATGTCCATTCACTACGAACTTTTCACCATCGTTCTTCAACACCTCGAATGCACCATTCTTCAAATCCTTGTAAATGACGTACGGCCCCGACCACTTACTTTGCAATTTTCCTGGAAATAAACGAAGTCGAGAATTAAAAACAAGAACATCATCACCAATTTCGAACTTACGCTTCTTGATGCTTAAGTCGTGAAATCGTGCGGCTCGTTCTTTGTAGATCCTTGAATTCTCGAATGCTTCGTTTCTCCATTCATCAAGCTCCAACAAGTCGTCACATCGTTGGCCCATGGCTTCTTTGAACTCGAAGTTGATCCTTCTCGTCGCCCAATAAGCTTTATGCTCCAACTCCATTGGTAAGTGGCACGACTTGCCAAATAGCAATTGATATGGCGATCTCCCAATTGGTGTCTTGAAAGCCGTCCTATAGGCCCAAAGTGCGTCATCCAAGTACTTCGCCCACTCCTTTTTGTTGGTGACGGTCTTCTCCAAAATTTGCTTGATCTCTCGATTAGCTAACTCGGCTTGACCGTTTGCTTGAGGGTGGTAGGGCGATGTGACCTTGTGCTTGACTCCGTACTTTGCAAGAAGCGATCCTAACCAACGATTGTTGAAGTGGCTCCCCCCATCACTAAGCAAAGCTCTCGGAGTTCCAAACCGAGTCAAAATATTTCGCTGGAGGAATTTGATCACTACCTTCGAATCGTTGGTTGTAGTCGGAATGGCCTCGACCCATCTAGAAACATACTCCACCGCAAGAAGAATGTAAGAGAACCCTTGAGACTTGGGAAAAGGACCCATAAAGTCAATCCCCCAAACATCGAAGAGTTCCACTTCCATGATTGTTCGCTGCGGCATCTCGTCCCTCTTCGTGATATTCCCCATTCGTTGGCATCGATCGCATGACTTGATGAACTCATGGCAATCCTTGTAGATCGACGGCCAATAGAAACCACTATGAAAGATCTTGAGAGCGGTCCTATTTGCTGCAAAGTGTCCCCCATTCGGAGCGCTATGGCAATCTTCGATGATCTTCTTCCATTCCGATTGTCGAACGCATCGCCTTATGACTCCATCGGCACACCTCCTATACAAATATGGATCATCCCAATAATAGAACTTACAATCGTGGAGGAACTTCTTCTTTTGGTGAGACGATAGATCCTTGGGCACATGATGGATCACCAAGTAGTTGACGATGTCGGCGAACCAAGGTGTCAAGTCGTCCATCTGAAAAATCTGCTCATCGGGGAAGCTCTCCTTGATTGCAATTTTCGAATCCTCTCCTTCCACGGGCTGCTCGAGTCTCGAGAGATGGTCGGCCACCACGTTCTCGCATCCTTTCCTATCCTTGATCTCCATGTCGAACTCTTGAAGAAGCAAAATCCAGCGAACTAATCTCGGCTTCGAGTCCTTCTTGTTGAATAGATAGCGAATGGCGGCATGGTCGGTGTGCACAATCGTGTGAGATCCCACCAAATAAGGTCTAAACTTGTCGAAAGCGTAGACCACAGCAAGTAACTCCTTCTCCGTGGTGGTGTAATTCCTTTGAGCCGAGTCCAACGTCTTACTCGCATAGTAGATCACTCGGAATAGCTTCTCCCTTTTCTGCCCCAAAACTGCTCCTACCGCCCAATCGCTTGCATCGCACATGAGCTCGAACGGGGCACTCCAATCCGGGGAAACCAAAACGGGAGTAGAGATAAGCGCCTTTTTCAGCGTTTCGAAAGCTTCCAAGCACTCATCATCGAACACGAACTTGACGTCTTTCTCGAGCAATCCACACAACGGCTTCGTGATCTTTGAGAAATCCTTGATGAATCTCCTATAGAAGCCGGCATGTCCTAGGAAACTTCTCACCGATTTGACATTGGTTGGCGGTGGCAACTTCTCGATGGCTACAACTTTGGCTCGATCCACCTCCAATCCATATGAAGAAACCTTGTGACCAAGTACAACTCCTTCTTGAACCATGAAGTGGCACTTCTCCCAATTAAGAACTAGGTTCGTCTCTTCGCACCTTTGAAGCACCGTGGCAAGATTCTCCAAGCATTGATCAAACGAAGGCCCAAAGACTGAAAAATCATCCATAAATACCTCCATGATATTCTCGATCAGTCCATGGAAGATTGCCATCATGCACCGTTGGAAAGTGGCCGGCGCATTGCATAGTCCGAACGGCATCCTCCGATAAGCGAAAACTCCATATGGGCATGTGAATGCCGTCTTGTGTTGGTCCTCCGGAGCGATGGCGATTTGATTGTAACCGGAATATCCGTCGAGGAAGCAATAATACTCATGGCCGGCTAGCCGATCGAGCATTTGATCTACGAACGGGAGGGGGAAATGATCTTTCCTTGTTGCTGTGTTGAGAAGACGATAATCAATGCAAACTCGCCATCCCGTGACGAGCCTTGTCGCGATCAGCTCTCCCTTCTCGTCGTTGATGACCGTCATGCCTCCTTTCTTAGACACCACTTGAGTAGGGCTCACCCACTCGCTATCCGAAATAGCATAGATCATGCCAGCATCAAGCAATTTCAGCACCTCCTTCCTCACAACCTCTTGCATGGCTGGGTTTAATCGTCTTTGGGGTTGGACTCTTGGACGATGCCCTTCCTCGAGCAAGATCCTATGCATGCAAATTGTAGGACTAATACCTTTGATGTCGGCAATTGTCCATCCAATTGCAGATTTGTGCTCCCTTAGCACCCTCAATAGCTTGTCCGTGTTTGCCTCCGTGAGATGAGAGGAAACGATCACCGGGTACGTCTCTTCTTCTCCTAAGAACTTGTACTTGAGGTGCTCGGGTAATGGTTTCAACTCCACCTTGGGGGCTGCATCCTTCTTTTCTTCTTCTTCGAGGAGTCCACCATCCACCTTCTTGTTGATGTCGAGATATGCAACCTCCTTGTGGTGGCTCGATGGTCGGTTAGCCTCCAACTGATTTAGATACTCGAGTATCTCGTCGCAAGCCTCATCCAACTCCTCGTAGGCATAGAGAGAATTAGAGATACAATGGTTAAGTGCCTCCTCCGAAGTGGGTGATGTCAATGTCTCGATGGAGAAGATATCCTCATGTTGATCATCGGGTCGCTTCATCGCTTCATATATAGAAATCTTCAGCTCTTCCCCGTTAACTCGGAATGTGAGGTCTCCATCTTGAACATCGATCAATGCTCTCCCCGTCGCTAAGAATGGCCGTCCCAAAATCAACGGTTGATTTGTATCCTCGGGCATGTCCAAGACTACGAAATCCGCTGGAAAGACGAGGTTGTGCACTTGAATGAGAACGTCCTCCACTATCCCCCTCGGATAAGAAACTGATCGGTCCGCCATAAGTAGGGAGATGGTGGTTGGCTTCATCCTCCCGATCTTGAGCCGGTTGAAAATAGAGAGGGGCATCAAATTTATGCTAGCACCAAGATCGCATAGCACATTTTGGAAGATTTGATCACCAATCTTGCATGACAAGGTAAACCTTCCGGGATCCTTTCGCTTCATTGGTAACTTCTTTTGGATCACCGCGCTGCACTCCTCCGTGAGATTGATCGTCTCGAACTTCCCCCACTTCTTCTTTCCCGAAACCGCGTCCTTGATGAACTTCATGTGGTTGGGCATGTCCCGAAGAGCATCGAGAAGTGGTATGTTGATATTGACCTTTTGTAGTATCTCCATGAAGCGTTGATACTTCTCGTCTTGCTTCGTCTTGGTCAATCGTTGCGGGAAGGGGGCCTTCGGAGTGTAAGTTGGAATTTGGTGTGGCTGCTGGGCCTCTCGACCGACCTCTCGATCGAGAGAGGTGTCGAGAGGTCCTTTCTGACCTTGCTGTTTGACCTCTCGATCGACCTCTCGATCGAGAGAGGTATCGAGAGGGTCAATCTGTATCTCCTCGTCGTAGACCTCTCGATCCCCCTCTCGATCGAGAGAGGTGTCGAGAGGTGGATTCTGACCTCCAGTATGGACCTCTCGATCGACCTCTCGATCGAGAGAGGTGTCGAGAGGCCCTCGCCTCGGCTCTTGGTTCCTCGTTTCTTCGAGCACCACATTCTTGAAGTTCCCGACTCCTTTCTTCTCAGCTTCCAAGGATGGATTGGTGTATTTTGTGCCACTCCGAAGCTCAATAGCATGGACATGATGGTTGTTCTTCGGGTTTTGCTCCGTGTTACTTGGGAATTGGCCGGGCTTATGGATTCCTCCTTGAGCGTTGGCTATTTGGCTCATTTGCGTCTCCAACATTTGCATTTGCTTGGTCAACGCATTGATGCTACTAGCCAAGTTGTTGGTTGATGTACTTTGAGTGAGCTCCAACGTCCTTAACTTTGCATCTTGTTGTGTCATCCTCATCTCCGATTGAGCCATATATTGACGAATCAAGTCGTCGGTTGACAATTCCTTCTTGGGCTCTTGGATGACTCCGTTCTCGACATGGAAGCCGGGAGGTGGTTGCAAGGCATTGTTCGGATTGGCGTAGGAGAAGTTCGGATGATTTCGGTTGTTGGGCACGTATGGTTTCTTGTACCCTCCTTGGTAGTTCGAACCTCCTTGTCCTCCTTGTCCTCCTTGCCACTTGTTTCCTTGATTCGGTTGCCATTTGCCTCCTTGTTGCACAAAATTGGCATCTTCCTCTTCGGTAGGGTTTGCTTGATCGTCCGTGATAGCATCGCACCGAAGTACTCCTTTCTTGATAGAATCCAACTCATTTGCTGTTTTTGTATACTTCTCCATCAAGTCCTCGTAAGCATCGATTCCAATATTGGCAACTCTCCTTCTTCCAAGTCGACGATCGGTGGCCTCTTCATAGCTCGAGTTCACGGTAAGCTCAATGATCTCCATAGCCACATCGTATTCATTGTTCAAAAATCCTCCCTTCGAAGCGTAATCGAGCTCCTTCCTACACAACTTGTTCAAACCACGATAGAAGTTCGTGATTTGATCCTCCTTGGTAATTCCATGATTTGGGCATGCTCGTAGTAGTTTCTTAAATCTCCCCCATGCCTCGTAGAAGTGCTCGTCCTCGAATTGTTGAAATTGTATGATCTCATTGATAAGCTTTTGAGCTCTCGAGGGTGGGAAGAATTTGTTGAGGAACTTCGTGCACATGTCGCTCCAAGTAGTGATCTCCGTCTTGTCCAATCCGTCTAACCACTCTCTTGCATCGTCCTTGAGAGACCACACGAAGAGGCTAAGCTTGAGATAGTCCGAAGATACTCCATTGGCTTTGTATGTAGCACATATGTCCAGAAACTGCTTCAAGTGCGCGTTCGGATCCTCCGCCGGCGATCCTCCGTATTGATTGTTTTGCACCATGTTGATGAGGGACGTCTTGAACTCGTAGTTGTTTGCTTCGGTAGTCCCCCATCCTCCTTGCTGAAATTGATCAACGACCGGCTTGTAGCGGTCGTTCAAAGTCCTCCTCGCTCCTTGATCCCCCATTGAATCGAAACTCCTTGGTGAATCGGGTGGTGAAGAGGGTGGCGTATCGATCTTGCTTGCTTTCTTCTCTCGCCTCAACGCCCTTAGAGAGCGCTCTAACTCCAAGTCTATAGGAATAGGTTGTATCCCTTTAGACCTTGTGGTCATGCACTACCTAAAACCAAAGAAGAGAAAAGAAAAACGTGAGATCAATAAACCGAAAACAGAAAATAAAAGTGCCTAAATCACCTATTGATCCTATTTCAAAATACGTGTATGAAATCTAATCAATCCCCGGCAACGGCGCCAAAATTTGATCGCACTATTTCTACCACACAAAATAGGTGTAATATAATGAAGTACGAGTATCGTATCCACAGGGATTGACAAATCGAAAACACACACAATACCTCTACTCAAGAACGAATGTGATGTCTAGGCTTTTAAAGGTTTAGGGAATGTGGTATTTATAAACTAGGCAAATAATAAAAAGACTCAATTAAATCAAATAAGGAAACAAAATGTGCAGGAAATTTACTAGTCAAAATTAAACAACTTAGGACACAAGCAATTAAATAAATAAGGGAAGTGAACAATTAAGGAAAAGTGTTGACTTTAGGGAAGCCTACCTAATCAAATCTATGCAAGCAATTAATGAATACAATTAACCAATTTAATCCAATCTAAATGTGATACATGCAAAAATAACTTACACCCTAATTAAAGCAATGCAAGTAGTCACTCAACGAAATCCTAATATTCTCTCGAATTGCAAGGATCGAATCAAGTGCAAAATAGAACAAGTACCAATGATATAATCAACTAGGTTCAACTAAGACACCAACTCAATTATATATGAACATATAACAATTCAATTATCAATTAAGACAAATCAAATTATTATATCATGCTTTCATGAGATCTATTATGCAATATCCTATCAAGGCATATAAACATAACTATGCATACATAATTAGTGGCCAATTAACTATGCATGAGAATAAGCACCATGAAACATGCATCTAGATTGGAAGGCTAATTGCAAACAAAAACACTTACATAAATTCAATTAGGCATTCAATCCCTAAAATCAACTAAAGAATTTAGCTAGACATGATTAAAGCAAACATAAACACAAAGAATTGGAAAAACATAATTAAAGAGTAAGAGTAAGAAAAACTTGGAATTGAATCTTGAACACGAAGAACTTCGAAACTTGAATCTTGAATAAACTTGAGAAACTTCAATGTTGATTACAAAACTAAACTCTAAAGAAAAATAAAGTGCTATAAAAGTATGAAGGATAATAAGATGCTTCGGTTTACAATGCTAGAATAGGAGTATATATAGGGGAAATTTACATAAGGAAAACCTAGACCAAAAAGGAGTCTAATTAAATAAGGTAGAAAAATCCCGGCTGGAACCTCTCGACAGACCTCTCGATCGAGAGGTCGATCGAGAGGGTACAATTCTTGCTCTCGATCGATAGCCGCAACAGAAGCTACCTCTCGATCCCTCTCTCGATCGAGAGGTCGATCGAGAGGCCTTCACTCGAACTCCAATCTTGACTTTTCAACTTCTATCTTCACGCCTTTTCTCGTCTCGGGGTTTTATCATCGATTTATGCCTGAAAACACAAGGAAACACCTACAAGCATAATATTGTCCCATATACTAAAAACCATATAAAACATAGACAATATTATAAAATCGAGACACAAAATCGACTCTTTTTGGCTATGAAAATAAGGTAAATTTCACCTATATCATAAACTCTTATGCTTTCAAGCATTGTTCGAGTCATGTAATAGATTAGGTCAGGAATCCTCGTATTCTCATTTGAGATCCCGAGTCGAGACGTACAATGATATAAAGTGTTGTTCAAATAGCCATACGAGTCAAATTCTACATACAAATCTTATACCCCCTTTCTTTCCCCTATTCTTAATTCCCATCCCTAGTCATGGTTTCCCGGCTTAGCTATCCTTAGCAAAGTCCGGTCGTGACAGAGTGGTATCAGAGCAACGGTTGCTCTGAAACCCGAGAGTCTTCTTCAGAGTTTAGTCTAGTTTTGATTCACTAGACTAATTGAGTCAGTCGACAAAGCTCTGCACTTCACTACATCATGCTCAACAAGGAAAGGTAAGACTTTCACGAGACATCGTAAGTCGAAACGTAGAAAGAACGTAGTGGATTTAAGATCACATATAGAGAAGAACAAGGCTTGCTAGAGAACATAGCTCGCTTGAACTAGTTGTTTTCCTCAGAAAACTTAGAATAGCCATTGAGGGAATGAAATTCCTTCCTTTTCATATGAAAAGACAAAGAAAAAGGCGATGAAGATGCACGAGTGCAAAGAAATCAAGGCGAGAGACTCGATGAAGATAATGTCATTCGATGACATGGGCTTAGCCTTTTACGAATTTTTAAGACATGCGAACAACATTAGTTCACTAATGTTTTGCATAATGGGACGATTATAAGTTAACAAAAATACTGTGGCACAATAAAGGTAAGACCACCATTAAACCATAGATGTACCACATCATGGTTAGACCAAGAGAATATAATAGTAGCGAAACGAATGATTAAAGTGAAGTTAGAAGAGAACGACGAGAACAATGGGTTACCTAATTAGAAAGGAACCTATGAGTATCAAGACATTGATCTCTAGATATTAAAGTTCGAATATTAGAACATATTGATTGCAACCTAAATAAGGTTTATGGTCTGAACAAAAGTTCACCAATAGGAAGAGGTAACCTAGTTTATTGCCAATAGAGTTAGTTCGATCATAACGAACTAATCAGTCTTTTACAAGAATGATTTAGATGAATTGACGTCCCATTAGAATATTTACCCACAATCACAGGGTTTAAGACATGACACTATTACCAGATTGGAAAATCTACCACCAACGAACTAGTAAAGATGATGAGGGACAGTACCATGATCTGATGAATATCACTCCTAAGATTCATTAGATACCGCTCCAAAACATCATTGGGATGATTTGGAATAATAAAATTTAGATCTCATTTCGGAGCTTTTTTGACCAAAACTCTAAGGGGTACCACTAGGGCGAAATCTCATTTTTTTGGCCCGCTGGGGAGCGTCGGATTTTGCACCTCCGGGGGTCCATAATTATAGCTCTTGGAATAAAATTACATGACGTGAAAGAATTAAAGGATCCAGACGATAATGAATGAGATATGGGCCTTTTTGCCTGGTGCCCTCCCCGTTCGACTCAGATTCCGTCGTGCCCTCACCGTTTTGGCCTTAACTAACTCGTTTTAGATCCGAATGACCCGATTTTGAAACCCCTAGAAAGCTCATTCGTAAGGCTATAATATGGAATTGTGAAATTTGGTATTTGACGGTGTTTACTGGGTGAAAATAGAATCCGAATTGGGCACCTTAAGCGGTTTCTTAGTTTCCGGAGTAATCGTACAATCTAGCCTCTATATAGGAGCTAGAATGATGCAAAATTCATCAGATACCGCTCCAAAACATCATTGGGATGATTTGGAATAATAAAATTTAGATCACATTCCGGAGCGTTTTTGACCAAAACTGTAAGGGGTACCACTAGGGCGAAATCTCATTTTTTCGGCCCGCCGGGGAGCGTCGGATTTTGCACCTCCGGGGGCCCATAATTATAGCTCTTGGAATAAAGTTGCATGACGTGAAAGAATTAAATGGATCTGGATGATAACGAATGAGATATGGGCCTTTTTGCCTGTTGCCCTCCCCGTTCGACCCAGATTCCGTCGTGCCCTCACCGTTTTGGCCTTAACTAACTCGTTTTAGATCCGAATGACCCGATTTATAAACCCCTAGAAACCTCATTCGTAAGGCTAAAATATGGACTTGCGAAATTTGGTATTTGACGGTGTTTACTGGGTGAAAATAGAATCCAAATTGGGCACCTTAAGCTGTTTCTCATTTTCCAGAGTAATCGTACAATCTAGCCTATATATATAGGAGCTAGAATGTTGCAAAATTCATCATATACCGCTCCAAAACATCGTTGGGATGATTTGGAATAATAAAATTTAGATCTCATTCCGGAGCATTTTTGACCAAAACTCTAAGGGGTACCACTAGGGCGAAATCTCATTTTTTCGGCCCACCGGGGAGCGTCGGATTTTGCACCTCCGGGGGCCCATAATTATAGCTCTTGGAATAAATTTGCATGACGTCAAAGAATTAAATGGATCCGGACGATAACGAATGAGATATGGGCCTTTTTGCCTGCTGCCCTCCCCGTTCGACCCAGATTCCGTCATGCCCTCACCGTTTTGGCCATAACTAACTCGTTTTATATCCGAATGACCCGATTTGGAAACCCCTAGAAAGCTCATTCGTAAGGCTATAATATAGACTTTCGAAATTTTGTATTTGATGGTGTTTACTGGGTGAAAATAGAATCCGAATTGGGTACCTTAAGCGGTTTCTTATTTTCCGGAGTAATCGTACAATCTGGCCTCTATATAGGAGCTAGAATGATGCAAAATTCATCAGATACCGCTCCAAAACATCATTGGGATGATTTGGAATAATAAAATTTAGATCTCATTTCGGAGCTTTTTTGACCAAAACTCTAAGGGGTACCACTAGGGCGAAATCTCATTTTTTTGGCCCGCTGGGGAGCGTCGGATTTTGCACCTCCGGGGGTCCATAATTATAGCTCTTGGAATAAAATTACATGACGTGAAAAAATTAAATGGATCCAGACGATAATGAATGAGATATGGGCCTTTTTGCCTGTTGTCCTCCCCGTTCGACCTAGATTCCGTCGTGCCCTCACCGTTTTGGCCTTAACTAACTCGTTTTAGATCCGAATGACCCGATTTTGAAACCCCTAGACTAATTGAGTCAGTCGACAAAGCTCTGCACTTCACTACATCATGCTCAACAAGGAAAGGTAAGATTTTCACGAGACATCGTAAGTCGAAACGTAGAAAGAACGTAGTGGATTTAAGATCACATATAGAGAAGAACAAGGCTTGCTAGAGAACATAGCTCGCTTGAACTAGTTGTTTTCCTCAGAAAACTTAGAATAGCCATTGAGGGAATGAAATTCCTTCCTTTTCATATGAAAAGACAAAGAAAAAGGCGATGAAGATGCACGAGTGCAAAGAAATCAAGGCGAGAGACTCGATGAAGATAATGTCATTCGATGACATGGGCTTAGCCTTTTACGAATTTTTAAGACATGCGAACAACATTAGTTCACTAATGTTTTGCATAATGGGACGATTATAAGTTAACAAAAATACTGTGGCACAATAAAGGTAAGACCACCATTAAACCATAGATGTACCACAGCATGGTTAGACCAAGAGAATATAATAGTAGCGAAACGAATGATTAAAGTGAAGTTAGAAGAGAACGACGAGAACAATGGGTTACCTAATTAGAAAGGAACCTATGAGTATCAAGACATTGATCTCTAGATATTAAAGTTCGAATATTAGAACATATTGATTGGAACCTAAATAAGGTTTATGGTCTGAACAAAAGTTCACCAATAGGAAGAGGTAACCTAGTTTATTGCCAATAGAGTTAGTTCGATCATAACGAACTAATCAGTCTTTTACAAGAATGATTTAGATGAATTGACGTCCCATTAGAATATTTACCCACAATCACAGGGTTTAAGACATGACACTATTACCAGATTGGAAAATCTACCACCAACGAACTAGTAAAGATGATGAGGGACATTACCATGATCTGATGAATATCGCTCCTAAGATTGTAAGTCCGTTGGGATGAATATGGTTAACACCAATGAGGTTATATCTAAGCCAAAGACCTTACGTCAATTAAGCTATTTTCAATACATGATTAGCTCA
Source organism: Thymus mandschuricus (assembly GCA_029379335.1). Lineage (NCBI taxonomy): Eukaryota > Viridiplantae > Streptophyta > Magnoliopsida > Lamiales > Lamiaceae > Thymus > Thymus mandschuricus. Next base: position 5,252,686 of record CM057073.1, read on the forward strand.
TGATATGTTACTCCGGGTCCTACACAGATATTATACTCTTAGAAAATCTCTTCGAGTCGGCAAGTCAATTATAGTTATCAAACAAGACCATGTCTTTAGATACGAGCTCTAACACCGTTCAAGACCTCTATATTAAGTTGTCCTTAGAAAAGGAAATTTCACAAGCACCTTGACGGTTGATACCTATGGAATAATTATATGGAAGATTACGGGTAAAAGCCGACGTCGTTTCACGATAAGATTATACCCACTAGAACTTTTCGAATGAACCTGACAAGTAAGTATGAGGTTATAATAGGCCCCAGATTAAGTTATGCAAGTAAGTGGAGCTCTAGCCCATCGATAGTAGATAAGATGACCATGAGAACCACTCATAAGTTAATGACGTAATGTTATTATATTCTCAATAAAAAGAGAATTATTCTTAATAAGCATAAGAAAGTGAATGCATCAATGATGAGTAGTTAGTAACAGTTAAAGTAGATCAGCAAGATCAGTATAAAGGATAAGGTAAGGGAACACCCGACCACTAATAGTTATTATCAGAGACCAGACCATAGAGTCATAGTCATATGGAGCCGCCTAAGGTGCGACTTTTTACATAATAAATATCTAAAATAAATTTAGTTATTATGGTTGGTAAAGATTAAGCAATAGTCTAACGCCCTAGAGCGTAAACTCGTAAGAAGTTTATAATATTGAGGTATAAAGGAAGACTTATCATGTTAACGCCTTGTGTCATGATATCCTACGTGAGCCCTTTGAAGCCTAGAAAAATGTATTCTGAAAATATAGAGTTAGAAGAGCTCACCAAACCTTGCGAAAGCTTCTTTTCACCACCGAGTCACCAGAGTACTAGAACTTCGTGTGACTGAGATTGTGTCTATGCGGGACTGATCACCCCACATAATATCAATCTCGGTAGCGTTACCATCAGACAAGAAATCGGACGGGTATCGACAAAATGGGTCTCCTCCCCCTGACCTTTGTCATTTCATTTCTACCCTCCGATTATTCTTTCCCAGCTTGTCAGATGATTCATTGATAACATATTTGGTTACTTGTTGTGCCAAAATTGAACCATTATCATTTTACCTTCCATGTATCGTATCACGATATTCTCATTCCCCTTTGAGCCAATTGTCTGTCTAAAGCAATGGAATTTACTAAGTCCATTTTTGCATGTCACGAGTGTGACTTAAGGTAAGATGCCCTTCAGAGATTACCCACGAGATGGGAATAGAATAAATAGAGATGAATAGAGACTTACAGTTGGTAGAAGGAGATTTAAGATGTAAGATGTAAGATGTAAGATGTAAGATGTAAGATGTATAGAGACGATAATATGACCCGTAGTATGTTATAAAGTGGTACAAGGGTTGATAAATGAGTAAAGGTGTCGATATAAGACTCAAATGGATAAAGGTGTGAGGATAGATAATCGATAAAGACCTTAGGGAACCCCAAGGAAGATTTCATGATTATAATCAATTGAGAACTTGAGAATGATGATGAATGATTAAAAGCATAAAGAAAACTTCGAATAGTAAGATTTAAGGTTGGTCATCCTCGAGAGAGTGACTACAATAATAAAATATTACAATGAATATTATGAATACAAGTTAGCAATGAAGTGTAACAGAGCAAGAAATGAGTTAGTCTATGCCGAGGAACCTAATCCTCTAGGAACTCCCCAGTTAAGAAACTACATGAAATAAAGAGCATTTAAGATATGGACCAAAAGTTACAATAAATCCTCAATTTGAAAGATTGATTAGAAATACTAGAAGAGTGTAAGGTAAGAGGTTTATGTACAATATAAACTTCCTTAACGGAGACAACGGTACATAAATAAGATAGACGGGTCATGACCTTACTGAATAACCAGTAGTTTTATGGATGAGTAAACTTATACGGGTTCAAACCTAATTTAAATAATTAGCCCTATCCCAAAGAGAGGATGTCAATGAGATACAAGTCTTGCCAAGGTCCCTTAAATGTTAAAAGACGGACGATAGTTATATACAGAAGAAAGAATTGGAAGAGATTAATATGCAATTAGCAAACCAAAGAACCATCTAAGTAAAACTCATAAAAGTTGAGCAAATATGTAAATAGAATTTAAAGAGGTAGCATTGCTACAAGAAGGTTATTATAGTACCCCGCCATTGAGGCATATAGATCAAACAAGCGAGACGACCCATCAGAGAGACCCCTCTAAAAGAATGATATTCTTTAGGCAAAAGGTTTACAGTGTATAGAAATTAATTGTCTTGAGGCAAATGGGCTAGAAGTGAGCTTATGTACATGATGTCTTAAAGATACGTTGTTATCAAGATCCGACTAATATACTCGGCATAGGAAAATAAAATTATGTACCCCAGTTATAATATGATCGACTGAAATAGTGAGCTAAGAAAAATGGGATAAAGCAATTAAGCTAAAGGCCCTACGATGAATTAAGTAAATAGGTGTTCTGGCTTAACAAAGCAGCACTACTTAGACACCTTGTGTCATCAGATGGAATTAAGTAGACCCAGAAGAAGTAGAAGCTCTACAAGGGTGAGAATCATCACCTAAAACAAAATAAAATACGTAACCTCTTAGTTGACTCGTTATTACCAGAGATTCGTCAAGAATCCTCCAAGATAGCAAGATCAGTGGCATGATTGTTAAAAACAAGTGATCAACTGTATATAGACCTCCAAGCACTAGTTATGCCTTAGTAGTTGAAAGAGAAGTCAATAGTAAGGCTAATCCCGACAGCTCCAGAACTAGAAAAGGAAAGAGTAACCTACATATATGCCTCGGAGAATGGAATGGAATATCCCAAAACCAATGCAAAGAATGAAGTATGACAATGTATACAAAGTAAGATTTCCCTAACCACGACTTAGAATTTCCAGTGGTGGGCACACCCTGAAAAATCTAGAAGCATCACCCTTATGGAGTTAATGCCAATATCGTAGATTAAAAGAGATTATTCAAACAACGGGCCCTTAATACGTGCCAAATAAGGTAGGTAGATCTAGTAAAGAACTACAAATGTAGTATCAACTACCAAGGTAAATGTAAATGTAGTGGTCGATGCTTTAAGTTGTAAACCACGCTCTCAGTTAGCACTTCTTCTCACGAGTGGGGAGACACTTGTTAGTGATTTTCATAATAGGGATTTTAAGTAGTTCCTCGCCCAAAGCGGTAGAAAAGATTATTACTACATTGACTATAACGTCAACGGGAGGCCCAATGCAAAGAAAAGAAGTTAAAGGGGGTACAATAGAGAGTAAGAATGAATAATACCAAAAAAAAATATTGTTAGGAGGTTGTGCATACCACACGATGATGAGCTCAAGAACAAAATCTTAAGTAAGGCTAAAGATACACTATAAACTGCACCCCTGGGAATACAAGATGTATCTAGACCTAGAAAGGAAGTTGTGGTAGGAGACATGAAGAAATATATAGGCTCAACTACCAGAAGGTGTCTTAGTACGTCAAACAAGTAAACTCGTTTCGGGATATGGTTAACCACCGCGTTAACTAATAGATTATAATAAATTAGATCATGATCAAAATTTAGGGAAGCTACAACCCTAAAAGATTTCGTAGTGAAACTGCGAGCACGTTACATTGAGATGTGATGAAACTACCAAAACTAAGATAGTAACGAAGTTATAATTATAGTAAGTTATTAATCGACTAGCAAAGAGCCGTATCTTTTTCCAACCTATATCGGCCATGGATAAAAGTTAGCCTAGTTATACGTTTAAGAGATCGTGTGTTACACGATGTGATTATTTTAATCACTTAAAGATCAAGACACTATGTTACGTCCAGATTTTGGATAAGTTACATAAAGATTAGGCACTAAACTATTTAATAGCATAGCTTACCATCGCCATGCCAATAGGCAATGGAAAAGAAGGATTTAGACCTAATAAGGTATGTCGAGAACAATTGTACTCATTGAGGGTGAAAATAGACTCACCAGACGCTAGTATCAACCGGCAACATGTATGAGGCCATATGTCTTACTATAAAGGTGACAGTGTAGATTACCCTCTATAAAGACAAGATTAGTCAAGGAAAGAATTAAGTTCTTAATACGATTAGTGGAATGATTGAAATGGTAGTAGATTTTGTAAGATCATGAGAGAAACTAGGATGGTTAGAAATCCTAACCCGACGGACGTCGAATAAAGTTAAACTTTGAGATAGTAGATAAAATTTCCTTGAAGGTAACACCTTCGATGTAGATAACGATGTTTAGATTCAAAGGAAAGCTAAGAACTCGTCTTACTAAGACCTTATGATATCTAGAAATTATATGATATGCTAAAAATAGCAATACCAGTTACAACACCTCCAAAATTAGAACGTATCCATAATATGGTATTTTACGTATGCAAGTAAGAAAGCACGTGCTAGAAAGCACGCGCGAAATTCATCAAGATGAATTTGTCTTAAGTTGTAGTATAGTTACAAGAATTTAGTAAAGGAAGTTTAGACTGAAAGGTGCAACGTCTTAGAAAGAAGTTTATTATTTCATTCAAGGTTCGGTGGGAACACCACGAACAAGAAGAATCGAAGTGAGAATTCGATGTTAAGGGAAGTACCCCAAGCCTTTAATTAGAAGTACGCAAATTTCGGGGACGAAATTTTTATAAGGTAGGTAGGATGTAACGACCCGCATTTTCGTTAGTATAAAAAAACTAACTATCGATAATTAATTATGAATATTTCTCATGCCATTATACGTTATCGAATTTATTTGAATTCGATTTAGCAATCAAATTTCGATTGGTAGTACAATGAATAGAATTAGTTCGAACTATTAGAATGATTATCGAATCGATAATCATATAACGAAGCATGTAAGTCGTTACTAGGTAGTTGTATTATTGGGTCGAGCCCCTTTACCTATAATAAGGGCCGAGCCCGATTATAAATACGGGACAAGCCCGTTACAAATAAATATAGTAAATCAAACTATATATATATATATATATATATATATATATATATATATATATATATATATTCAAGAATCCTAATACAAAGTGATGATGGAATAATTTATACTCCATACATAGTAATGTACTTATTCATGAATTGCTAGAAGAATAATACAAGAGAGGTGCTTATGCATAAAAGAAAAGGGATATCAATTTAGGTACTAATCAATTCAATCTATTACACATTGAGTAATGAGAAGAATTAAGAATGAATTACACAAAGGATATTACATGAAGGACTAAGGCTAGAACTAATGGGAACAATGGCTTCTCTTCCACCTCAAATCACTCTCCCTTTTGCCCTCAAATCAAGCTGAAAAATCAGCCTTCTTTTGACACCCATCAAGCTGCCTTTTGTAGCCCAAAATCACAGCAAAATCAGTCCTATTTGGCAGCCAAGAACCTGCAAAAGCAGCCCCTAAAACTAGGCCAAAACTAGTAGCCAAAAATTGCACAAAGGATAAAAGGAAAGTACATAAGTAAGTTACCAAATGACAACCTCTTAGACCCAAAAATGGTAGAGAGTACAGCCTTTAAATAGGCATTCATGAGCTGAAAAGTGAGAGGAAAAAGAGGAGGAAGGAGTGCAAGTTAGTACAAGATATTGGAAGATCTCTTGAGCCTCCAAAACCATCACACCCATCGATCACCTCCCTCTTGTCAAGACATCACAACTCAGCCCCTATGGTAGTATATAAACCCCATACCATTCATGCAAGAAACCATTTTACACACCTAAACACTTACTAACACTTGAGAGAATTAGAGCTAGTAGAGGGGAAGAAGTCTAAGGAAGAAGAGGAGGATTTACTAGCAACACAACCACCTTACAACACTTGTAAGTTCCTAAACACCATCTTCTTAATAAGATTTAGTAAGCTTGATAGGTGATTTTAATCACATAATTAGAATACAAGCAAGAAACTACAAAAGGCATAATCTAAATAGTACACAAGCATGAAACCATAAGAGATACATATATCTAGTATCCTCAAGCATGTACAAGAGTATTAAACCATCAAACATGAATTTTAAGAAGCCCCAAGCATGTTTAGATAAGATGCATAAGCTTAAACGTAGCATAATAAGTGCCTAAGCTATAAGACTTGTTCATAAACGAACCTCTAGATAATCGAAACCATAAGAGAGTTAAAGCTCGAAATATGTTTCATGCTTGAAAGAGCTAAGACATTCACAATCCGAATGTTAACCATAAGAATCGAACCTAATGAAACACCTAAAATATGTTTCTATATTCGAAAACGAGAGAAGGAGGGTTAGAGTGAACCTCCGTCGAGGCACGAGGCCCGACGGGATGGAGGGGCTGGACTCGGTCCAGGAGCACCGACGGGGCAGCAGAGGTGGCCCCGGGACGAACGGCAGCGGCGGACTCCGTCGGCATTCGGCCGGCTGCTTCACGGCAGTCGTGCTCTGCCTCCCTAAATCATAAAGAGAGATAGTCAGAGAGAGATTGAGATGATAGAGATGGTGATAGAGAGGGAGAGGTTAGAGAGAGAGAGAGAGAGTATGGCCGGGGCCCCTCGCCGCCGGCGAGAGCGGCGTCGGCAGCAGTAGAGGGAAGGGGGTGAGTGGGCTGTGTGTTGTACGCGTTTGTGTGTGGGAAGAGAGAGTTAGGGATTTGGCTTTGATTTGGGGGTTGGGTCTGGGTCTGGGTAGCGGGTCGGGTCGGGTCGAGTCCGGGTCTGGGTCTGGGTTTTAGGTCTGGGTCATGGGCTTGGGTTATGGGCCAAATTCGTTGGGCCGGGTTATTTAATTTATTCGGCCCAACTGCATTTATTTAATTCGTTACTAATTTTTATGAAACGAGGGACGTTAAGTTAAAGCGATTAACAAACTCGTTTTAGATCCGAATGACCCAATTATGAAACACCTAGAAAGCTCATTCAGAAGGCTACGATATGGACTTGCGAAATTTGGTATTTGACGGTGTTTACTGGGTGAAAATAGAATCCGAATTGGGCACATTAAGCGGTTTCTCATTTTCCAGAGTAATCGTACAGTCTAGCCTCTATATAGGAGCTAGAATGATGCAAAATTCATCGTATACCGCTCCAAAACATCACTGGGATGATTTGGAATAATAAAATTTAGATCTCATTCCGGAGCTTTTTTGACCAAAACTCTAAAGGGTTCCACTAGGGCGAAATCTCATTTTTTTGGCCCACCGGGGATCGTCGGATTTTTCACCTCCGGGGGCCCATAATTTTAGTTCTTGTAATAAAATTGCACATGGTGAAAGTTGAAATGGATCCGGACGATAACGAATGAGATATGAGCCTTTTTGCCTGCTGCCCTCCCCGTTCGACCCATATTCCGTCGTGCCCTCACCGTTTTGGCCATAACTAACTCGTTTTAGATCTGAATGACCCGATTTTGAACCCCCTACAAAGCTCAATCATATGGCTACAATATGGACTTGCGAAATTTGGTATTTGACGGTGTTTACTGGGTGAAAATATAATCCGAATTGGGCACCTTAAGCGGTTTCTCATTTTCCGGAGTAATCGTACAATCTAGCCTCTATATATGAGCTAGAATGATGTAAAATTCATCAGATACCGCTCCAAAACATCATTGGGATGATTTGGAATAATAAAATTTAGATCTCATTCTGGAGCGTTTTTTACCAAATCTCTAAGGGGTACCACTAGGGCAAAATATCATTTTTTCGGCCCGCCGGGGAGCGTCGGATTTTGCACCTCTGGGGGCCCATAATTATAGCTCTGGGAATAAAATTGCATGACGTGAAAGAATTAAATGGATCCGGACGATAACGAATGAGATATGGGCCTTTTTGCCTGATGCCCTCCCCGTTCAACCCAGATTCCGCCGTGCCCTCACCGTTTTGGCCATAACTAACTTGTTTTAGATCCGAATGACCCGATTTTGAAACCCCAAGAAAGCTCATTCGGAAGGCTACGATATGGGCTTGCGAAATTTGATATTTGACGGTGTTTACTGGGTGAAAATAGAATCCGAATTGGGCACCTTAAACGGTTTCTCATTTTCCGGATTAATCGTACAATCTAGCCTCTATATAGGAGCTATAATGATGCAATATTCATCGTATACTTCTCCAAAACATCACTGGGATTATTTGGAATAATAAAATTTAGATCTCATTCCGGAGCGTTTTTGACCAAAACTCTAAGGGGTACCACATGGTGAAAGAATGAAATGGATCCGGACGATAATGAATGAGATATGGGCCTTTTTTTGCCTGCTGCACTCCCCGTTCGACCCAGATTCCGTCGTGCCCTCACCGTTTTGGCCATAACTAACTCGTTTTAGATCCGAATGACCCAATTTTGAAACCCCTAGAAAGCTCATTCGGAAGGTTACGATATGGACTTGCGAAATTTGGTATTTGACGGTGATTACTGGGTGAAAATAAAATCCGAACTGGGCACCTTAAGACGTTTTTCATTTTTCAGAGTAATCGTACAATCTAGCCTCTATATAGGAGCTAGAATGATGCAAAATTCATCATATACCCCTCCAAAACATCACTGGGATGATTTGGAATAATAAAATTTAGATCTCATTCCGGAGCGTTTTTGACCTAAACTCTAAGGGGTACCACTAGGGCGAAATCTCATTTTTTCTGCCCGCCGGGGATCGTCGGATTTTGCACCTCCGAGGGCCCATTATTATAGCTCTTGGAATAAAATTTCACGTGGTGAAAGAATGAAATGGATCCGGACGATAACGAATGAGATATGGGCCTTTTTGCCTACTGTCGTACCCGTTCGACCTAGATTCCGTCGTGCCCTCACCGTTTTGGCCATAACTAACTCGTTTTAGATCCGAATGACCCGATTTTGAAACCCCTAGAAAGCTCATTTGGAAGGCTACGATATGGACTAGCAAAATTTGGTATTTGATGGTGTTTACTGGGTGAAAATAGAATCCGAATTGGGCACCTTAAGCGGTTTCTCATTTTCCGTAGTAATCGTACAATCTAGCCTCTATATAGGAGCTAGAATGATGCAAAATTCATCATATACCGCTCCAAAACATCACTGGGATGATTTGGAATAATAAAATTTAGATCTCATTCCGGAGCGTTTTTGACCAAAACTCTAAGGGGTACCACTAGGGCGAAATCTCATTTTTTCGGCCCGCCGGGGAGCGTCGGATTTTGCACCTCTGGGGGGCCCATAATTATAGCACTTGGAATAAAATTGCATGACGTGAAAGAGTTAAATGGATCCGGACGATAACGAATGAGATATGAGCCTTTTTGCCTGATGTCGTCCCCGTTCGACCCAGATTCCGTCGTGCCCTCGCCGTTTTGGCCATAACTAACTCGTTTTAGATCCGAATGACCCGATTTTGAAACCCCTAGAAAGCTCATTCGGAAGGCTACAATATGGACTTGCGAAATTTGGTATTTGACGGTGTTTACTGGGAGGAAATAGAATCCGAATTGGGCACCTTAAGCGGTTTCTCATTTTCCGGAGTAATCGTACAATCTAGCCTCTATATAGGAGCTAGAATGATGCAAAATTCATAAGATACCGCTCCAAAACATCCCTGGGATGATTTGGAATAATAAATTTAGATCTCATTCTGGAGCGTTTTTGACCAAAACTCTAAGGGGTACACTAGGGCAAAATCTCATTTTTTCAGCCGGCCGGGGAGCGTCGGATTTTGCACCTCCGGGAGCCGGGGGCCCATAATTATAGCTCTTGGAATAAAATTGCATGACGTGAAAGAATGAAATGGATCCGGACGATAAAGAACGAGATATGGGCCTTTTTGCCTGATGCCCTCCCCGTTCCACCCAGATTCCGTCGTGCCCTCACCGTTTTGGTCATAACTAACTCGTTTTAGATCCGAATGACCCAATTTTGAAACCCCTAGAAAGCTCATTCAGAAGGCTACGGTATAGACTTGGGAAATTTGGTATTTGACGGTGTTTACTGGGTGAAAATAGAATCCGAATTGGGCACCTTAAGCGGTTTCTCATTTTCCGTAGTAATCGTACAATCTAGCCTCTATATAGGAGCTAGAATGATGCAAAATTCATCATATACCGCTCCAAAACATCACTAGGATGATTTGGAATAATAAATTTTAGATCTCATTCCGGAGCATTTTTTACCAAAACTCTAAGGGGTACCACTAGGGCGAAATCTCATTTTTTCGGCCTTTCGGGGATCGTCGGATTTTGCACCTCTGGGGGCCCATAATTATAGGTTATGGAATAAAATTGCACATGTTGAAAGAATGAAATGGATACGGACGATAATGAATGAGATATGGGCCTTTTTGCCTGCTGCCCTCCCCGCTCGACCCAGATTCCGGCGTGCCCTCACCGTTTTGGCCATAACTAACTCGTTTTAGATCCGAATGACCCGATTTTGAAACCCCTAGAAAGCCCATTCGGAAGGCTACAATATGGACTTGCGAAAATTTGTATTTGACGGTGTTTACTGGGTGTAAATAGAATCCTAATTGGGCACCTTAAGCGGTTTCTCATTTCCTGAGTAATCGTACAATCTAGTCTCTATATAGGAGCTAGAATGATGCAAAATTTATCAGATACCGCTCCAAAACATCATTGGGATGATTTGGAATAATAAAATTTAGATCTCATTCTGGAGCGTTTTTGACCAAAACTCTAAGGGGTACCACTAGGGCGAAATCTCATTTTTTCGGCCCGTCGGGGAGCGTCGAATTTTGCACCTCCGGGGGCCCATAATTATAGCTCTTGGAATAAAATTGCATGACGTGAAAGAATTAAATGGATCCGGACGATAACGAATGAGATATGGGCCTTTTTGCCTGATGCCCTCCCTTTCGACCCAGATTCCGTCGTGCACTCACCGTTTTGGCCATAACTAACTCGTTTTAGATCCGAATGACCCAATTTTGAAACCCCTAGAAAGCTCATTCAGAAGGCTACGATATGGAATTGGGAAATTTGGTATTTGACTGTGTTTACTGGGTGAAAATAGAATCCGAATTGGGCACCTTAAACTGTTTCTCATTTTCCAGAGTAATCGTACAATCTAGCCTCTATATAGGAGCTTGAATGATGCAAAATTAATCATATACCGCTCCAAAATATCACCGGGATGATTTGGAATAATAAAATTTAGATCTCCTTCCGGAGCTTTTTTGACCAAAACTCTAAGGGGTAATTTTTGCGCCCCGCCGGGGATCGTCGGATTTTGCACCTACGGGGGCCCATAATTATAGCTCTTGGAATAAAATTGCACATGGTGAAAGAATTAAATGGATCCGGACGATAACGAATGAGATATGGGCCTTTTTGCCTGGTGCCCTCCCCGTTAGACCCAAATTTCGTCGTGCCCGCACCGTTTTTGCAATAACTAACTCATTTTAGATCCGAATGAGCCGATTTTGAAACACCTAGAAAGCTCATTCGGAAGGCTACGATATGGACTTGCGAAATTTGGTCTTTGACGGTGTTTACTGGGTGAAAATAGAATCCGAATTGGGCACTTTAAGCGGTTTCTCATTTTCCGGAGTAATCGTACAATCTAGCCTCTATATAGGATCTAGAATGATGCAAAATTCATCAGATACCGCTCCAAAACATCATTGGAATGATTTGGGATAATAAAATTTAGATCTCATTCCGGAGCCTTTTTGACCAAAACTCTAAGGGATACCACTAGGGCGAAATCTCATTTTTTCGGCCCGCCGGGGAGTGTTTTACCAAAAAGTGTTCGCAATAGAACGAAATCCTATCGTAGCACTAGCAAGTAAAACCCAATGTCGAATCTCGAAGGAAAACTTTGCAGGGCAATTAATTATGTAGTAAATCCTAATCTAGCCTAAATCTAGGAAAGCAAGTAAAGAAGAATTTGGGGTTTTTGTTTTAAATCCTAGGCAAGAAAATAAATAAAAGCAATAAATTAATGCAAGTAAATAATAATCTAGAACTTGAGAAATAAATCTAAGAATTAAACTAAGAAAGCGATTAATCTACCTAGGCAAGAATCGAAAGGAAAGCAATAAAGAAAGCAATAAAGAAAGCATAAACTACTCTAGACATGATGAATAAAATCTGGAAATTAAAAGGCTAATTAATCTAACTATGAAAGCTTTGAAAAATGAGAGAATCGAAACTAGAAAAACGAATCTAAACTTTAAACTAGAAATCGAAAGAACGAAATTAAAACTAAGCAAATTAAACGAAGCAATTAAGAGAACGGATCTAAAACTAAAGCAAAGCAATTAAAGCAAATAAACGAAAGCAATAAAAGAACTTACGATAATTAAACGAAGACGAAGAACGCGAATTAAATAAAGAAGTCTTGAATTAAACGAACTAAGAATCCGGATCCGAACAAAGTAAAACTAATCTAGAGAATTTTAGTGCTGAAAAATAAAGCTAACTAATGCTAAAAACTGATAAAAGATGATCCCAATTCGTCCCAAAGTACTAGTATTTATAATAGGAAGAAAACCTAATCATATAAGGAAACTAATAGCTGGACGCGGACATCTGGACGGTCGTCCAGATTTGTTAAGGACTTGGCCGTTCGGCCAAATCAGGTACTGGTACTTCACGCCACAATCATCTGGACGATCGTCCAGATTCTGGACGATCGTCCAAATCACGTTCTGGACGATTGCGCGCGCTTCTCTTGTTTCGGCCGTATCTTCCTCGTCCGAACTCCAAATTGACCTCCGTTTTCGCCTATGCGCTCCTATCGAACCCCTCTTCGATATAATGATTTCATTACATCCAAAATGAATCTTCAATAAAATCATGAGAGGTTAGAACTCGAGGTCAATGATTGTTTTTCTTCTCGTTTCCGCCCTTTTTATCCTACAAGTACCAAAAACTCCAAACAACCAAATCATAGCCAAAGACACACGAAAAGACACAAAAACACAACGAAAAAAGACACAAAAACATAATGAAAATCCTAACATCTAGACACCAATCAAAATCCCCCACACTTAGAACTTTGCTTGTCCTCAAGCAATATAAACATACAACTTAGACTCAATCCAAACAATTCAAATCATAGAACATTTAATCACCGGAATCGACAAACTCAAACGAGGTCACTTTAATCCCAAGTTACGATCAATCATCATCAACGAGCTGTGTGGCTTATCAACCCAAGCAAGAGGAAAAGCAATGATACACACATCTCACAAATATCTAGATCACCACAACTTTAGACGTCTAGCCTACTTCCCCTTTTTATTCAATACATAAACAACTCTCTTTTTTTTCTTTTTTTTTTTTTTTACACAAGTGAACGTTTTTTGGCACATAATTCACTAGGTTTAATCATCGATGGGTCACATCGAGCCTCCTAGTGCGGTTTCCCGTACCCATTGTCAAGAGGGGTAGAATGCCTACGAACACATTATTCTAATATACATGAGTATCATCTAGGACAAAGTTCATGAAATGTGATCATTTGAGGGCTCTCGAAGCCTTTTCATGTGGTTTCCCATGCTCATTACTCTAGTATTTTCATACGTTACAAGTAAGAGGAGCAGAATCCTATCAACTCTTTTATTCACATATAAACACACTTTTTTTTTTCTTTTCTTTTCTAAGGGGAAAGTAAACTAGCAATCCAAGTCGCAACAATCTAGATTTATCACTCAACCAAAAATCATAAATCATTTTCCTCAAACTCAAATCAATTCGTGTCCCACAACTCATCGAATCATAATCAACAACAACTCAAGATTAAACCAACCTAATTTATGCTCAAATCAAGTCCAACAACTAAAGATTCCATCGTTGAATCATTCACATTGATCCTAAGTTACATGCTTATAGGGCTCAAAATCAAACAAATTCCTAAGTGAGGGAACATGAGGACTCGATCAACTAGACTCGATCAACAAGACAACAAAACCACAAAAACTTCATGCCAAAAGTTCAAAGACCCTCCCCCACACTTAAAATCAAGCAATGTCCCCATTGCAAGAAAATAAAAAGGAAAGGGATAGAAGGAACTTATCGCATGTTGACAACCAATAACTCAAAATCTCGAAAGACTCCAAGTAGTACCTACAAAACAAAACACAAAACAAAACAAAATACCAAAGCGTAAAATTGCACAAAACAAAGAAAAAGAAATAAAAGACTCAAATATAAAAAAACAAGGCTATTAGTTGAATGGAACTTGGAACCTCGGATCTTGCCAACGGGGATCAAGAGGAGACCAAAAACGAGGATCATTCGGGTCCGGTGGAACTGATTCTGGCCGATCGTCCAGATTACCCCAGGAATCTGGCCGATCGGCCAAATGAGAGGCTGACTGCCCGACGCCAATTCCTGCAAAAACACTAAAACTAACACGAAAAATCAAATAATAACAAGAAATACTTAAAAAAAAAAAAAAATCCTAAATTTTTTTTACGTGGGTTGCCTCCCACCAAGCGCTTGTTTATCGTCATTAGCTTGACGTATGATGTGATCAACCAAAGCCCGCGGCACCAAGCGACGTGTTGGTGCTCTTTGCGAAATACACACACTTCTTCCTCGAACAATCCCGAAGATCAACAACTTGGTCATCATCAACTCTCGACTCCCCCACACTTAGTTCGAACTCCTCCTCAAACATCTTCGAGTTAAACTCTGCAAGAAAAGATGTTTCACAATTGGTGAGGTTAGAAAGAAAAGAGTTAATGATCACTTCCTCTTTCGATGAATGCGTCGAGCTGTCCTCTTCCTCGACATCATCCTCCTCCAAATTCTGTAGAAATTCCTCGATAATGTCCTCTTCTTCATCCACACAACTAAAGAATTCGTCATCTTCAATGGACTCTTCTTCTTCAATGAATTCTTCAAGAGCTGCTACCCTGTTAGAAATCTCACAAACATTTTCCTCAACACGAGGGTTAGCAAGCTTAACATAAGAGCATAAATGAAGAGAGGAACTAGGAATAGAAGGTGAATTTCCAAATACCGAAAATGTTACCGAACCTCCTTCACCGGCCATGCTCAATGTGCCGGTACCTACGTCAATTCGAGCTCGAGTAGTGGCCATGAATGGTCGTCCCAATAAAAGTAGATGTCCGGTTGCACTCTTAGCTCCTTTGCTTTCGTGAAGCACAACAAAGTCGGTGACGACTCGAATTCCACCAACTAAGACAGTGACATCTTCCACAACTCCCAAGGGACTGCTCACGGTGCCGTCTGCTAGCTCAATGCGCATGTCGGTAGCTTGAAGGACTCTTGAGTTCATCTTCTCGAAAATAGAATACGGCATCAAGTTCACCGCAGCTCCTAAGTCCATCAATCCGGAAACGGTCTCTCCGCTATCCAAGACAATACTCAAGTCGAAACCTCCCGGATCTCCTCTTTTTGGAAACGAATTGATAGGCTTGAAATCCTTCTTCTCCTTCTTCACGATACTCCAAATAGGTGGAACATACGGGTTGAGCGTCTTGTGAAGAGGTGGGGACTCCTTCTCAGGCTCCTCGGACTCCGTGTGCTTTCTGCCGGATTTGGCCGATCGGCCAAAGTCGACTTGACTTGGCCGATCGTCCAGATTGGATGCTGAGATCTCGCGCACGTTGGAAGTTTTGGCCGAGCGGACATATTCTGGCCGACCGTCCAGATCACCTCCTGGACGGGTTTGGCCGAAGGTTGTTGCCGGCGTTCTCGGACCATTCCATCGAGGGCTCGGGCCCCGTCTATCTCCCATGGGCCCTTGGGGTGGCCTCGGAACTCCATTGCGTTGTAACACCGTGATTGCATGAGCTTGGTGAGGTGGAACGGGAGGAACATATGGAGGATATGGGGCTTGCACCTCGTTGGCTTGTTGTGGTTGAATCCCTTGGCTCGGAATTCGCCCCGGTTGTTGCATCAGGTGCATGGAACTAGAAATTTGGCCAATGGCCAACTCGAGCCTCTTTATGTTCGCATCAAGTGCATGGAGACGATCCTCATCGACGGGAGGCTTTTGTGGAGGTCCTTGAGGACGAGAATTTGGGTATGATGGTGGTGGTGTAGGAGTAGGTTGAGGTGGGTAGTATGGAGGTGGTGGATAATATGGATTAGGAGGGTATTGAGGAGGTGGATAATATGGTGGAGGTTGAGAATAGTAGGGATTTGGTGGAGGAGGATAGGGATTATTATATGGTGGAGGACGCCTATTTGGATAGGTAGGGGGGTTACCTTGCCCTTGTGTCGGCCTCGGGTTTTGGTAGCGTCCATTGTATCCCCCTTGGTATCCTTGAGGTGGTACTTGAGGTGGGTATCCTTGAGCGGCATAGACCTCGGCTCCTCCTTCGTATTGAAACTCTCCCATGTTGTGGCACACCTCCTTGATGTGTCCAAGCTCTCCACAAATCTCGCATTGATCGGGCTTCCTCTCTTCCTCCTTCGGGGCCGGTGCACTTTGCTTCATCTTCAAGTTTTCGAGATCCCTCAACATGTCGGCCATTTGCTTCTTCAAATCGGGGCTCATCGAAATTGCACTCGCCTCCACTTTCCTCGGTCTAGCTGATTTTTGTTGAGAACTCGCAGCGAGCGTCTCGAAAATATCCTTCAACTCGTCAGCTGTCTTGACCGCTATGTTGCCTCCGGCCGAACTATCCACCATGAATTGGCAAGTTTGGTTGAGGGCGTCGTAGAAATATTGCCAA